>JBAWJQ010000102.1:0-386584 GCA_037783105.1 Bactrocera zonata | reverse complement strand
TCATATTTTGTCTGCTCTGGTACATTATGTTAAAACTAGTATGAATCCCATAATAATTTTATTTAAATCAGACCTTTACTAACAAAGGTTCAATTTTCAAAATTCATACCGTAGTAGGAGCAGTGATTTTGTTTGGAATACTTTTAGAAAATTGGATAGACGAGTTCCAATATTATACTTGGTTCCGGTATTAATAGAAGAAGAAGCGACCTATTTACTACTAATGTTTTTTTAAAATATGTTAGACAACGGGCACCATTCTTAATCAGGTTGCCTTCAAGGTATTTTATATACTAATTTTAATTAATTAAATGGAGTAAAACGTGAAAATATTTTCAATCTCAACAGTACTGATACTAAAACCAGAAAACAACGTTAACTTCTGTCGCACTCAATACCCTTTGCAGTTGCATTTGTTATAGCATGAAAGAAAATAAAAGGATCTTTGTTTGAGCGATCAGTTTATATTCTATAGTGCTTCGAAAAAATGAACGACTTCTTCAAGAAAAGATGTGTATAACATTTCAGATCATAATCTCAAAACTGGATTAAATTCTTCTCATATAAATTCAGTCGAATAAACAGACTGAAATTTCTAAGTCGAGTCGGTTCGTCACGTCGATCATTTATATGTATACTTTAAAGGGTCTCCGACGTTTTCTTGAAGGTATTCCAAATTTCGGAGCAAACTTAATATATTTTGTTCAGGGTACAAATATGTTAACCAAACTTCCAGTTCCTTATTTTTTTTCTAATATGTAATATTTAGATCCCAAGAGCTTGGATAAATCTTGTGCTACATTACTTGAAAGTATGAAGACGATGCCCAAGCTTTTCTTAATTCATTTTGAAACATCCAATAGTATAATACAATAAATATTAATACTAATAGAACAAATCTACTTTTAAGACTTAATTTAAGCACTATCTTAAAGTTCCTCAAAAGTCTTCAAGAACACAACGCTGCAAGAGGACATGCATCTTTCTATCAAACGGAATTAACTCCACACCAGCTCAAACAGCATATTGCTCGAAATATATCCTTACATAAGTTTTGTAGGTATATCCACGGCAATACAGACAATTTCACAATTTCGCAATTAGAGATCTGAACTTATTTGTTTTCTGATTATGAAGCGTTAAGCAACTGTCAACGCACCACAACTTTGGCATGAGAATGAAAACGCAATTTATTATAACGCAAAAGTTTTGCGAGTAAACACACACATCAGCATTTGCTATAGACTCCACACAATCTATACATTATACTATCCTCCAAGACGACACTATCTCAAGCGCTGGCATCAATGGTTGCAGCGGCAAAGTGCTTGCCACAAAGCGGCGTCTTCTTCATTATTCAAGTTATCTGTGTCTATCTTGGCAATGTCACGGCGACAGGACGCGGGAGGAAGTGATTTGAAAGAAGTGTAATATTGAGAGTGAAGGTGTGTGTATATGTCACCGATACGTGCAGTCAGCGTGACTTCCTGTCAGCCGACTGCTTACGCTTTGCTTCAATTCAAGTATGAGACTTGGTGCGCAAGCCTACTACTATCTGTGCAAATCCTTTGGCTCTTATTTGCTCCTTGTCACTGTCGTGCTTGCTAGTTTACTCTACGCTTGTGTTGACAATGACAGCATTGTTGTTGCTGTTGCTTTTGGTGTTTTGTGGCACGTCGCGTCACGCACAAAAGGATGCCTGCTGCAAATTAGCAGAAAAATCTGTTATCCTTTCAGTGCTTTGACTTTGGCGTGGCTTGCTTGCGGCGTGTTAATGATTTTTCTTAGCCAACTTATGCTTACAAGCAATTACTTGGCTTTTTCTGCGCTTGAGTGTACAAGCATACACATATACACACTTGAAGTTGCTGAGCCAAAATGACTGTGACTTTTACGCCGGTTCCACAATAATAGGAAAACTTTTGCTCAATTCAAATACTGTTGCTGTTGCTTTTGCTGTATTGTTAAATATTTTCCTCATTTCTTTTTCGCTACCTTCCTTTGCAACATTTGTAGAAGGTGTCAAGTTGCACGTATTTAAAATTAAACAATTTAATCCCACTACCGCGCACACCTACAGCATTCATCAGCCGAAAAAGTCCTTGCAAACTTAGGCTTACAACTGACATTATCTCTACAAACCAAAGGATAATTCTTTTGTTGTTTCTGACATTTGTTTACACTCTCGCTGGCTTAGTACGTATGTCTTTCTTGATTAGCGGGATGTCTTACCTTGTGTAAACGCGGGCTCAAGGATATGCGCGCTAATTAGCAAACAGCCGCACATAGGAAAGCCACATGCTGTCTTGTAAGACTTAAAGAATGACAATAAGTCTTTGATGAAAGACTGCAGGGGTGTAGGCCCCACAGGCTATTTATCGAAAAAGAGTTGTTGTAATTTTAATTGTTATTTTGAATTATTGTCGTAGTTTGGCTGTCACGAGTCACTAGAAAAAGGAAATGGGTTTAATGATGCAAAAAAGTAAATCGTAATTTATTGTACATATATAAAAGTTACAGCATTTGAAGATATGGACTCAAATTTGGTATGAGAATTGAGCAGAAACCTCCGAAACTACTAAAGTAAATATTATTCTTCTAGATTTTACAAATTTTGGTTAGTGTTAAGATTTAAAGTCTCTCGATGTTCCGCATTCAGAATGAATTAAGTAAATCTTAATAAAATTATTATATTGAACCATGGTGATGGTTTATCATAATGGATTAGCATTATTTTTTCGCCTAATTTGAGCTTTGTCCCTGCGAGTCAGATTCGATTTCGCTCTGTCACCGTTTGGCATTTTTCACCCATCCGAATCCTTTGCGAGCTCCAGAATACGGCGGACTTCACTTCTCCTTCTTATAGAATCATCTTAACTTTTTTAAGACCAGATTCACCTAGTGAAGTTAGTGTTTCGACTCTCCCTTGGGCTGATGCGTATCATTGGATCTAACATATTTGGAGGACAGAAACAAAATTATTAAGTAACATCCATAGCGCCGATAGCTTTCTCTTTTCCAATAACTCAAGCAGAGTATAAGTGAATGGCCTAATATTCCAGATATTTCGTTAATCTCGAAACACCTGTCTGCCAACATTAGATCAACTGTGTTATCCTCCGTGGCGGTGGGTCTCATCAAACACCGCGACTTGTTTTACAGACTATTATTTTTTTCATACTTCCGTCTTACTCATCATGAATCCGTCCGATTGGTTCGCCTTTATTCGTCCTGAAATGCGCGGTAAGAGTTATAGAACCAGTTAGTTCTAGTAATCGGCAGTGTAGTGTAAATATTTATATTGCGTCTAGCATTGGTTTGCAGTGCTTTCAGAGACTAAATCAGGGACAAATATCGCTGAATGCAGGCGCGGTAAGGTAATATTGATTTTGTTACTCACTTTTTCTGTAAACTAGCCAAGTAAAGTCTGTGGACGAAAGTATGCGTATACCATATATTCCTTCCTCGTATAGCTTATCCTCTGGAGAGTGTTGCTCAGTTAAGGTTTGTTGCCACTATTTTCGAATCGTATGCGAGTCGTTTATTCAATACTGTAACTCAGGATAGTCAGTTCATATAGATCTTTATCAAAATATATTTCTGTATTTATTCCTCTTTCACGAATACTTCAGAACCCACACGCGTTAGTATTTTTCGACTGTGTTGAAATATCCTTGTAATGTATTGCTGCAAACTTAGAAGCTTCTATCGCAATAATTCTAACCTCCAAATAAATTGCGCAAAAATGCTGCTTCCGCTGAAGGGAGTATCATCACTAGAAAGTGAATTAGTAATAAAACTTTTCACAACTGCACTTTGCCTTCTAATTATCGCTTAAGTCTGCACGACAATTCAATTGAAAAGCGAAACTTTGGAAGCCAAAAGGAATAGTTGCAGCGACACATTCGAACTGCGCTGGAAACACGACTTTGCACTTCCAACTGAGCGAAGCAACAACGCGGCGACTTACTTCCTTGCCACAGCGGCGATGCACAGCTGGAGTTCCTATTATTGTTCGCAAAGAAATCTAACAAATTTTCCGCATAGAAGTAAATAAATGCAAGTGAGTAATTTTATAAAGGAGCATAAGAAGTGAAGAAGAGAAGAGGTTTGATGAAGTTCAGGCGGCAATGCCTTAGAAAGACTGGAGCCACAACTCTAGCAATATATAAAGATGCAGTTATTGTGGGTGGAGACTTGCAACTTAGCTAGAATTTAGAGTATTGTATAGAAGAACGAAACTGGTTTACCAACTGATACTTTCACTGTTCCTTTCGAGCACAACACCGGAAACCCAAAGACGCCAACCAAGCAACCCACAACCGCCAAGCTTCGTAAATAAATACTTTGCTACGCCAGCTTCATTCGGTACGCATAAATGCTTCACTGAAGCGCATTCGAATCGAATTAGTTGACATCTGAAGGCGATTGCCGGTAGCCACTTGCACTCGCAGCCAGTTGCCGGTGGAAGTTTATACTCCACATAAACGCTTGACTAACTACATTGCGGCGCTGTCACAATGGGTTGGGGCAGCTAACGCTTGCAGCTCTTTTAACGCTCGGTCGAGCGGCTGGCAATGTAAAGCGAAAAAGGACAAAATTAATTATTGAATAATTGAAATTTTATTTATATTAGTTTCCGTCACATTATCAGCGTGATAGCGCGGGGTAGTGCGGCAGCGTACAACACGGATTTCCTTTTCAACATTTTCAGACAAAAGTCTGGTTGTCGCTACACTTCGATTACAACAAATGCTTGTATGTAAATAAATATTTCTTACAAAACAAACAACATTGGGTGCTTTTATTTTTGTTGTTGCTTATCCTTGCAGCCGTGCATGTCCTGCAGCGCGTTAGGCGTCAGTTTCTAATTTACTTTGCTCTTCGGCTTCAGTGAATTTAAAAGCTGGTGGCTTGGTGGTTATTCTTTAAACTTTTTTAGAAGAAAATTTGGTTTTTTCTACAAATACTTTTTGTGACTCGTTTCACTGTATTTACATAATTTTTAGCTTAACTGCATTTCAATGAGATAAAAGTGTCTTTTTGGCTTTTTTATTGCTCCACACCAACAAGTTAAAGTGAAATTAATGTTAGGCATAAACGAAGAGATTTTTCTTCAAGACGTATAGAAATTAGTTCAAAATTGGGAAACAATTTAACAAGCCGTCTTTCATCGAAAGCATTCGAGTTTGGATTCCAGTATTCAGTTTAAGCTGGAACCAAATTTTATATAACATCATCCATCCATATTAAGAAACAGTTTCGAGATTTAAGAAATTCCCAAAATATTGATAGATTCCTATGGGAAAATTAATAATCTAATCACCATGAACCTCAGTTAAAAACTATCAAACAAATTTTCTAATATTTCTTACCCCTGTTGGTACCTATCCAGATTAGTTTTCGCAAACAGGAAGATACAAGAGCTAGTTATATAATACTAAGTCTAGATATGAATATCGTTCAATTTTATTACAATCTATATTATTCGGGGCTTCCAAGCACTGCTTTTGCATTTATTTGAATTTTGCAATTTTGCCACTACGATTGAGGAATCACCACAACAGGCCTTTTGAACGCAGCAACCGCTTCGTACGGGAATAAGTCATTCGGTCCCAAGTCAAGACTATACGGAGGGTGACTCATCATATCGGTGTATTAAGTGCTCAAAAATACTGTTGTTTCAATCCATAAGTGAGAACTCGTACTGACGTGGTGAAGAGTGATCCGTCTTCGGTGATTTTTTTTTCCTGATTAATTGAAAGAAAGCAGAAAAATGGTTAAAAACCACTCAGAATTTACCACTCTACGTTGTTTCAGTGGTAAGCTTATGATATGTCCAGTTTTGCCGAAAAACAGGCATTTGCTTGGAAGTGCTTCGTGCACGAATAACCTTTGTTGAATTCAGCTCAACTTAAAATACCCATACTGTATATTTTCGGGCTCATACGGGCAAGTTCGTGATACAACACCGGTCATCTCTTTCTAATCTACGCGAGCCTTTTCTTGCGCGAATGACAAACTGTGTGGGATCCAGCGTGAACAAATGTTTTTTTACAATCAAATGCCACTAAAGACGATAGTTGTCTCCATCTCATGATAGGTCACATGACGATCTCACAAATTTGCGAACAGCAACAATGGTTTACGAATCCAAACTCATGTTAACGAAACCAAACTAACCAAAATAGTTTTATGTTTTTTTGGTTTTATATGTAATAAATACTTTTGTACATATTAGTATAAGAATGACGACTAAATATGTAAGCTGCAACTGATTTATAAGTCCAGACCTCTTTTTAGTTTTCATTAAGTTCTTTTTTTATAAAAGGAATCTTCAGAAACTACTACCTACAACAATAAAAGAAATGAAGAACGTGATCCACTGTCACTTTGTCTGTCTGTATGTACGCGAACTATTCCCTCTGTTTTTGAGATAGCAATCTGAAATTTTGCATAAGTCATTTTCCTTTCACGAAGCTGCTCGTTAGTCGGATCAGTTGAAATCAGAACGCCATATCATAAAGCTGTCATACAAGCTGACTAATCAAAATCAAACTTTTATATGGAAACTTTTTTACTTGACGAAATATCTTCAATATATTCGACACAGATTATCTCTAAAATTTGTTGGACGGACTATTAAAACATAGGTTTGCCATCCAAATTGACCTATAAGAAATCACTTGGTAATAAATATCAAAGCTAAAACACATATTCGCGAAAAACTGCCGTCAAGAATAACTAGACTTTTCTAGGGCAGATCGTGGGAACCACAAAATCTTTCCAGAGATGGCTCATACTTATGTATATGTACACAAAGTGTCTGATTTAATTTCACCGTGCTTTGTTGTAATACTCCTAACGGTTTATAGTATTTCTCTCGAATAACAATGATATTAAAAGCCATCTTAAATAAATAATAATGTTTTAACGCAATTTGGACCAGAACATTTTTTCCTTTGAAAGTTTAGAAATTTTCAGAACGCCTTTGTACAAGCTTCGGCTGCTCTTGACAAGCATGTATCTCAAATTGTGTTACATATTGCTCAATCTTTCCTTAGAAGGAATTCAGAATAGTCTTACTATAGTTTCGATATCTTTCATACGAGAGCTGTTCCAAAAAAATCTAAAAATATTTAAATAGATATCAAATGACATTTTTGCATTTATCCATTTTACGAAGAATAAACAAACATAAAATAATAACGACATTGATAGCTGTCACGTGATTATCATCAACATTGTCATCATTTTATTGCTGTGGAAATGCGCCATCCGGGGCGTTTTTAATGCGTCCAGGAAAATGGCAAATAAATATAAAAACGAACGAACCAAACAACCGACAAAAGTCAAAACACACAGACATACATACAAACAAACCGATATTATGGCATAACAACTATTGAGTTGAACTTGCAACCAACTGCAGATACAACCAATTGACCCATCTACCATAAACAATCGAACCAAAGGACGACAAACTGACAATTTCGGCAATAAAAGGAATAATACTGCATTAATGCAAAAATTGCATAAGTGACGCACTGACGTATGCAAAATGCCAAATTGTGTTGTTTTTGTTATTGTTTGTATGGATATGTGCGTGAAAACAATAGCGGAACTGCGCATTGTCAACTAACGACTCATAACTGACGAGCGCTGACGACTGTTTTGGCTGTCACTTTGAGGTGTTGAATGCCTCAAAATGGGCATATGAAAGCCTGCGGAAGAAAAAAGGTCGAAATAAATGTGCATTTGCGAATTTGTTGTTGGATTAAATGAATGCGTGTGCATGGATCATTGATATTAATATGTTTATGTCGATGCTTTTGGGTGTTGTAATTGTAATTGACAAACGTCAAACATGAGTCGTACGAGTCAAAGTGTGTGGAAGCGGCCTGTGGGTTGTATGGATATAGCTGTGGGACAACCACCAGGTTTGCATATTTTCATACAGGGTGTTTGGCAGGAAGTTATAGAATACTGCATATTGAAATGAGTTAATTATGAGGTTTTTTCATACTTTTTGAGTTGAAATGTTAAGAAGAATTGTTTCAATAACTATTGTGACACAAATTGATCCTTAACTGGATTCTAGATTCAATCTATGAGACTTTGTTCATAATTTTAAAATTCTTGATTTATTCTTCATAATATGGCGACCCACTCAAACGAGTTCCACTTGGCCCCAATGTTTCTTTGCTTTGTTTCACGTTTAATATCTTCAATTGACTCAAATAGGTATCGGCATGATGTTTGTTGAAATTTGGCGGAAAACCAAGGGTTGTCGGCGTATAATCCCGGCCTCTTTTTGACAGTTTGAACGGTCAGAAACTGAAAAAACTGTCAACATAACTTTGATTTTTGACCAACTTTGAAGTGATTTCTTCAGATTCGACTCACCTATGACACGATATTCGGCTGATTAATCGTTTCTTTCCGGGTGCATAGATCAAAGAAAGTAATAATATATTTCATCACATCCTGGTAGTGAAATAGTAGTAAAACATTAACTAAACTACAGAGAAGAAAATATCCACAGATATTTACGGACCGTGAACCAAATTCTACCTCGTTAGCCTAAAGTTTTCTGGATGAAATTGCCATGAATCACTGAGCATCGGTAAACCTTGGAATCGGTTTCATTAAAACGACACTTCCGTAGCTATCATAAAATACCGTACGGGTATATATTGTTCTCTTTTCATCTCTGGAACAAGCAAGCAAGCATCAATGCTGATGTTGGAATCAGTTACAATGGTGACTGAGAACTGATGTCTCATCCGAAGCCTTGATTTCATTACCAAACAAAGTTTAGAATATCTCTTAATCTATCTTTAAACCTTTTTTAAGTAAGAGATACGTTTGGATATCCTTATATTGAACTTGGATATTGATGTTCTCTGTGTTTTTTGAATAAGCTTTCCAAGTCACACTGTTATTTATTCTACGGAAAAGTTTCTACTGGACTTAATATGAATCATGGATCAAGAAGGAGGTCGCTTTTGAAACCGTTAGTCTTCAGAGTATGTCTATTGAGTGAAATGAAAAGTTCGAAAACCAAGACAAAGCTTTATCTGGATTTTCAATGCGACTTATATATAGTATAGTCCGAAATGTCTTTCTGAGGTTAAGTCTTTTTGAGAAAAAGTTCAGAAACGGTTTAATGGATATTTCTTGACAATTATTTCCAGGTCTCAAGAGGACGTGATGTAATGGGTGCGGTGTTGTGTTCTTAGCTGATACAAACACTGGGTCTATTCCGGTTAAATAGAGGCTATGATCCTCGGAATAGATTATTTAAGCACCCTGTACACCTTCGTCTCTTCCAAAACTCACGCAGCATTTATGTACGAGAATTTCCATAGCCCGCTGTGCCAACGCATACCAAAACTATAAAATAAACAAACTTCCGGTGAGTGCCGCCACACATATGAGAATTGCTAAAAATAACTATTAAAGGATATGTAAGAAAGCGCGCACTCAGTTGACGAGCGCAATGATGACGCTGACGATGATTTTTGATGTGACTGACATACGTTCCATACTCACGCACACGCACATTTATGGCATCATAAATTAGAAATTTATGGCTGACAGCAGCGGCGGCAGTGTTGATGTGCAACGGCGGCGAGTGACGAGTGACGAGCGATGGGCGACGAAATTCCAGCAACCGAACGCATATCCTTTTGTATGCAAAAAGCACATAAAAATTGTGAATCTAATAATATTTTTCGCAATCACAATTGCGAATATTCAATATATGTATGTGTATTTGTGCGCATTAAGCGAGTATTTGTATTAAAATTAATGAAGCAAGGAGGCGCAAGCGAGCGGTAATGTGTACGCGCACACAATAACGGTGTAATACAAAAGGATAATGCATTTTGTTGCGAAAAGTAAGCCTATAGGGGGGTTGGAGCAAGCAAATAAAGGTAACAAAAATATATATATGTATATATTGATGTATGTACTAGGGTGGCTCTTAACTTTTATTTTTTTTGCAATTCTTATCTTTACTTAGATTTTGATTTAAATTAAAAAAGAAAATGTGAAAGGCTAAAATTTGACAAAGTTAAAAATTATTTTAAATTTTATTTATTTTTGGGCCGCCCTAATATCTAAATACATAGATATGTATATGTAATTGATGCTGCTGTGTGTTAGAGCACGTTAATAGCTCAGCAACACATTCGTGCGAATGCAAATCGTAAAAATTAATATGCCGCATTTACTTTGCCAACAACAACAAACAATATACGCAAACGCACACACAACATCAGACATTCTGAAAATACACCCTTCAACCGCTCGCAATGCGAAAATCGCTAAAGATCATAAATTTGTCACTTTTGATGCCTGACATGACAACAAGAACAACGAGTCAGTAATTACAATAGCAACAAATGTTTGTAAGCATACCAAACGCATACAAAGATCGCATTGAAATACTATATCCTGAGCAAAAATATCCCCTCTGCAACTTTTTTCTGACACACTACTGCACCCAACGACCTTCTTGGAGGCTTAGTTCTATTGTATCTTCTCCGAAAATCCTTCTTGTGTGCAACAACAAAAGTGTTAATGAAGAAAACGCATTTGTGGGTTAGTTAAAAACCTTTAATGACTAAGCATACACACACACATAACATGTATACTCACACATCATATATATACTGCATCATCCACATTTGTTCTTGCGTTGATTTTTATGTTTATTTTGTCATTATGGCATCTAACAAATCATCTCCTATATCCTTCAAATCACTCAACGAGCGTACTTTGCCTTTTCTTACACTTTTAATCACGTGTTTCTTACGCCGTCACCTCAGTCCTTTCAATATTTTGATTGCTTTGAATTAAGCATTGCGAATTTCGTTATGTTTTGGCGATTTAACGTTTATGCGTAGACGCATAAGAATGCAACGTAAAAGTTTTATGCACTCACCATGCATTTATGGATATAAAAATAAAGCATTTACTGTCGTGTTAATTAAGAAGCTTTGTTCGATAGCGATAAAGAAGCATTTGAAGCAAGAATATTTAGGTATTGTATTATTACTTAGAACTTGAGAACATATATGTATATGTAAAAATATATACATAGATTTCTAATTAACTGCAAAAGCCGATTGATTTATAGTATATATATATATGTATTAGGGTGTTTTTGTTTTTTTAGGTATTAATTTTTTTCAATTCCATCATTAAATTTCCTTGAAAATACCCTAAAAAAAATTACTTGAAAATTTTAGCCCTTAATATTTACATTAAGGACTGGACCAAGGCATGCAAAAATTTTACATTAAAAATATACTACAATCATAATTTTTCATTTTTAAATTTCTATAGCTCAGAGGCATTTTATTGCATCGCTTAGACTTTAGCCACATATTCCTCAAAATTGAACACTCTACAAAAGTGCCTATTGCGACAATGTAGAAACTCATACCGACGAGGTAGTATGGCGCTCTAAGCCTGATTTTTCCACGAAATTCACATTTTTTGTATATATCTTGTAAATGACAAGAGCTATAGAAAAAATTTTCATGACAAACTTGTAGAAAATTTTATTTGCTACAAAACAGGCTCGAGCTCAAAACCGCTATCATTAATACTTCTCGAGATATTCGGCTTTTTAAGTAAGGCTGTATGGAATGTTCATAGATTTTTTATTACATACCAACTATGAAAATCTACGATTCTCGTGTACACTCTCAGTTACGGCTGTTTTATTTCCTTCCCTGCTTCACTGAATGCTGGGTCTCAAGATGGGTGATGGTGTTGTGAATAGAACGCTCAGTAGGCCGCGCGAAACATATTGTTTACAGCACGTGAATTTTCGTAGTAAAGTTGAATGATTTGTAAACTTTGTTCAGGCGTAAGGCTTCCTACCATAAAATACCTAACAATACTAAACAAAAATAACATGACCACCTGACACGACTCTGTCTAAAAAGGCCATTGAAAATAATACATCTCCTTGAATCACGCGTTATTATTTGTTAAAAACAAATGACCTGCGCCTGTTTGGTTGCCTACAGGTCAGTCGAAAAGTCTCCGACCTACCACAGTAAAATACGTTTTTTTGGTAAAATTCGTATTTGTTATTATTCAACATAGTTCCCTTCACCGATTATTATAACGAAAAATTTGTCCCAGCGAGTGTCTTTTGAAATCTGAGAATTGGAAATAGTGGGCTCAGATGTGAAGAATACGGTGGTTACAGAACCAATTGGAATCCCGATTTGTGAATTTTTGCCATAATTTTTACTAACTTGTGATACGGTATATTGTCTTTGTGTAACGTACTTTTATTTATTCAAGTTTGTTCTTTTAACGGATCGATAATATGTACTATGTAATAAACGCTTTTGATGGTCTTTTCTTTTTCAAAGTAGTCAGTAAAAATTATTCCATCCAAAACCCTGAATAAAGACTTCATACACTGATTGCCGAATGTTGTGTTTTTTTCATAATTTAGAACGGTTTCAGCATCTGTAGTTCACTCGGTTGACTGTCGATTGGCCTTCGGAGTAAAATGATGAAACTATATTTCACCCATTGCCACATATCGATGCAAAACCACTTTTCACAGAGCATTCTCATACCCAAATACTCGTGATTGATATGATGTATATCTTTGGAGTGCGTGCTATTTCAAACAATTTTACTTGATAGTCATCCAAAACATTTTGTGGACTTTTTTGATATTTTCTTCGATACCATCGATGGGCGCCAACCGCGTCCACAGTCTTCGTTGATCATTTCACCACATCTATGATAAACTTAGCCTTGTTGATTAATTTCCTGGGCAGTGTCCGGAAACTCTTCATATGAATCTTAACCCTTAAAAAGGCAACTTTTTATCAAAAGGCGATATTCTTTTTATCAATTTTTTTACAATAACAAAAGTTGATTCATTAAAAATAATAAAATTCGCAAATTAACGATCCGACAGATGTCAAATTTATACACGTTCCTTTTGAGTATTAGGACTAATAAAATTATAAGGATTTAAATCTAGTAGCTCCATCTATTTATCAGGTCATTCAGTTGTCCTATTATATCAATATATTTTTTATAGTAATTTATTACTTTCGATATGTAGAATTGTTTATGCGAGTTTGTTAAACAAAACTCCATCGCAGAGTTAAAGTCGGAAAGGGTATAATAATATTCCTTTATAATCGTTTCTATTTCCTAAAGCATTATACAGGGTAGGCCATTTAAAGTTGACCCATCTGGCAACGCTGTAACTTTTAACAGCGCTGACAAATCGGCTAATGTCATACCGCGTTAGAAGCGTCATTCGAAGACAATTTATACCATGGAACAGTACACTCCAAAAGAACGCGCTGAAATTGTTCAGCTTTATATTCAAAATAACTTTTCAATTGTGTTAACTCAACGTGCGTTTCGCAAAAAAAATAAAGTGAAAAGTGCTCCAGTTAAGAACACAATTAAGTCTTTATACGCAAAATTTGTGAACACCGGTAATCTCAGTAATGCCAGTCATGCATCCAGACAACGCACAAGGCGTTCTGATGAAAATATCGAAGCTGTACGAGCCAGTATTGAGGAGACTCCATCGACATCGAGTTATCGCCGCTCTCAGGAATTAGACATCTCTCGCACCACTCTCCGACGCATAATTCATAAAGATTTGAAGATGTTTCCATATAAAATTCAAATGGCACAAAAACTAAACCCAGCTGATTATCCGCGACGCCTTAATTTTGGCAAATGGGCCATCGAAATGGCTGAAAACGAACTTGACTTTTGGCGAAAACTCATCATGTCAGACGAGGCACATTTCTCGTTGAATGGAGGCGTAAACAAGCAAAATTGCCGATTTTATGCCACCGAAAATCCTCAATTAATTGAAGAACAGCCTCTTTACGACCAAAAAGTAACAGTTTGGTGCGGTGTTTGCGCGAATATGATCATCGGACCGTATTTTTTCGAAGACGATGATGGAGCCACGACAACAGTCAATGGTGAGCGTTATCGAGCCATGATAACGGATTTTGTGATACCCATTATTCGCGAAAATGACATGGATAACTTCTGGTTTCAACAGGATGGGGCTACATGCCATACAGCTCGACCAACAATCAATTTATTGCGACCATTTTTCCACGGGCGATTGATATCGAAAAATGGTGATGTTGACTGGCCACCGAGATCACCAGATTTGACGCCACCAGACTTTTATTTGTGGGGTTATTTGAAATCCAAGGTATACGCTAATAAGCCAAAGACCTTAGCTCAACTGAAAGCCAACATTCGACGTGAAACAGCCGCCATATCATCCGAAACATTGGCCAAAGTCATGGAAAATGTCGAAAAAAGAGTGCATTTAGCTGTCAAAGCTAAAGGTGCCCATTTACGCGATCTAATTTTTAAATATTAGCTGAAACAAATCCCCTTGGACCAAAATAAATTATTTTTGAAATGAACAAAAAACATTGTTTTCTTTTGTTCTTTTTTTTTAGAAACAAATGGGTCAACTTTAAATGGCCTACCCTGTACTTTTTGTTACAGAAAATATACAAGTATTCGTTAACACATAGAGCGGGACAGAATTCAAGAGACCTCTCTCAAATATCAAAATACGCACGTTATTATGGACACAGTTATTTAGAAAGCTGCACGACCACATGACTGTGTCCATAGGAACGTGTGTATTTTAATATTTGACAGATGTTGTTTGAGGTCTGTCGCCTCCTTTGTGTTTACAGCATAATGCAAACTCGTTAACCCTCTTCCTCTCTCTTTTCTTCTTTAACCATCAAACTCTCCATCCGCCTGCTAAACTTTTATCAGCTACATTAATTAGTTTTGTTTGCGAAAACTACTTGAACAACACTAATAAATGTCGAGAGTAAAGCAAAAAAAAAATTGTGAAATCAAGTGCAACGTGCAAAAATAAGCGTAGTTGCAAAACTTTTCAACTTGTCGAAAAATTTTGATTTTCCGCGATTACCGTTGCCAGCGCAATGTGCATTTTTCGCCTCCCTCTTTTTCGAAAAATTTCGCCAAAAGTGCAAAAGTTTCACGCAGCAATCAAATGTAATTGAACACAAGAGTGCTGAGCACTTGCCACATGCTACATGCCACTTGCAGCCAAGTTGCAGGAAAAAATATACACCAAAAATGCATAACTGTTGCATTGCCGCCATTTAACGACCAAAGTTTAATTAAATACGCGATGCATTAATGAGTGTAGAGGAGAGCAGAGCACAAGAGAGGAGAAAAAATTTTCGGAATTATTTTTGGCATGCAAGGTCTGCCTGCCTGGCGGGCACTTGTTGCAAATGCATTGATTGGCTGTCGTGTATGTGAGTATGTGTGCTGTCGGATATGACATTCCGCCAACAGTGTTGCAAAAATTAGCTTAAAAATGCAAATTGTTTTGTTAGCACCTAATTTTTAGTCATTACCACACAGACACATACACACATTACTTAGCATGTTGACTGCCATATTCTTAAAAAGTTTTGTGTTTTGGCGTTTCACTTTTTGTTTTTCAAGACATAACGGCATTTGGCGCTTCTTTACACTTTCGCATAATTGAATTTGTATGCTCCACGGAATTATTATTTGTGTATTTATTTTACTTTTTCGTTGCAAATTTTTAGTAAAGCTCTTCTACTTTGAATGTGAAAAGTTAGAATCGCAGCGTAAGTTCAAAAGTATGTAGGTAAAAAATTTAATTTCCGAAGTTATAGTTGTTTGTGTTAAACAATGTACTTGCGGTGACTAGCATAAGTTCTTGGAGATTCATTTAAAAAGCAATCGGTCAAAAAAAATTTGTTTTATAAATAGATAATCACGAGCCTGATCGAAGGATTTTATTTTGCTTTCAAAATTAACAAAATTGTGGCCTCAGGAAATTTTTTCTTAAATTTTTGCGAAAAAATTAACAGTTAATTGGTCTTAAAAAATCAAAATTAAAAAAAATAAAAATCTTTATATCAGGCCCGAGTTTATTATGTATTCTAAAAGTTGTATAAACTTCATTAAAATCTACTGATCGGTTTTCGAGTTACAGTTGTCACCGATTCAAAAAACATAGTTTTGAGAAAAACGTGTTTAAAATTTCAAACTAGCGCATTGAAGTGCCTGAGCTCTCTTTCTTATTTCTCGAATAACTCAAAAACTAATTGTCGGATTAACGTGAAATTTCAGGGAATATTTTTAAGATATTACACTTAACGAAAATGCAAAAAAAAAAAATTTTTTTTGGAAATTCTAACTACTCCTAACCCCTTAAGTAACAGACTTTTCAAGTCTACTTGTATTAAAACCACGCTAAATACAGAATCTGATCAACTCGAATTATTAAATAAGGTCGTTTACGATTTCACATGAGATGGAGATGTCCTCTTCCCTATTCATCTTTTGAAGCAACCAATCAGACACCCAATTTTCGACTAATGCTTATGCATCGAAGTGCTGCTCATCTAATGCAATCTTTGACGTATCATCTAGCTCATTCGGATCGTTTTCGATCAATGCATGGCTCAAATTCATAATTTTTTGTCTGTAGCGACTAATATTAACAGTTTCACTAGATTTTAGAAATTAATGATATACTGCACCCTTCTGACTCTACCAAACGCAGAGCATTGCCTTCTCATTGAATCGATCTGTTTTGCAGTTGATTTTGATGGTCATCCCGGATTAACCCATGCTTTTCTCCAGTTAGGACTCTTAAAATAAATCCATTTTTCATCGAGAGTGACAATTCGATGCAAACTTCTCTTCTTTCGTGTCTTTGAAGCAAAATTTCACAAGTGGTTTATCGGTTTTCCATTTGTTTTTCATGGAATTCATGTGACACACATTTTTCACACTTTTGGATCTTTTCCATAGCTTTCAAGCGGTGTAAAATTATTTCTTGTACAACACTTAACATGGCTGTCACTTGCTTTTGACTGAAAGTATCATCTTCATCAAATATTGCTTGCAGTTTGACTTTTTAAATATTTTTGGTGGTCCTCCACGTTCTGCATTTCTCACATAAACTCTAAACCTTTGAAACCATCTTTTTCGAGTTGCTTCTGACAGAGCATGATCACCACATGCCTCCACAAGCAATTGAGGTGACTCTGCAGCAATTTTTTTTCAAATGGAAATCAAAAATAAGTGCTTTCCGCAAATCATCACTTTTCGGTACAAAATTTGACATTTTCAACACACTGAAAAAATATGTTGTTGTTTGTTCATCGTGAGAAAAGTCTGATTCAAGACTCCTTAACCCATCCATAAAGTCACTTGTTGGCAGTAGAGATGTTAGTTAGACCCACGCTATATATTAATATCTAAAATTTCGCATTTATATGCACCTGTAAACCACCCCACACAGTCTTTATTACTAAATATTTTTGGAAATCAAAGTCAATATTTCAACTTGCGCAAAGTCAACTCTACGGACGAACTTATCAGATAAGTACAAAATCTTTTATTAATCGTAAATATATAATCAGATCTTGACCCGAATTTGAACCCTTGGACTCATAACACTCGGCTTTAACTGTTGGCTCTTTACTAAAACTTACATCTGTATGTATTCATAGTACATCCTCAACTCCACAATTTAAGCCACAATGAACCTCGCTAAATCTCATTATTCTGCTATAATAATTCGCAATAATCCAAATGCATTTCCTCCACGATAATTGCATTACGTTCGGCCGAAAAATATATAACGTAACAAATTTCCACTTCAATAAGCCGAACAATGGAACGAACGCTTGCTTAGCGCCTAATTTCCTCTCATTGCACATTTCGAGCATGTTCGTACACAAACACGGACACAATAAATATGAGTGTGCAGTGTAAATGCGTGAAAAAGCAACAAATGTCTCTGTCCTCAGTTGCCGGCTAAATGCCTTTAAACCAATTACATTGCCATTACTTCTTGACTGATTTGATTTAGAATCTTTTCTTCCAAAAAAAAAAATGGAAATGTGAACAAATACAGATTTATGTATGTATATGAATACAGACATACATATGTACATATTTTTCTCTTTATGTTTTTCATACAAATGTTTCATATTTCCTTCCTTTGCCTTTTGTTGCACCTTTCCGTCGATACATACTACTTTTTTTGTTTTTGTGTGGTCTATTCTTGAGTTTTCCCACCTACTTGGCCAACATGCTTGAACATGTTTAATCTTGAACCGAAATTGGACATTGTTGTTGTTAACTACCATATGTTTGCTGAGATTTTCTTTTTCAGCTCGCCTCTTCTTTGGTTTTTATTCAGAGACTCAAGCAGGTAATCACTTACGGTCGCAGCTCTCTCTTATCAAGCGCCCTAATGACATACATACATACATACATATGTACAAATGCTTGAATTGACCTGCGTGTTCCAACTGTTTGTTGCCTTTACGACGATCTTATCTTGTTTATAGGTAATTGAACCGAATGTACTTATGTAACAGGTGATTTTTTAAGAGCTTGATAACTTTAAAAAAAAAAAAAAACGCATAAAATTTGCAAAATCTCATCGGTTCTTTATTTGAAACGTTAGATTGGTTCATGACATTTACTTTTTGAAGATAATTTCATTTAAATGTTGACCGCGGCTGCGTCTTAGGTGGTCCATTCGGAAAGTCCAATTTTGGGCAACTTTTTCGAGCATTTCGGCCGGAATAGCCCGAATTTCTTCGGAAATGTTGTCTTCCAAAGCTGGAATAGTTGCTGGCTTATTTCTGTAGACTTTAGACTTGACGTAGCCCCACAAAAAATAGTCTAAAGGCGTTAAATCGCATGATCTTGGTGGCCAACTTACGGGTCCATTTCTTGAGATGAATTGTTGTCCGAAGTTTTCCCTCAAAATGGCCATAGAATCGCGAGCTGTGTGGCATGTAGCGCCATCTTGTTGAAACCACATGTCAACCAAGTTCAGGTCTTCCCTTTTTGGCAACAAAAAGTTTGTTAGCATCGAACGATAGCGATCGCCATTCACCGTAACGTTGCGTCCAGCAGCATCTTTGAAAAAATACGGTCCAATGATTCCACCAGCGTACAAACCACACCAAACAGTGCATTTTTCGGGATGCATGGGCAGTTCTTGAACGGCTTCTGGTTGCTCTTCACCCCAAATGCGGCAATTTTGCTTATTTACTTAGCCATTCAACCAGAAATGAGCCTCATCGCTCATCGGACACGGACGCGAAACACATTTCGAACCGAACACTGATTTTGGTAATAAAATTCAATGATTTGCAAGCGTTGCTCGTTAGTAAGTCTATTCATGATGAAATGTCAAAGCATACTGAGCATCTTTCTCTTTGACACCATGTCTGACATCCCACGTGATCTGTCAAATACTACTGCATGAAAATCCTAACCTCAAAAAAATCACCCGTTATGTAGATACCGTGAAGTTCATAAGTACATATGTATGTACACTTAAAGGTATGTATGTGCGTATGTAAATGCGATAATTATTAAATTGTGTAAGGTTATGTCCCGCCCAGCGTATTTCAAACAAAAATATTAATTTGCCGCTTATCAAACTTTGTGTATCACAAAACGACAAACACATATGTATGTATGTTTGTGTGTTAGTTTTGCTACTGTAAATTACCTTATACTTAAGTGCGACTCTTTCAGTGAAAAAATTTACTTATAGCACAGGGTATGTATATTTAAATACATAAATATCAACAATACGTGAGATAACAAAATTACGTAGAAATCAGAACTTTTGTCGCACGAGCACTACTTGTGCTATTTATAATATTTTAAGATATTTTCGTCGACTAAATAATGGATTTAAACAGCGAGCATTTTTTACAACTTTCAAATTCGATTAACTCGGCAAATGTGTATAGTTGAACTTAGTTCAATTTTGGCAATGAAACTCGATGTTATAATGAATTCAATCGAGTTTAGGTCACTCCAAGGCGAATTTTGTGAATGCCGCCCAAAATAAGTTGTTGTTCCGAAAACTATTGAGACTGCGCGTAAATTAGTTTTAGGGGTATTCTGGTCTAGGATTTTGAAAAAATCGATTTCTTGTTTTTGCATATTTTGATAGTTTAGACTTTCAAAAATATGACCTTGGAAGGATTTTTCAAAATTCGACTTATTTTCGGAGATACAGCCGATTTCGTGACGTGGCGTCCGTGTTCACTAGAACTGTCTTCTAAACTTTAAACGCGTTTTCTCGAAACTGACTCTTTCGGAACGATACCCACGATTTCTCAGGTTCTACTAGACCCATTTACTTGAAATTTTTATAAAGTCTTCTTTATAGGCTTGTCTATGGTTGGAATTAGCCCCATCCCCAAATTTTTATTCTTATTATTTTTAAAATATTTGAAATTGTCAGAAAAAGTGATCCAAAAAAATTTTTTTTCAGGCAGTCGCCATTTTGTGAAAAGATTTTTTTCCTACTTTTCCGTAGTTCGGGGATTGCGATATTATTCTAGATTAATAATCTTTTCTTTTTTTGGTTTCAGATAACTAGGAGGGTTGAAATCATGCGTATGGTCACGTGGAAATTTTTAGAGACCCCCACTTCGTCAGCTCATAATTTTTGAATTTTTTTCTGTTTTTTAGCTTTTAATTTTTTTTCTGTACTCTTCTAAAATTAGCAAATAACTAATACAAATTGGATAGTAAAAATATTAATTTCCTTTTTTTTACGACACTTTAAAAATTACCTGAAATTCATGCTTCTAGACCAGAACACCCCCTTATACAAGATCGTCATTGGACCTACCGTGGGAATGGTGGACAAAAAATTTAAAAACAACTTAATCCATCTTTGACAAACCTTCCGTTCATCAGCTCAAAGTTATAGCACATTAAAGCTTTGTATAGCACGTCTTCTTCTTCCTTACTGGCAGTACTAGCCGAGTATACAACAGCACCCCAGCCGTTCTTTCTTTCTCGTTGTTTGGCGCCAATTGGAGATTCCAAGTGTAGCCAGGTCCTTCTCCATCTAGTCTTTCCAACGGTGTGGAGCTTCCGTCGACTTTATCCTTAAGAAGGTTAGAAGGTTTCCCGAGTCTACAGACATAAAATGTGAAGGATACACAGAAAGCTTGGTGGTATAAGTTTCAAGGTAAAACTTACTAAAACTGTCACACTCACAGAGAAAAACGTGAAAAAAAAAATAGATATAGTTTGATAGTAAGAGAAGGTGAAAGAAAAATACATTTATACTTGAATAAACATGAAAAATAACGGCGCAAATGGCAAATTGTCTAAAGGCATGCACTTCAGCAATTAAAATTAATGATGTTATGCATTCATTATCTTTCGGTCCGCATAAGTCAAATGACATAAGAAGTTAACGAGCATATTTCACTAACGAAACAGCGAGTGAACTTCAGGAAATCAAAATACTTTGGAGGACAGCTAAATGGAAAGCTACTCTCCGGGACATATTTGATTGATGACTTTCCACGAAAATCTACAAGTAGCATGCAAAAGATGACAGAATGAGCGCATACAGGATACAGATAGACGGTACAACCAAAAACAAAAAAAAAAACATACATACTCAACTCCCACCTAAATATTATAATAACCATAATGATCGTCACGAAATTGGCAATGTAATTTATATGGAAATGGTTGGTGGGTGATTTGAGCTAAAGTATTGCTTCTGTGTATATTAATTACTAACAAAGAGCCCTACAGGAAAATGTCTTAGTCATCTTAGTCATGTGTAGCAGTTCACTCAAGTGAGGAAAGTTCTCTTGTTGCCATTCACTTGGTAGTGGCTAGAAGCGATTTGAAGGCGAATCATCCCATGGTTTTGCTCTGAGTTTGAGACCCAACACATAAAAAAAATTAAAATAAAATAAGAGCTTCGCTATTCTAAACTCAGCTATAACCGCATAAGCGATGTATAAGCCAATAAAAAAAAGAATAAAACTACGAATGTGTGACCCAATTAATCCACTGGTGTTTGATCTGTAACTTTCCATGCTGTATAGTTCTTCATTCCCAACAGGGTACATACCTATGAGTGTTCCTAACTCATGCAGAAGAAACATTCATATGTACATATGTATTTATATACTTGTGGGCTAAGCTTATCAATTTCAGTGGCGATGATGTAAGATGTTTTTGCTGGTTGAGCATTTATTTGTATATATTTTATTTATGGTACAATTCAATTTTATCTTATGTAAGTATGTACTATATGCTATGCAGAAATTCTTAAATATTTGCAAAAAAAATAGTCTTTGCACAGAATTTGGGGCATTGTGCGACGTCTACTGATTTACGATGGCCTTTCTTTATAAATGGGAATGATTGCAATGGGCATACCTATATAGCTAATCAGTTTTGGACTAAAAACTGATAATTTTCCCATCTTTATCTAGTTAAAGCTACGATGCAATTGCTTACAACTATTCATTTAATACTGAAAAGTAACTGTTTGCTCTGTCTACCTTCTTATTTCTTGATAAATCAACTGACAGGAAGTTCACAAATTGTTGGACTGCAGCGCCAACGTATATAAAGGATTAGTTGGAAGAAATCAGAGATATTTCCGAGATTGATTGAGAGCGTCGTAATTGATACAGGTTTTAACTGGTTGGTATTCTTTTCGATATCATAAGAAACAAAATCAGCTTCTGGGCATTCTGAGATCATAAAAACATATCTTATAGATTTGTAAATTTACTCATCTCTGTAAACTATGAAAACATAGAAAAGAAGAAGGCTTAATCGACAATTGTCGCGTTAGCTCAAGTACATACGAGAGTTAAGGAGTTACATGGGTTTCCTCGGGTAAAAAACAACCTTTTATCAAAAACTTTTGCTCATATAAAAAATGAAATATCTTAAGTACACTATTAACAAAGAAATTCTGAAATTTTTGGAAAAAATTGGAAAGAAGATGCGCTAGCGCTGGGAAGATAACTCCTCACAGAATCATCTAAAGAGGAAAACAAATACATGTTTTATTTAAAACCTTAACTCAGCACTAGGACGAAAAAAAAAGACTGAAAATTCGATTGTTGCAGAGATTTTTTACAAAAAAATTAAAATTTCAGTGAAAATTTCGCAAAATTAATTTTGTCCAAGTCTTTAAGAATTGTGTCTCAAATACCTGTGTAAAATTTCATGAAGATCGGTTGAGTAGATCTCGAGAAATCTTGCAACCAACTTCAAAAACACAATTTCCAGAGAAACTTGTTTAAAGGCGGCGCACTTAACCTACTTAACTAGCATCGAGCGCACAAGTTCTCAAGGCTGGATCTCCGAAACTAATACTCGGATCAACTTGAAAATTAAGGACAATATTTTAGAGGTGTTGTAGAATTTAATAAAACAATAAAAAAAAAATCAATTTTTTAAACCCTTAAAGCCATTTAATCCGTTAACAAAGATTTTCGACATTAGAATTTTGGCAAAAGAATGTGTAGTAGAGGTCTCAAAATTCTCTCTTCTAACCAAATAAACGCTAAACTATATTTTTTTCTCTCTATTAGTTATTACGCTTACTGAAATTCACTCTCTCAGCCCAAAAATCAACATTTTTAATACTTTATGAGCCGTTTTAGTCTATAATAAGTGGTTCCAAGAAATTATTGACTTTTGCTTGATAATTTTGAAATGGAGGTTTCTATTCTCTTACTCCTTATTTATTGAGCACTTAAGTGTTTGTGCTTTAAAACGTAAGCTAATCTCAAATCCGTTGACTATACTCCAAAATATCGTATGGTTAGTAAAGTTAGCGCTAAAAAGTGCTATGTGCAGTTTAAATAATAAATTGATATATTTCATTCCATAGAATTTAATTTTTTTACTTTCCTTTCCCTATTTCTCTCACCTTCATCTCAGCACAAAATCCACACTTAATTCCACCCTTATCTATGCATTTCCATCATTTTTACGACAACGCAACACAACTATAAAAACGCTAATTTAATTAAAAGAAAATGCAATCAAAATCCGCAAGCCACTTTCCGAAACCACCAAACCCCAAGAGGGTAGGGCCAAACGAATTTTGCATTTACAGTCGAAGTGCGAAAGGAAAACGGTAATAGAAATGCAGCCAACAACAAAAAGTGCCGTCAGTGACAAGAAAAGCTAACGAAATGATACAAAGCAGTGAAAGTAGTAGTTAGTGACATCTTTTACGAGCACCACCGATGGCACGTACGTCGGCAGCAACGCAGGCAAGTCACGCCAAGTACAGCTTCTACAAGAAACTCCACGAAAAGAGAAGACAGTAAAAAAAGTAGCAAAAAACTGCTGCAATGTGTTGCATTGCTGCACATTTATCATAATTTCACACGCTGATGGAATGCCACCAATAACCAGCGCTGGCTGGAGTCAACGAAAGTAGGTAAGGCAAGCAATGCAGTCAAGTGAGCTATTTTGGTGGCTTTGCCTTGAAGTGAGTGTCGCAACATATTGTTATTTTTTTATGTTGCATTTTTCAATTTTGCGCTCTCTTTTTCTGCATTGTTGCCGTGAGTTATCCTCATTTTATGACCGGGGTGTTGCCGGCTCAAACTCCTTTATGGGCGGCAGGTTTAAGTGCACGCGTATAATGTAAGCAATGCGAAAAAATTGCATTTTTCTCCATTACATTTGCCACGTAGTTTTATGGCTGCATATTTTTTAAGCAACAATAAACAATGATAAGCCATTAAAACTATGTATTCATAAACACACCTACTTTTCATTTGCCTTCCGCTATGCGAAGGGAAAATTATTCGAGCCAATATTATTCTTAGCATATTTTGTGGCGCTGAGATATTGTCAACATTGCTTACTTATCCTTGTGCTTTGGCGGAAAGGCTTCTGGGTGTGTCACCAGTGACTTGTTCTTATGTCGTTACTGCATATAAACAGATACACTGAACTTATTTATAACTTGTATATGTGATTGTGGCATTTTTATAGAAAAAAATCGTACCCTTCCTTATTGGCACAGCTATAAAACAGGACCGTTATTTTTCACACTTTCTGAAATTTGCAAGTAGTAAAGTTCTCAAACTTATTTTCCAACATAATACACTTCGTCGTGTTTTAAAAGTCTAAAAATCCTTGTAGAATATTGTACATAAATGAGAGGTTAAGAACTGTGAAAACAATTTTATACCTTAAAGATTGTATCATTATGTGACGTTTCAAGTTTTTGTTTTAAATATCTATGTAAATATTTTTTTTACCCGGACTCAATCTCATTTCATTTTAAACTAATTTCAACAAAACTTAAGTATATTTTTTTAGTATATTTAAAGTTGTCCAAGACTTCCGGTCATCATATAATAAATTGTCCCCTTCAAACGGAAGCAAAGTCTACTCCCATATTCAAGAAACAGCCTAATCAGTTACTTGACCGCCATACGGATTTTATAAGGGTTACTGATTTTAAGGAGAGTTAAGTAAGCCCAACATAGAAGTTTCAACAGAGTTCTAAACCAAAATCAACCGCGAATTTCAGTTAGAAAATAACCTTAGCTGAGAGTAAGCTGAAAGATATTTAGGATCACTTTATTTAAACTTGAAGCATTCCGTAATTTTTTATCCTTTTTCCAACTGAAACTCTGTTGAACTGATATCAACTTAACTTCCATTAACTTTAGTCTAATTTTTGGCGTTACATTTTGTGCGTTTCCATCATTTCATTGGCCTCATAAAGAAATAAAGGATATACCTATGACCAAATTGAAAGGTGAATTTTTAATTTATACTTCGCGTGTTTTTCGTATCGGAAATTTTTTTTTCTGAAAGTAGGTAGTACATCTATGCTAAATTTCACGTCAAAATAAATTTAGTATTTGAGATACGCTTCGTTTTTTGAGCCTCAAAAAATATATTCTTCGGTTTTTACTATGCCTGAATTTATTGAAGAAAGAAGTGCAATAATGCACCATCTCATACTGCATTGGTTATTCGTGATGATTTCGCCACATTTTCAACTTATATCGTGCCGCAACAACCGCATTCGCCTGGTGTACCTTCGTGTAACTTCTGGCTATTCAGCAAATTCACATGAAAACTCTGAGGACATTGTTTTGACTCAATTGGGGATATAAAAGCTGAATCAAAGAAGGCTCTGATCATGACCGATAATTTTTCCAAGTGCTATGATGACTGGAAAATTCGTTGACATAAGTGTATTGCAGCGGGAGGGAATTACTTTGAAGGAGATAAAATGGACAAAATTCACCGTTCAAGTAGTACTGTTATGAGAAAAAATGAGAGACTTTGGTGAAAATATTAAAATTCGTATCTTATTCCTAAAAATCTATGTCTTCTCCCTCAAAGTAATCTCGCTTCGTCCCAATTAACTTGTGCCAACGTTTTTTCTAATCCTCGAAACAGTTTATAAAGTAAATTAGCGGTTCACTTTTAATGTCTTCAATTTATTAGGGTGCATAAACAAAGAGTTGTCGTCCTATAATTGAAGTCTCGGAGCGCATCACACTTCAATAATCGAAAAAACTGTTAATGTAACCTTGATTTCTGGCCTGCTTTGGCTTCCACTCACCTTAGCCACAATATTCGACCGATTGCTCATTTGTTTACGGGTCGTAAGCATGTATCCAAAACTCATCGCCAGTAGGTAATAATACTTTTCATATCAACCTGGTAGTCGGAAAACATTGTTTCACAGGCGTTAACGCGACGCACAGTGGCATTTCGGCGGAAAAAATAGGATTTTTCCACTTTCCAATTTAAAAACTTTAATGATTTTGTTTTGTAAAGAAATATATGGATAAGAGAAATTCAACAAGGTTTTTTATAGAAAGTGAAATTTTATTGCTAAAAAAACTAACAGAAGTCGACGGAAAGTTATTCAATAAAATCAGATTAAAATTATTGTCCAAATAAATAATTTTTTTTGTGTGTAAGTTTATAGCTATGGCTTTTCTTTTATTTTTTAGTGAAAATATAGCACCTACTTGTTTATAAAAAGAAAATTTATTGAAATTGGCAAAGTAAGCTAATTTTTATAATTTTTCAAAAATTATGCTAAAAAATATCAACTTTTCATTTTTTGATGGAAAAAAACTTCATGTGCTTTGCCTTGCTTAGCCCTCTCACTATAAAAAAATGAAAGTTCCGAGTCTGTACTTTCAATTAAAAAAAAAATTACCGTCCCTTTTAGTAACATCGATTTTAATTTCCACAAATACTGATGTCTTCAACAGACTTCTTATAACTTCGGATCCTTATATAAGTAGCTTAAGGCGTCATTCGAACAAAATTTCCTTAGAACTAGATCCCATTGTTAAAGATATGGTGCTTGCATAATATTACAAATAAAAATTAACACAATTTTTCGCCCGTTACATATTCAATTAAAACATTGCATATTATATTGAATTTTTATCAAGGTAGAGCCCTCTCACACTTTGCGTTTAAGTTTAATTTTTTTCATCAGGAGAACTCAATTAAGAAGTGTCCCGAATTTCAAGTCCCTAGGTCTAAAAATAAAAATTTTGCCAATTGCAGTTATATGGGAGGTGGGTGTGGCAGTGGGCGGTTTTCCAAGATTTTTTCAAAATTTCTTAATTTAGTCCAGAGAAGTGTTTCTGCATAGTTTCATTGTTGTACGACCACTCCTTCTATTTTTTTCCAAGAAATGTATGGAGCTGTGCCACTGTGCGACGCTGATTTTCAAAAGAATTGAGTGATTTTGGAAACAATCGTGCTTTTACTTTTCTGACAACCAAATAATCTTTTAAAATGGTGCGTAAGATCTTTGACTACAAACACCTATTCCTTTATTCATTTATTTTATTGCCGTGTTGATTATCAGTTGATGTTAATCAAAAACACTTGCTCACAACACTTCTCACGATAATCAATAATCACTGAAAACCTTTTGCAACATTGTCTACGTTTCGTCAAAAGAAATTTTATTCCGCAAGCCAAATCTAATGGAACTTCTTTGCTGAATATTTTCACTCATCGTACTTCTGAAAGTCAAGGGTATATTAAAAACTAATTATTATCTTGATGTGACATTTGACACAGATTTCACTAACAGTTACACCAACTGAGAAAAATAATGTTTTGGCGAATGGGTTTTCGCGCGAAATTCAAATTAAGAAGTCTTACTTATTTTTGCCCACAGTTGTATGAGTTAATGCTTGATTTGGTTGACTCTTCAAACCAATGGGACGTCTATTGAATTTGAAAAATTTCTATTTTATACTTTAAACTAGACTGATACTGTGTAACCGCTATGACTTTTGCTTCTGACCTGAAAGTATATTTCGTTCTCAAATACTCAAAATTAAGCTTGAAGTTATTATATATTTTATATAATATAACATTTAATGTTCCATAATTTCGTATAATTTCCTGTTTAATCAGCTTCTGCTTTACGAGCGTCACTCGTTGAAAAAGTTATGCTTATCTCTCAACACAATTTCATCATTTTCACTAGCACTTACATTAAATATTAACCGAACTTCTCTTTCACAGTTGGACACTTGTAGACGAAATCACAAGTTCTACACAGCGTGCCATTATGTGAGAATATTATATCATATGACTTTGTCAAATTACTCTAATTCTTACGGAAGGTGCTACGAAGTTAATCATCAGTTTTATCAGTAGCTTGTGGAACCGTTTATTTTGAAAGTGTTTACTAATTTTACAAATATTTTAAAATAATAATACAATCGTACTTAGAGAACATTTGATACAAATTATAACTTAAATTATAGCCATAATATACTTGTATGTTTAATCTAACTAATGAGACTTTGAATCATTTATAAGCTAGAGTTGCCAACTCTTCAGATCTTCAAATTTAATAAAGGAGTCTTTTAGTTGGTTGAAATTGCTTTATAACTGTCAAGTGGTCTGAAATTTCGCCACAGAGGTATCATATGTGCTCAATAACTTTTCTTCAATGAACTCCCCGTAAATTTCAGCGTTTCAAGTACATTTTTTTACCCTTGAACTTTTTGTTATACCACCAAAATAAATATCTATCATTATATTCCTCTGATATTAGAAATTTCAGAGTGAGCATACCTAGGGGTCCAAAAAAGAGTGTTACTCGTACTTAATATGCTACCGTTATTCTGAGCTTATAAATAAATATCCATTCTCCAAAATCGTTATTGACTCACTTTAAAGAAAGTAAGTTAGAACACAATCAACAAAATTCGAACTAGACCACACCTACTTTCCGAGTAACAACTTTTTCATTTTATCCTGCTGGTTTTTCTTTATAGAATTAAGTAACATAAGGCATAACAATTTTTAAAAAATATATATATTTATATCAAAGTTCAAAACTTCGAAGAGCCGCTTATGACTAACCCAGAAACTGACACATTTCTTTTTAAAACCAATATTAGCCAACAAAAAAAGACTTTAAACCCAAATCAGTCACGTTCGTCTATAATACACATACTGATTATAAAGATTTTTTGTAGAATTGAATTCTTATAGTCAATAAACCAAAGGAGACATTCCTTCAGTACGCATAATTGCGTGCATTTGGTACCACCCGAATTCATAACATGCTCACTCATAATTAATTCAATAATATTGATTAATCATCACATACTACCTTTAAATTTATTTGCTAAAAAATAAAGTAGTTGTAGAGATTAGATAAGATGTATCTTACCTTCATGAGGCATTAGTCAAATATCAAAGTTCAAACACACATACACAGAACAAAAAAAAATATTTTACGGATAAGTTTCACTTAATATATATTCAATAGAAGGCGTCGTCGTGATTGTTATTGTGGCAGTAAGTACTCGTTTGACGGGTTCAGACCAAAGGGACAAAGGGGTTAATTTAGTTGGTTTCATGGGGCATACAAAGAGATGCTTAGTATCATGCGGGTGCTCATTACATGCAGGACATAATTTGGGTATGGCAAGGTATATTCTGAATAAATAGAAGTTTAAAATGATACAATGCCCAAAACGAAGCGATAGAGTCAGAGGAGGGGATTAAGCTTACTTCAATCTGTCTCTTAGAAATCAGGACAAAAAGGGGAAGTAAGGGTTTTGGTTTTTTTTTCCTCTTTATTATAATAGTTAAGTAACTATTAACAATTTCGATAAAATTAATTAGTTTATAATATATTACGCCCACAGGCACCGAGGTGAAAAAGTAGCAATGAGGTTTGCAGTGCTAAAATCTGAAGCGAACCAGGTGATCATCTTTCAAATACACTGTGGAACATTTTTGGTATTATTGTCTAGGGTGTGAGAAATTCCAAGTCAGAGTGATAGTACTAGCTGTTGTACTGTGATATTTGAAGACTTTTCTTCCAAAGCCTCCAGAAGAAAAAATGAAAGCTGAATTTTTTTTTGGCTCTCAAAAAAGAAAATTATGAATTGTGATATTTTCCTGAAGTAAATTAGCAAAGGAGGAGAAAAAATCATTGGCATGTTTTCTCAATCATCGGATGTAGAAACAAGAATAACGCTTAAATCAATATATAATATAATTTGAGAGACGTTACCAAAGCTAATGTAGAGTATTGGTATATATATTTCGCGGGTAATAAGTTAATTCTTTTCGAATAATAATGAGTAATACGTTAAATTTTTACGAGCAGATATAAAACTATCCATTTTTAAACATTTGAAGTCTAGTTTATAATGTCTATTATAAGAATGAATCTAAATGGATGATCGGCACATTTTAAAAAATATTAATAATTTATCTAGCATTTTTGTGTTCAATTCGTTTATTTTTTTACATAAGCAAGTTGTCATCTATGTTCATGTTTAAGATCAGTTCTACTTATTACCCCACTTTCACGTAGGCTTCTATTGGAAATTTTTGTGTAGCTAGTCAATCACCGATGCGAGAAAAACTACGAAAGCGAAATCCCTATTCTTAGTTAGTACATTAGTATACTGTTTAAATTTTATCAAATTTCATTCTATTGTTCAAGTTATAGGCCCCAAAATGACGCCGGGTCGATTATTTTTTCTGCAAACAGGATTGCCTTCGTAAGGCACAGTTTCGTTGGCTTTACACCCGTAATACTAATTGTCATAAAATTAATGAAGTACCAAAAATAATTCACAATAATTTAATCGTTTATAGTATTTTATAAAATTGTGTTTAAACTTCTCTAAATGATCATAGAACTCTCCAAACATTCAATATTAAAATTCTATCAGTAATACATTAATATTTCAATTATCATGTGATTTTTTTTTTTTTTTGAAACAATTTGAAATTGAATGTATCGCATAACACGCCATATTTCTAACCAGTTAAAATGCAGCAATAAATTTCAAGCGGGGGATGGTTTCTTATCTGACTAATTTTGTGCTTCCCCGCCGAAGAAAATGTGTGTAATTCAAATGCGGTTCTACCCAACAAGTGCCTTTTATATGGACTTCTATTATGAGCAATACATAGTGTAGAGAAGATTTGTATAATATACGTATAATACTGTTTGCAAGAGCCCTTATCTTTAAAAGAAAGGTATATACAAATGATTACTTGCTGCTATTCGGCCTTCACGTGCAAACTCAGACGGCAAATAGTAGACTGCTAGTCTGTTTGGCGTCAGGTTTCTTCGCGCCATAAGTACGACAAAACGATAAAATACAGTAAGACTTCGTTTAATGCTGTTTTAGTGCTTTTACTCAACTTATTCTTTTATTCCAACCCGAGTATTCCCCGAAACTGTGCGCATAACCAAGTTTCCAAATACAAACATATGAAATAACTAAAATAATAATTTTTATAATAATATAACGATTAATACAGTGAAATTATATGTATTATATGGCAGTTCAAGTATTATCGACCCGATTTTATCTACTATACTTCTCCCAATACCATATATTATTAACATGCGACATACTAAAAAACCAATCATATAGTGTAAAGTCACCCGGAAGTACGAAAATCTATAATCTAAGTCTAAGGAAAGTATTTACCCCGTTTCATCCCATTTTTGACATGCAGACATACCATTGTTAGAAAAAGATTATATCTGCATTTCAATTAAATATCTCACACAATGACCGATATTTTCGACTTAAAGTCCGCTATAGATACTGGGGTCCTCATATTCGGTACCTAGGGGCTTGAACGTTAAACTTATTATTCGCGCATTTTATTTATCCCGTTAAATTAATTGCTTCTTGATTTGTGTACTAGAAAGTGAAAGAATCTAGTGGAATCAAAAATTGTGTGTCGAAAGTAAACGTGATTGCAGTCGGATTTCGTCCACTTTTTATACCCTGAACAGGGTATATTAAGTTTGTCACGATGTTTGTAACACCCAGAAGGAAGCGTCGGAGACCCTATAAAGTGTATATATAAATGATCAGTATGTTGAGCTGAGATTTAGCCATGTCCGTCTGTCTGTCCGTCTGTCCGTCTGTCCGTCCGTCCGTCTGTCCGTCTGTCCGTCCGTCCGTCTGTCCGTCTGTCCGTCTGTCTGTATATATACGAACTAGTCCCTCAATTTTTAAGATATCCTTTTGAAATTTTGCAAACGTCATTTTCTCTTCAAGAAGCTGCTCATTGGTCGGAACGGCCGATATCGGACCACTATAACATATAGCTGCCATATAAACTGAACGATCGGAATCAAGTTCTCATATGGAAAACTTTCGCATTTGACAATGTATCTTCACCAAATTTGGTATAGATTATTTTCTAGGGCAAAAATGTAATATCCGAAAAAATTGTTCAGATCGGTAAACTATAGCATATAGCTACCATACAAACTGAGCGATCGGAATCAAGTTCTTGTATGGACAACTTTCACACTTGCCAAGATATATTCACGAAATTGTTCAGATCGGTAAACTATAGCATATAGCTACCATACAAACTGAGCGATCGGAATCAAGTTCTTGTATGGACAACTTTCACACTTGGCAAGATATATTCACGAAATTTGGTATATATTATTTTCTAAAGCAACAATATAATCTCCGAAAAAATTGTTCAGATCGGTTAACTATAGCATATAGCTACCATACAAACTGAGCGATCGGAATCAAGTTCTTGTATGGCAAACTTTCACATTTGACAAGATATATTCACGAAATTTGGTATATATTATTTTCTAGGGCAACAATGTAATCTACGAAGAAATTGTTCAGATCGGTTAACTATAGCATATAGCTACCATACAAACTGAGCGATCGGAATCAAGTTCTTGTATGGACAAATTTCACATTTGACAAGATATATTCACGAAATTTGGTATATATTATTTTCTAAAGCAACAATGTAATCTCCGAAGAAATTGTTCAGATCGATTAACTATAACATATAGCTGCCTTACAAACTAGACACATAGTTACTAACAGAAATGCACCTGTGAAGGGTATTTAGCTTCGGTGCAACCGAAGTTAACGTTTTTTCTTGTTTTGTACTAAGAAACCCACATAAAAAGTTCATCAAGATATCATATATGATGAAGCCCTGAGTATCTCATTTTTTACTCAAGTTATAACTTGCACGGAGGGACAGAGAGACAGTCACCTGGATTTCAGCTGTTTTTTTCTCGTTATCCTGTTCATTCACATATATATAACTCTATATCTGTCTCTCTTAGTTTTGGATAAAACGTGTAACCGATATTTGAACAAAACTATTATACTCTGTAACAACAGGTTGTAAGAGTATGAAAAGCACTATGGACTAATTAGTTCAAAATTATCGTAAGAAGGCTACTAAATTAGTTTGTGTTTTCACTTTGCGTTCTGTTAGTATTTGTTGACGAGGAGATAAAGCATCTATAACAACCCGTCTTGCTTTTGAACTTTAGCATTAACATGAAAACTCAAACTACATTAGTTGCCTTCTCAACAAGAAGGAAGAAAATTTAAAACACAAATCCTACGCATTTAGCGGAGTCTTACTGTACGTGTATTTGAAGTAGTGTAATACCATTCTACACGAAGCAGTTTCTAGAAGTATGAATAATGTATACATATGTATGTAAATATATCTCTGTCTATACTTACATATAATGTTATTGTGAAATCATTATCTTCTCTACGCAAAATTAAGAACGGGTGCACTGATATATGGATTTAAATTGAACATGTTATAATATGTGACCTGGTCTACGAAAAGAGGGCTTAGGTGTCAAAAAAAATAAAAAAAATAAAAAAATAAAAAAAATTGAAAAAAAATAAAAAAAAAATGATTTTTTGACACCTAAGCCCCCTTTTCGTAGACCAGGTCACATATATGGATATATATGTAGTTCAAAAAAGCCGTAAACAAATATTCGGGATATCTTTAATTTAAATATTCGTATATGAGAAAATACAGTTACTATTTATCAAAAATGGTAAAACTAGCACAAGTCCCATTTAATATGGGTCAAACAAAAAGGCCTCCCGAATATTCAAACGTTTCAATTGAAGATTTTTCGAAATGTGGTTGGAAAGTATTAAAGAACTATTTATTCTGAAATCTCGATTCAGTATTTTCGAGGCTGGTTTGGACATCAAAGTAGATATTTATGAATTTAAAAAAGATAGAGTAATTGTTCTGCCTTCTATTTAACCTGAATGGTCTCGAATAATTACCACATGTCGGTCTGTTTGAAATTTTTGGGTTTGGCTGAGTAATAACCCCATTTAACACTTTTTGGAGAAATCCTTTAAAAATCTTACTTGAAATACTCCATAGAAAAAACTTTATAGGATTTTAGGATTTTTGATTTACTCGAATACATACACCTATTGCTCTAGATAAAAAATTCAATGACGATTGAGACTCTGTTATACTAGTCTTATTAAATTCTTACTAAGAAATTTGTTCGTCTGTTAGGGACCTAACGAAGTCTACGCTTTTTTTTTATATAAAAATGTGATTTTATTGTAAAGAAATGGTTACAAATGAATTATTCAAAGTATTGCCCATCGCTAGTCACAACTTGTTCCCATCTGTCTGGCAAAGCTCGAAAACTATTACTGTTTATCTTGTGATGCTATCCAAGAATCATGCAGCAATTTTTCGATATCGTTTTGTGAGTATCGAGAACGGAACAAATAATAATCGTACAGGGCAATATCTGACGAATATATTTAGGTTTTTCCAGGAAGGCTTTTGCCGGGTTTGGCAACGTGAAGCCGAGCGTTGTCGTGCAGCAGGTGTCGATTTCTGTGAAGAAAATCAGCACTTCCCACATGACGATTATCTGGCAAAACCTAGGATATACAGGTATTTGCACAGCCTAAAGTACATAATACATTAACAAAATCACTAATGTGGAAACGCAGTTTTTTTTTTCAAATGTCTAGGTTAAGTTTTGGATATACCAAATCGATCACAACTAACTGCTGGCACCTATTGACAAACAGCGGGAATCTATTATTATATTTAAGTGTTGCCTATTTTTTTTTAAGACCTAAGCAAATGTAACAGTATAAAAAATTTACTTATAGAACTGTAAATTGCTGTCGCAGAAGAAAAACTGCTTAACTTAATTTATGAAATGTCTGTTTAATTACTTTCTTTAATTTTATTTAATGGTCTCAAGTGTCCAGATTTTATAAGCTTATTATAAATGTCAACGAAAGATAGTGAAAAACAGAACAAATTTGTAGCAATAGAGTTGTTGGCGCATTTTTCTCTTAAGCACTTTTTACTTGCTTGCAGAAATGAGTTGATCTATAATCAGACTTTTTGTTTATTGTATGACTCACCCTAAAACACACACCCACTCGAAAACGCTCTAAGCGGATAATTTTTTTTAGGAAATTTTCATTTTCACGCTCAGTTCCGTTAGCTTCATCAGTTTTTCTTTATAAGCGTTTTTTTCCAAACTATATTTTTGAATTTGTTGATTACTCTGGGACAAATGATCCGATCACTATCAAATTTTTTCAATAATAAAACGACCAAAATTTCGGGTATAATTAAACTTTTTGAAACGCTTGTGAAATTTTTTTTTTCTATCGCAAGTAATTACACGAATAATATTTTATAGTGGATATTTTTTTAGGTTTCATCTACCGAGAAGACCAGAATCACTACAGCAGTGAAAGACCTTTTCTCAACGAAGTCTGATATTTTGTGTAACCAAAAAGATGTTAATATGTTTGCTTCAAAAAGTTTAAATCTAATAATGTGCGTAATTACGTTTAAAATTGTACAACACACCTCACACTCGGTGTGACCCTTAAAAGTCCAAAATTCAGTTTGGGTATTGTTCTGTAAAATTTTTCATACTTACTTTCGCATTTTTACTAATAAAATTTTTTAGTTTCCTTAAAAATCTTTGCAAAATGAAAAAATATTAGAAAATAAAAAAATTTATGATTTTTCATTTTTTAGTATTTGTGTCACCTATTTATTTTCATTTTTTTTGGGTATTGTTCTGTAAAATTTTTCATACTTACTTTCGCAATTTAACTGATAAAATTTTTTATAATAGTTTCCTTAAAAATCTTTGCAAAATGCAAAAATATTTGAAAATAAAAAAATTTTTGATTTTTAATTTTTTAGTATTTGTTTCACTTATTTATTTTCATTATAAAATCTTATACATATATTCATAAAAAGTTTAGTTTTAGTCTTTTTTACAAACATAGTATGCATGTGTTAAAACTATTTTATATACTTAATACTATTGCTTTACGCTCACACTATTTATTTATAAACAGCTATTTTTTATGAAACTATTTTTTAGAAACCATAGAGACTTATCACAATCGCTTTGATGAGAAAATAAAAATTGTTGACAATTTATACTAAAATAAAGGCTAATATTATGAGTTCAAAAATGAAAAATGCTGGTGAAATTTGAAAAAAAAAATAAATAAATAAAATAAGAAATCATTTTAAAAATAATAAAATAAAATTCAAAATTTCAATTTTCCCTTCAAACATGAAAAATGCTGATGAAGCACAAAAATATAAAAAAAAGTTAAAAAGTAATTATTTTAATAATTTGAAAAAAAAAAAATCAAATAAGAATAAACAATGAAATTGAAACACAATAATAATTATGAGTATGTATTTTTACTTTCGTTTAAACTGAATAATAATTTGCTTAATTTTTTTTCTTTTGTGCTGCTCTGCTCACGCACGGCAGTTATTGACCTCAATTTAACGGGTTTTCTGCTCGTGCTTGTGGTATTACTCATAGCGCAACAGACTCGAGAAGTGTGAATTTAAAACGCTTGTGGTTTTTGTTGTATTTTGTCCGTGAGCCGCCTACCGGCGACAGGTTGATGACGCTGAAGTTAGCGACGTGTACGCTGCTAGTTCGTGTCTGAGATCTTCGACGGTTTTGCTTATTAGTTGTGAAATTACTTTCTTTTGCTGTTGAAATACCTTAAGTACTTGATGTAATGACTCTATGTATTGCTTCGTATTCAAATTATTTGGTTTTTTCTATTGTTTTTGGAGTTTTTGTGATTTGATTGCCATTATAGAAGTCTCGTTGGTCGACAGCTGCCCATAAGTTGTCGCTCATATTGCACAAATAGACGCAATAATTCAAAAAATATCGTCAGCATTAGCAGCCAGTTGTTTATACAGTCATTTTGTTGCCGTGGTTCTTGTAGTCGTCGTTCCCGCAGATAGACGCGCCGCAATAAATCTGCTTGATTCGGTACGTAGAAAGCGTGAGCCATTTCGTTAGTTGATTTGAAAATCTTATAATTTTTTTGCGTCGGAGAAGTCTTTAGCAGTTTTAGCTTAACTTTTTTTTTTAAATTGAATGATTTCTAGAACTGTTCTACACTTGAAATCTTCACTTCTTGGAGTGTTTTTAAATGTTTTTGTTTTGTTCAAATTTCTATATTTTCTAATTCACAATCGCGTCTTCAGATAATTCTTAAAATTCACGTAAAATTTATTGAAGTAACTTTCTTTATATATTGTGTACGCACAACCGTTTAACTTGACGTTCTGTTGAGAAATGAGTACTTGCGTGCTGAGCGTAAGCATTTTATACCAGACCAAGCAGACACATTGATTCGGAATACCGCGCAAACACTCTTTTGCTCTTCTGCTTCGTCTTAAATATTTGCGTACCAACTCTCAACAGACAACACTGTCGTCATGGCGTAACGACCAGCTTGAGAAAACGGAAGGCAAGTGTGTCTTCATGCTGGCTGCATCATAAGCAGCGAGCGCAAATGACTACACGTAAGTGCGACAGCTATTCCACTTTATCGCCATCAGCGTTGCACATGAGTAGCGCCTCGAGACGAGCCCATTATTTTCACACATTTCTGTTGATATCGCTCATTCGCGCTGAAATATTTGAAGTGTTCTCGTTTGATATGGCTCTCTCACGCAATATTGAATTGGTTCTCATTTGGCTTGTGCTCTGTATTGTTTTTGGTGGTTTCTTTGAGAGTACTATAAAACACGTGCCTGCAGAGTTACCATACACAAAAACTCTCACGTATTGATTGTGTAAACTCTGAAGGTATGAGTACACATGTTAAATATTACTGATTCTCCGAGCGTAGAAACAATATTAAGTTTAAAGTGACTCCCACAAAAGTTTCAGATTGACCTCCATAAAGCCAATTTACTTGTATATTTAAAGTTTGTTTTACAAAATCGATGCGAAGGCATTATTTATTAAAAACCGAAATAAAATATTAGTTTGAAACATTAAGAAATAAAAATTACTAAATAGCTTCTGAATACTTGAGGAATTTTTTTATATGTTATATAATGAAGAAACAACTTAAAAAAATATAGCATTTTGCAATATCTCGGTTTCCAATTAATAGTGAGGTAATGGTCAGGTTCAGGTCGCTTTAGAAGTACACCGATAAGGAGAGCAAACGAGGCCATATTTTTCCTACCCTTTTGACATTTCTCTTAAGTAAGGTTTGCTATTTCATCATGGAAAGACATATGTTTCAACAAGGAGTTGCAATTAGTAAAATTTACTAGTAAAATTCGGAGTGAGTGGCCACAACTTTAAGAAAGGGGTTTTCAATAAGAGCGCTAGAAAAGTGGTTTTTACTTAAAACAAAATATATTTGGAATATCAATGAAGTTCTTTGTTCTTGTAAAAGTACATTATGAATGGAACTCAATTTCTTTTGCATGACCAGCACACATGGGCCTGCTTGCAGAACTCCAGACGCTGAACCCAAATTTCGACTTATCCTAAATGACATATAGTTTTCTCGAGCACAGTTTTGTCGGAATATTATTAATTGGATTTATGTCTTGCAAGCCTTTGGAAGCGCTTTTGATTTTATATAAGAATGGTATACTTTCAACAAAGCTATATTAAGGTGTTGTGATATATTTTCCAGCTTTAACAGACAAAAATTTAAAGTGTGTACCAGCTACTTCCAGTTGTTTCGAAAAAATGTACGTACGAAATTTTAACGTAGTGACCACGACAGCTTGTGAACCGTCCACTTATTTGGTACATATATTTATTTTTAAATGATGTTAACCCTAACCACATAATACCACAATCTACTTGTTATGAAATGTGTTATCTATTGGCCCCTTTGTGATTGGATTAACATTATATTATGTTTAAACGTTTTCGATGCGATAACGCTGTGTAAGAAATATAGACAGTATATCGGCTTGATGACTGATATACCAAAAATTTTAATTGTAAAACACTTTAAAAACGATAATATGGTGTACTAACACCATTCAATTGAAAATTGAAATATATCTTTATATGGTATTTAGACATGAATTGCATAAACCTTTTATAATATATTTATATACCAGTACATATGTATATGTACAGGTATATTACATATATCCCGATTTACTTTAACACTCATTTATCAGATAAAGTATCTATTATAATAATTGTATCTTAAAGAAACGTATTACTCCAATTTACGCTCAGTTTCTCTCTTTCTCATTCACGCTCTCTGTCTCACTCTCTCTCTCACCTCTGCTTTAAAAACGCTATACACTCTCTGCGACTGCTTTGTATCTCATTCACTGCTTTATTTATTTCTTTTCATGACATTTATACTTTGAGGGTTGTTCTACCTCATTTTACCAAGCTATCAGCCAAATTAAGTTGACTCTGTGTGCACATTTAATGCCCATCGGCTGTATTTGAGTATTGTGTCTGCCTCTTTGGTAGCGCTGCCTGCTGTTTTTAACCGACCGCCGCCCTTTTGCCGCTGCCTGTCTGTTTCTATTTCCTTTTTTCGGCAATTTAATTTGCTCTTTATGTTATTTTATTTTCTGTCTTTCGGCACAACTGCCACAAACCTCAGGAGGCGTGGTCTTATCACTGCGGCAGCTAATAATGTTAGCATGCCTTGCTCTTTGGTTCAACGCACTCGTTTCCGCTTGCTATTTCATTCGGGCACGTTGGCTCAATATTGGCGGGAGACTTTGACTGCAGTGAAGCATAGTCTACTTTTTGGGTTTTGTTTGTTGCTTAGATGGTTTCCGCCTTCTTACATAAACGCAGAACGGTTCATTGAAATATTACTTATTTATATATGTGTGTGGCAAGTTGAACACCAAAATTGTTTTGTATATCACTACTGGGTGGAGCTACGAGGTACAGTCTTTTCTGAAGTTCAACTCTCTTTGCTTCTTTTGGAAAATAAACTTGTATTGTGGCTTCCATCTACTAAACTCTTTATTACTCTAGCCGCGTTGCAGCAGTGCCACTTATAGATTTGCTCACATTGTACTTTTGTGCCTGCCTTCTAAATTTCTGTTTTTTTTTTTTTTTGGTTTTGTGGCACTTGTGGCTGCCGATGAATCATCGTTATGGGTGGAGCTTCTATTTCTGCATAAAAAATCACAGCGCTGGTGACGTACGTCTACTTTTTCTTGTTGTTTAAGGAATTCAAAATGGCCACTTAATGGTGGTTGATGTTGCAAAAAGGTATATAGGAAAGTTTTAATGTACAAATCAGGATAAAAACGATTATAAGTATATACCTACGTGCATATGTATCATACAATAACGCAGTCTATTATAAACTCTACTTACTGTAGACTTTTATAATTACCCTCTCATGATTCATCATTAAGAATTAAAAGAAAATTTCCATATACTTTTTAATTGAATTACTTGTTGTGGCATAAAAGGCAAAAGATTTTGTCTCGGAAACTATGATTCATTTCTATAATATGTATGGTATATATAAAAACATTAGAAAATACCGCTTACTCGGCTCGAGCCATCAAAACTTGGGTCACAGTTAAAACCTATAGGAATTTCGAAATAGCTGTGGAAAATTTTCGATATTATAAGTAGCAACGGTACAAAAAGAAGTTCAAATAATGGCAAATATTTAACTTTTCCGTGAAAGATTTACTATTTACATCTTTTGTACTCAAGAAGAGACTATGAAAATAGAGGTGGAGGACATGATTATTCGTGTTATATGTTATTTATCTTATAATATCGGAAGAGTGTGTTTTACTAATAACAGTATATCAACAAGATTCAACTTCTTTCGGTCCTTTTTCCAATATTACCAACACCTGAAGGAATTTTCCCGGCGGTGATCCCGAATATTGCAAGAGTATAAAACGGAGGATGGAGTCATGTGTAGAAGTTCACGGGAGGATGGAGTCATGTGTAGAAGTTCACGCAAGTGAGGAAAGTTCTCTGATCGCCATTCGCTTGGGAGTGGCCAGAAACGATTCTTTTACATATGACTCAAGCAGCTCACGACTTCCGGTCTTTGACCAAGTATCCTCTGGGTAGCCTAAGAACATCCGTTTGAAGGCGAGCTAAAGTGAGAAGGCGAAACACCCCCTGCATAGGGTTGTGCGCTGGGTTTGGGACCCGCCACGTAAAAAAACACCCCCAATGCAAAAGTTTAAACAGCCTCGGATGAGAGACCCCCCTTTTGATGACGACCACGGCAAACGAAATAAGGACTATGATTTGAGGGCATGCACCTGGAATGTCCGGTCCCTTAATTGGGAAGGTGCCGCTGCCCAGCTGGTAGATGTCCTCGTAAAGATAAAGGCTGACATCACCGCCGTCCAAGAAATGCGGTGGACGGGACAAGGACAGAGACGAGTAGGTCCTTGTGACATTTACTACAGTGGCCACATAAAGGAGCGCAAGTTTGGTGTTGGATTCGTGGTGGGAGAGAGACTCCGTCGCCGAGTACTATCATTCACTCCGGAGAATGAACGTCTAGCCACAATCCGCATCAAAGCGAGGTTCTTCAACATATCGCTGATTTGCGCCCACGCCCCGACGGAAGAGAAGTACGATGTGACCAAAGATGCCTTTTATGAGTGCTTGGAGCGCACTTATGAGAGATGCCCCCGCCACGATGTCAAAATCGTGCTTGGCGACTTCAACGCCAGGGTGGGCAAAGAAGGTATCTTTGGCACTACGGTCGGTAAATTCAGCCTCCACGAGGAAACATCCCCAAATGGGTTGAGGCTGATCGACTTCGCCGGGGCCCGAAATATGGTTATCTGTAGTACTAGATTCCAGCATAAGAAGATACATCAAGCTACCTGGCTGTCTCCGGATCGAAAAACCACCAACCAGATCGATCATGTTGTGATAGACGGAAGACACGTCTCCAGTGTTTTAGATGTGCGTGCGCTCCGAGGTCCTAACATCGACTCGGACCACTATATTGTTGCAGCCAAAATTCGCACCCGCCTCCGTGCAGCAAAAAACGCACGCCAACAAACACAAGGAAGGTTCGACGTCGAGAAGCTGCAATCACAACAGACAGCCGAACGATTTTCTACTCGGCTTGCACTCCTGCTCTCTGAGAGCACTCGTCAACAACTCGGTATAAGGGAACTGTGGGACGGCATTTCAAACTCCTTACGTACAGCTGCAACCGAAACCATTGGTTTTCGGAAAGTGCAAAGGAACAGCTGGTACGACGAGGAGTGCCGTGTCGCAGCGGAGAGAAAACAGGCTGCCTACCTCGCAACGTTACGATCGACCACAACACGTGCGGGGTGGGATAGATACCGAGAGTTGAAGAGGGAAGCGAGACGCATTTGTAGACAGAAAAAGAAAGAGGCCGAAATGCGTGAGTACGAACAGCTTGATAAGCTGGGCGACAGGGGTAATGCTCGAAAATTCTACGAAAAGATGCGGCGGCTTACAGAAGGTTTCAAGACCGGAGCATACTCTTGTAGAACCCCCAAGGTGATCTAGCCACCGATGCCCAGAGCATACTTAAATTATGGAGGGAACACTTCTCCAGCCTGCTGAATGGCAGTGAACACACAACACCAGGAGAAAACGAACCCGATACCCCAATCGATGACGATGGAGCAGATGTTCCATTGCCCGACCATGACGAAGTTCGAATAGCAATTGCCCGTCTGAAAAACAACAAAGCGGCAGGGGCCGACGGATTGCCGGCCGAGCTATTCAAACACGGCGGCGAAGAGCTGATAAGGTGCATGCATCAGCTTCTTTGTAAAATATGGTCGGACGAAAGTATGCCCAACGATTAGAATTTAAGTGTGCTGTGCCCAATCCATAAAAAAGGAGACCCCACAATCTGCGCCAACTACCGTGGGATTAGCCTCCTCAACATCGCATATAAGGTTCTGTCGAGCGTATTGTGTGAAAGATTAAAGCCCACCGTCAACAAACTGATTGGACCTTATCAGTGTGGCTTTAGACCTGGTAAATCAACCACCGACCAGATATTCACTATGCGCCAAATCTTGGAAAAGACCCGTGAAAGGAGAATCGATACTCACCACCTATTCGTCGATTTCAAAGCTGCTTTCGACAGCACGAAAAGGAGCTGCCTCTATGCCGCGATGTCTGAATTTGGTATCCCCGCAAAACTAATACGGCTGTGTAAACTGACGCTGAGCAACACTCAAAGCTCCGTCAGGATCGGGAAGGACCTCTCCGAGCCGTTCGATACCAAACGAGGTTTCAGACAAGGCGACTCCCTATCGTGCGACTTTTTCAACCTGCTTCTGGAGAAAATAGTTCGAGCTGCAGAACTCAACAGAGAAGGTACCATCTTCTATAAGAGTGTACAACTGCTGGCGTATGCCGATGATATTGATATCATCGGCCTCAACACCCGCGCCGTTAGTTCTGCTTTCTCCAGACTGGATAAGGAAGCAAAAGAAATGGGTCTGGCAGTGAACGAGGGCAAGACGAAATATCTCCTGTCATCAAACAAACAGTCGTCGCACTCGCGACTTGGCACTCACGTCACTGTTGACAGTCATAACTTTGAAGTTGTAGATAATTTCGTCTATCTAGGAACCAGCATTAACACCACCAACAATGTCAGCCTGGAAATCCAACGCAGGATTACTCTTGCCAACAGGTGCTACTTCGGACTGAGTAGGCAATTGAAAAGTAAAGTCCTCTCTCGACGAACAAAAACCAAACTCTATAAGTCGCTCATTATACCCGTCCTGCTATATGGTGCAGAGGCTTGGACGATGACAACAATCGATGAGTCGACGTTGCGAGTTTTCGAGAGAAAAGTTCTGCGAAAGATTTATGGTCCTTTGCGCGTTGGCCACGGCGAATATCGCATTCGATGGAACGATGAGCTGTACGAGATATACGACGACATTGACATAGTTCAGCGAATTAAAAGACAGCGGCTACGCTGGCTAGGTCATGTTGTCCGGATGGATGAAAACGCTCCAGCTCTGAAAGTATTCGACGCAGTACCCGCCGCGGGAAGCAGAGGAAGAGGAAGACCTCCACTCCGTTGGAAGGACCAAGTGGAGAGGGACCTGGCTTCGCTTGGAATATCCAATTGGCGCCACGTAGCGAAGAGAAGAAACGACTGGCGCGCTGTTGTTGACTCGGCTATAATCGCATAAGCGGTGTCTACGCCAGTAAAGAAGAAGAAGAAGATAAAATGTTCGGTTACACACTAACTTAACTCTTCATTACTATTTTTTGTTTTTATATCCTGAACAGGGTATACTAAGTTCACCACGAAGTTTGTATCACCCAGAAGGAAACGTAGTGGGCCCCATAAAACGTATACATATATGAATGTATAAATGATCGGCATGGACTGTGTCATGCCCGTCTGTTTGTCCCCCTATATATACGCGATCTATTTTCCAATTTTTGAGATATTGATCTCCACTTTTTTAAACGTGCTTTTTGGTATTTTTAAAGGTATTACTGCTGCGGTGTAAACGGGATTATTAGTTCCTAAATCATTTAACTTTTAATAAACAATAAAGCAATGCTTTCCAACTACCAAGATGTCATGAAATGTATTTTTACTACATCTACGCTTTCGACTTGGAAGCAGACGATCAAAAACAGTTCTATTGGATTATCGAAGTGTGGTGCACTTCGAATTCATTCAACCGCCAAGCTTTCAACAAGATATACTATTGAGTGTTACGTGTCGTTCACCCAAAGCTATAAGTAAAAGGTGGCCGGAATTATGGGCCGACCGTCGCATACTGCACTAAGAAATTGTACTGTGCATAAAAAAGTCTTACATACTTTTCCATGATTATAAGGATGTTGCATCGTTTTGGGCTGACAATTCGATTTATGCATTTATTTCTCCTATTAACCATTTTTGAACGGATTGGGTGTAAATTTTCTTACCTCGGTGACCTTAAAGAGCGATTTTATTTCTTCTAGTGAATTTCCGTCTTGAAAGAAAATTTCGAATGTATTCTAAAACTTTTTGAGCCATAATTTACTAAATAACAACAAGAAGGATAACTGTATTTGGAGGAAACATATGAGAAAAACCTAAAATAATGTTAGCTTTCATTAATACGAAAAAGAAACGTCAAAAAGTAGCAATTATAAAACTAATATAAAAGAACTTCTACAAGGTATGTCGCAAAAGAAACGGGACTGTTAAAAAAAGCAACAAGAAATTAATATATTTCAAAAGTTGTATTTTAAGAAATTAATATTTTTCAAAAGTTATATTTTTTATTCAAAGTAGTTTCCTTATGCTTTGATACAGCGTTTAGCCCGCTCAATTTGCATTTCAAATGAGTGTTTAAGGTCATTTTTCGGAATGCTCTTGAGAATATCGGTCGTCGCCTTTTGGATAGCTGAAATGTCCTGAAACAAGTATCCTTTCATGGGCAAATGAAGTTTTCCAAAGAGGTAAAAATCACAGGGTGCCAGATTAGGTGAGTAGGGTGAGTGAATATGGAGTTTTTTGTCAAAAAATCAATGACAAGCATCGACCAATGACACGGCGCATTATCGTGCAACAGGCGCCAGGACCCTGCCTCACGGTATTGTGGTCGAGCACGACGAATGCGTGACAAAAGACGCTTCATAACACCAAGGTAAAACACAGCATTAATCGTTTGGCCAGGTGGGACGAACTCACGGTGTACAATACCCTCGGAATCGTAAAAACAAATCAGCATTGTCTTTATTTTTGACTTCTGAAGACGACTTTTTTTCGGTGACTTCTGATCGTCACAGAAGTCCTCACGACTTTCATGGAATCGCTTAAACCACTCATACACATTACTACGGGATAGGCACTGATCACTATAAACTTGCTTCATCATTTGAAATGTTTCAGTAAACGTTTTCCCAAGTTTAAAACAAAATTTAATATTTGCTCTTTGTTCAAAATGCATTTTACGACCGATGACCAAAAGCTACTGTCCAATCCAATTGTCTTAAAATTTTTACGAAATGTGGTGGCGCCACCAGAAACAGTTATATTTAAAAAGTTCTGTTTCTTTTGCGATAGGCCTTTTATATATAGGGTTAACCCTTTACCTGGCCATGTGACAGAAATGTTACAAACCCTATTTTTGACTAATTTTACCATTCTTATTTAATATAGTCATATTGGTTTTTGTAACACAACTGGTACAAACTGTGAATAGTATAAAAGTAATAAGATAGAGCGAGACATCCCTATTGTAACGTATTTTTGTACCAAAAGTGTAGTGCATTAAATTTGGTGATTTCACAACAAGTGCTGAAATTGGTGACGAAAAGCGTTTCTTGTGAATGTGAAAAGCGTGTTTGTTTGTTTAAATACATTGGGTTAGCATGTAATTTAGTGATTTTACTAAGTGCAATCGAAAAAAAATTTCATTCGTCTTTTCTGTATTGTATTTATTGTTTGTTACATATATGTCACATTGCCTTACAGCGCGAAAATATTTTTAGCAGAATGTCTAAAACTTTGAGCAAGGGTGAAATTCGAGAAATTCTTGACGAGAGTGAAGATGGACTCGATTTTGATGATGATGATGATGTGGATGATTCTAATTATAATGAAGAGTTGATACATGCTAATTTTGATGAAGTGGTTGAGAATATATTAGAAGATATTGAAAATCAAAATATGGAATTTTGGCAGAGAGAGCACAAAAACAAAAAAAAGACGTTACAAATTAAGTTTTGGAAGAGCACCAATTGCGTTTTACAGGCAATACATCATTGCCCGATGATATAAAGATTATCGAAGCGCCAATTGAATATTTCTTGTACTTATTTCCGAAAGAATTGATAAAGTTTATTGCCGATGAAACAAATTTGTATGTTGTCCAAAAGGACGTTAATGATCCATTTCGTGTATCAGAAATGGATATTCAGCAATTTATTGGAGTAGTTTATATGATGTCCTTAGTACAACTTCCTAATGTACCCGGTCACTGGAGCAAAATTGGTACATCCATAATACAAGAAGCGATGCCGCTGAAAAAATTTGAAAATTTACGACGTCGCATACACTTTAACGACAACAGTAAAAATTTGCCGTCGACTGATAAAAATGTTGACAGAATGTACAAAATACGCCCGATCCTGGATGAGTTAAATAAGAATTTTGCAAAAGTGCCTCTTGAACAACATCTATGCGTCGATGAACATATATGTTCCACAAAAGCCCGAAACCTTTTGAAACGCTACCTACCAAACAAGCCTCATAAATGGGGCTACAAAATATTTGTTCTCTGCGGGACAACTGGATTTGCTTACAAAACTGAACCGGAAACTGGCAAAGAAAATATCGTTGGTGATAACGAGCTGGATTTGGGAGCCTCTTCCAATGCAGTCATGAGACTGTCACGTATGATTCCACGAAACCAAAATTTCAAACTTTATTTCGACAATTATTTTGCTTCAATTCCACTGCTCGTATACTTGGCAAATGAAGGTACATACATATATTCAGTGTGGGAACAATTCGAAGGAATGGAATTTCCAATTGTAAGCTAACAAGCGAAAAAGAAATGATGAAAAAAGAGAGAGGACCTGGCATAGAGTACGTGTGTCAGGCTGAAGGAATCGACATTTCAGAAAGAAATGGAAAGATAGTAAGATTGTAAATCTCGCATCGACTTTACTTGGTGAAATACCAAAACGTAAAGTAAAAAGGTACGATAAAATTCAAAAGAAGTACGTTGAAATTGATCGTCCGTCTATTGTTGGTGAATACAACGCGCATATGGGTGGTGTAGACCTTATTGATTCCATCATGGGAAGATATAAAATAAAACTTCGAAGTACAAGATGGCAATTTCGAGTATTTTACCACCTATTAGATTTAGTGATGGCAAACGCTTGGCTTCTATATAAAAAAAATCAATCCAATAACACAGAAAAGTTGTTGCCTGCGGCAGAGTTTCGCTTACAGATCGCGGAAACACTTTTAAAATACGGACAAAAAATCAACGTCAAGAAGACTAGATCCCTCGAGCCACAAATACAAGCGAAAAAACGCAAAGGACCAGCGCAGCACGCCCCTCCACAAGCTTTACGACATGATCAAGTTTCTCATTGGCCAATATGGACGGAAAAGAGGATAAGATGCAAGATGCCTAATTGCCAAGGAGTTACCCAAACAATGTGTGAAAAATGCGGAATTGCATTGTGCTACAACAAGCATAATAACTGTTACCGTGCATACCATTTGACATAAATTTAATTTTCCCTTGCCAGGCAATGTAACATATCTGTCACAAAAGATATTTTCTTAATAAATAGTAAAAAAAATTAAAAAATAAAATCTAAGAAAGTTGTATTTTTATTTTGACTGACGCTACCGAAAAACAAAAAAATATTCAAAATTTGTGGCCTTTCCCGATTAAGGGTTAACATAATCTATACAAATTTGTTGCAGTTTCTTTTTTATTAACCATAAGGATTCTTCTAATAACTATACCTACACAGACAATGAACGTTCTTGCATTTTTTAAAAAGCAGCTACAACAAGTGATCCTTTGTAACAGAAAGGCCATTACCCTCAATTATATTTTCAACCACATACAGACTCATCTATTTATGATTGTCAGCGGTCTTTCTGCTAATTGCGCAGGAATTTGTTGATTTAGGCAGCAATATTTACCTTTCAGCATTTATTTACTTTTCTGTTGTTCCTTTGTGCATAACCACTTTTCTCTTTAGTAAGTGAAAAAGCCGAGCAGCGCTTGACTCAAAGCAGATGCCACATACAAGTGGTCTCCTTTTGTTTGAGCAGTCACTGCTGATCTTGTCCAACAGATAAGTAATTCGACAATCACGATGTTGAAAATTATGATTTGTTGTAGTCTACTAGGCCTATCGGCGGGTTCGATCTGTCGAAGCCTGATCTTTCAAATCAATTCATTTACTTATGGCAGGCAGTACAATCCATTGGTATTGTTGTAATTTAAGCAAATAAATCAACTAACTGACGTGTTTGTTTAAAGGATTATATGAGTTTTCGATTTGAAGGTATCGGAAAGTGAAGCAAAAACGTACTCAGTTAATTGTTGCACATTTTTCGAGTTCACTGCATCTTTCGTTATTGGGAAAAAAGTGTCAGGTGACACCTATTGTGTGAGTATTTATTTCGGAATCATGTCAAAATGTATGAAATTGAAGACGATCAATTTAAAAAATAATTGAGCTAAGCAATAGGAGCAAAATTGACGAAATTTAGAAAAAAAAAAATTAAACAATAATATATATGTATTATTAATTAAAAATTTTGAATTTTCGTTAAGCCCGAGCTGAATTTATTACCAGAAACTGTTTTCTGCTACAATCAATTATTTTTATTAGAATAAAAATTATTAAAATTTAATCAATTTATTTGCTCGAATGCACAAAATGCATATTGCCACAAATTAAAAATCTTGCATAACCAATTTTATTTGCATATTTCTCAAAAATATTTGATACTTATCAACAATATCTTCGACACACGTCCGTCAATTGCTGCTCATTGTCAGATTTTAAATTTTACTCATGGCTAATTTGCATACCTAATTGCATGTAAATGCATTTTTGAAGAGCAATTGAGCTCGAAAAATTCTGAAATGTTGAGAATATATACAATCTACCCCCGTTTGCGGTGCAATTTGTCATATCAATCGCCACAGTGTGGGAAGAAAAATGTGCATCGCACAATAAAAATATACTTTTGTATATGCATAAATATACTTGAGTGTTATATAAGGGTTAATTCTGTGTTAATAAGCCGAATTTGAGGATTTTAAAAATTCAGGCGTATAAACAAATTAGCTTCAATACCCAACCAAGACAAATTACCAGCAAACAAATGTTGTATAATTACAATTTGTTGTTTCAAAATATTCTCAACAATTGATGAAAATTGAAGTTTTAATTGAGTGCTACATAAAGTAATATAATTTAGTAAGTTATGGTGGAATATCTTTAAAAACAATTAAACTTAGTTTCTCTAGCGATCGCTGTAGATGAATGCACATGTAATACTTGAAGAGTCAAATCTTACATATCCGGTGGATATAAAATGAAAAATATTATATTTGTTTTAAGCGTTCGATCTCCAAAAAGCTATACTTACAGAGCCACTGACTTTTAAATAATCCAGGCATATTTCTTCATGCGAAAAGCAACAGCGATTTCCTGTTGCCAAAACTGTTTCAGTATACATCATTTGTCAGACAATCAAGAAATATGTACTTTAAATATAGTTGAATTTTAGGCACAATAGCAATAATTTATTTATTGAATTCAGTCCCTGGTCCCCTGTAAAATTTTTCTGCTCCCAGATCTAAAAAAAAATACCCTCTCTAAAGATGCTTAGCTATAATGAAGAGGTAATCGCCAAATGTACGTCGGTCAGCATAAAGTTAATTTTTTTTAACAGACTGTGGCATATAAATATAAAAAATATATATCTCAGTGCAATCGGCAACAACTTCTTTAATAAATTATAATTCCAACATGGAACAAGCTACACTCAGAACAAGTTTCTATCCCCATACTTTCATCACTTAGACAATCAGTTTTACAAAAAATTAATACCACAAATTCTTGTCTTTTACTTCCAGTTGTTTTTAAATATGCCTTATGTACTTTGGGTAGGGAGTAGGTTTCTGCCAGATTTCGCTCTACAAGTAGTTTTATAGGACGGTAACTTCCTCTTTTACCACAAATGTTTTCGCGCCGGGTAACATTCTCAAATTAGTAAACAAAAAGTAACACGATTTGCCTTTTCAGAGCTATGCGATGCAGATCAAATTTTGTGAAATCCTGAAAGAAAAGTGGATATCAACTTTTGGACCTATAGAACAGTTTTTGGATTCACAAGTTCATTCGGTGAAATTCACAGTTTCGGCTATTCCTTTGTCCTTTGATGCGAACAATGTTCCATCGAATATATGAAACGTCTTATAAACTCACTGAGATTGGGCTTAAACAGCATCAAACTCTTCTGTGAAGTAGTCTCACGGTTCGCTTGTTGTCCACAGTTAGCAAACGTAGCACCTATCGCGCCGACAGCCTTCCGATACCCACTACTTCATGCAGGATATTACTGGCAATTTCCTGCTGAGATCCTTCAAATCATCTTTAGAAGCATATGGGCATGGCTCACCAAAAACCGACGAATAAATCAATGTTAAAAGTTCACATCGAAGAAAAAGAGTCACAAAATACAGCTTTCAATCTCTGTTTAATTTAACTTCCAAACAAGCATCTAATCACCAACCGATATTGCTCTCTTACTATTTGTCTAACATCCGCGGACATGCATCCTCTTATACGTGGTAAAAGTCCGCCATCGGACTATGTGCTTATCAAACAGCCCCGTATACAAATATATTCCTCGGCTGAATTTTTACTTTGGCACTTATTGAATACCGGGAATTCTTTCCATAAAGTATATACTTTCATTTACTATATACAATTTGAATTGCCCATTTAGTGGCCTCTGGGTTTGCTAAGTTAGATTAGATGGCTGATTCCCCAAGCTGGCGGGGTATTACACTTGGACTTCAGTCTTTTATAAAGATAAGATATTAGCTATTGAGAAAATGTCTAACTTAACCTATCACAAACCTCCTCAGCTATTTTATTTCTATTTCATCTGGATGTCTAAAAGTTTGAGATCTTAGTAATTTTAGTATTGATTTTGGCCAGAAGGACCTTGCAATAGCACAGTTGCTAATATCAACCAGCGCATGCCGAGCCCGTCTAAAGCCTAATCATCCAGCAATGAAACACAAGCTGCTAGTGAAACTCCTAATCGGTCCCATTCTGCAGGTATAGAGACTCAAGTAATTCAGCCAGCGAGTCTTAAAGTTTTCTACAATTATAAAGGGTGATCCAAGATGAGGTACTTTAGTAAATCGTTCAACTTTATTACAAAAATTCACGTCCCGTAAAGAATGTGTTTCGCGCGCATCGCTCACCATATGGTCAACATAATCAGCATACTGAGCGTACTATTTGCAACATCATCACCCATCTTGAGACCCAGCATTCATTGCTGGATAATATTCGACGGAATATGCCATGTTCAGCACGCAGTTAAGAAAATATAGCAGCTGTAGCTGAGAGTACACGAGGACCGTGGGGACCCGATACGCCGCCGTTCGCAGCAACTCGGACTGTTATATGGATCAACTTGGCGCCTTTTAGGTCGAGGTCTTAAATTGAAAGCGTACAAAATACAGCTTGTGCAAGAACTAAAGCCGCTCGACCTTCCCAAGAAGATCCATCGTTTTTGAGCCAAATTTTTTTCAGCTATGAGAGCCATTTCTGGCTATATTTCTATACAAATTATTATGCCGGTGAAAACGCACCGCCAATGGCGACTGTTACGTGCCATTATCATCGACTATTTGTTGGCTGAAATTGAAGCTCTTGATCTTGGCGACATTTCGCTCTGGCGCCACTTCCCACATATCGAACTAACACTTCGGTGAGCAAATAATGCTCGAACGAGTATTCGAAAATTGGACTCAAAGGTCGGAACAGCTGAGACGTAAACGCGGCCAACATTTGAAAGAGATAATCTTCGAAAAATAAATGCCAAGGAAAGTTCCTTTGAATGGTAATAAACACTCCCCATTAAATTTGAAGTTTCTATTTTTTCTTTAAAAAAAAAGTATTGAACCTCGAAATGGAGCACCCCTTACTTCTTTTACGTACCATCGAGACTTTATCAAGTCACAAATCTTAAATTGAGCACAACTGAAAGCCCACTTATTTATTTGGTTGATGGATGAGTGGGTGGACTTAAAAGTTCAGTTTAAAATATCGCAAGTGAACTGACCCCCGCCCTCAACTCAAATGGGCAAACACATCAATCAAAAGTCGAAAATAATGATACGCTCATAAACAGACGCCACACACGGAGCTAAACAAATGGGCAGCAAAAATGAAAAAATATCAGATAACGACACGAAATGCGGCCAAAGCATAAAAAGCCTACGAAAATTAAATGAAAACTTTCAAAACCAAACGCACGCAGCGCATTTTACAATGACTTTTCATTGTCATAAATCCTTGCGAAAGGGCACAAAAAAAGAACGAAAAACTTAATCATAATTTAAGAAAAATATGCTCACATGTCTATGCGTGACTATGCATCAGTGTTGGTTTGTGTGTGTGCGGTTGAGTGCGTGTATGCAATGGACATGCGATCAGATTACAAAGAGTCAAACGAAGAAAGGAGAAGCGGTTGGTCCTGGCAACTGGACATAGCCGGAGAAGCATGATTTCTCACATATGAGTTGAGTATTAGCACACACGCACAAGCTTACAATTGCAATCGCGTAATCTTAAGCACATCTGAGCATATGTGGCAGCTACAACACACGTGTGTGTCCATGCCGACGCCAGTCAAGAAGTTAAAACTACAATAAATTGCGGACTACCGCACAACACAAATACAACAGACATATGAACACACATAGCTAATACACATAGCATACTTTTGTGCGTTGCCATCGGCAACCCGACGGGGCGAAAAAATAATGAACTGTAAAAAACTACCTGCCACATTTTTTTCTTTGAAAATATTTTTTTTTCTGCATTTTGCCAATTTTTTTTTTTTGCGCGTAAAATATCTGATGACAAATTGGCAGTTCGGTTGCACGGTTGCTTGACAGTTATAATAATATATTTGTCATTATTTGTGCAGAAATATTTATTCGGTTTTATTTTCAGCTGGTCGTCACGTTTGACAGTGTCCTTTTTGATGCGTGAGGATTAAGTTTATGTTCGATAATAGTTTGCTTTTTCAAGTTTTTTTTATATCTCGAAGTTTTCTTTGTTATATTTTATGCTGGCGGTAGAGGATGCATTTTATTAATTCAGCCTTATTTGTACAGCTACTTAGTAACAGCAGTTCCACATGTGACCAAAGCTCTTTATGACTGCCAACTTCTCATAAGGATAGTCGTGAAGAGACCATAAATCGTTGTACAATATTGTAACGAGTTCTACACGGACTTGAAAAAATACCTCGAAGTTTTTCTCAAATAAGCTTTGATTCACTTCGTAGAGAAGTTTGTAACTTTCAGGGTTATACTTTTCAGAAAGTTTTATAACTTTCGAAAAAGATGAAAACCTCCGATCCTGAAGCTTTTAAGACATTACCTTCCTTTTACACTTTGGCTGTTGAGAGTCTAGAAAGTCATGTCTATTACACATCAAAACACGCCACTAACTTACAAAAAATTTCAAAAAGTTCCGCTCTTTAATTCAAATTCTTAACTTTTGATGTTGGAAGATACAAAAAACATTGAGTAAAAAATCAACTTAGAAATTTTATTCAATTTAATCACAGACTGTTGTTATTTAATGTAACTTGCTGCATAGACCTAAGAAAATACCTCACTTTGAATAGAAATAATTGCTTGAATTTTAAACCAACAAGAATATTTTCGAAAAAAATCAAGCTATTGAATTTCAAAAATCGATCGAAAGCTCCGGCCCTGAAGCTTCTGCTGTCTTAAATGTAGAACGAGATTTTTTTGACATAGAAGAATGCATCAAAAACTTACAAAAGTTACCAAAAGCTCTGCTTTGGAGCTTTTGAGTATTCGAGTATCGGATTAATTAAGCAACTGAATTTAAAAACTTGTTTAAAAGCTCCGACTTCGGAAAAGTTCCAAAACACGAAACTAAGACGGAGAACTCTCTACTGTTTGGTTTCCATTACAGACCACTTTCGTCACAAAGTTAAAACTTTATAAAGTTTTAGCTAAAATATGCCAGACAGGCTGAATTTAGAATTAAAATCAAATAAAGATATGTTACCAGACTTCTACCGATTCTGTTGAATAATTTAGCTGTTACTTTTCTAACCCTCTCCGAGTAATTTTTTTCTCAGCCGCACTATAAACATCCAAAAGCCTTCACATCCGAATAAAGTACCAGCTCAATTATTACATATACACACGTCTCTATCCGAAGTTTTTTCTTAAAATAATTTTTCCCATCTCCTTAACAAGGGCAAACTCGCGTTTCCTCCGTTTTCCTTTCAAAACATTTATGCGCCTTTCACTGCTTCGATTGCAATTTTAGATAAGCAACCAAGCAACGGAAGCTGCTTTCCTGCCGTCTTTATGCTTTATGCCTTTCAAATACAAACAAATGTGTGTGAAAGATTAGGCTTTGTGTGTCCTGCTGATTAGGATAACACAACAACACTCTGCTGCTAACTGACGGCGTTTTTTATTATTACTATTTGCGAAGTAATAAAGCATTTTATTTGATTTATTTGTCAAGATTATTATTGAGGTCAAATGTGGTGAGGTGAATGTTAAGAATGTGCAAGGAAACTAATTTAGTGGTGACGCGATAAAAGTGAAAGGAAGGGATTACTCGGTAGCAGGGCGGTGAGTGCTGTCTGAGTGAAAGGAGAAATGAAAAGAAAAAAAATAATTGAAATATGAAATCGATTTTTAAATGTATTTACCTTTCAAACTTCTTGCTGGAAACTGCAAAGCTGATAAGTTCCTAAGAAAGTCAATATCGCAACAGTTTGACAACAATTCGGTCTTTACTGGTCCTTTGCATTCTGGTGTTAAAATTCCTCATGTGAACTCAATAAGCGTTGGATAGCTTTCAGAACCTTTGTAATACTACTGGCCCAAAATGGAAGTTAAGTGATTTATTCAAATACCAAATGGTACTTGCCCTTAACAACATTTATTTCGTCGCAATGATACGAGGTATGACAATTAACTAAAGAGACTGATTCCATAAAAACCGTATATTTGAAGATTATTCGACTACTCTGCCATCCTCTTCAAAGTAGTCCGCGAGTACCCTAGCCAAGGCCGCCTGGATGTCCGTAATCGACTAAAAATGGGTTCCTTTGACCACCGATTTTGTTTTAGGAAAAAAAAATCACAGGGCGACATGTCGGGCGAATAAGGCGGCTGTTGCAACACGGCGATACCTTTAGAGGCCAAATACTGGGACACGCTGAGGGCGGTGTGACACGTTTTCGCAATCATTCGAGGCAATAGTAGACTTGATTCAAATTTTTTCCCGGTGGAACGAATTCTTTGTGGACGATTCCACGGCTATCAAAAAAGCCAATAATCACCGTTTTCACCTTCGACTTGCTCATGCGAGCTTTTTTCGGGCGCGGAGAAGTTGAACCATTGTGAGCCTGAGCACGACTAAGAGCACTATCACCATACACTCTTACAATTTTAGCGTTCGTTTCCGCAGCTATTTAGCCCAGTCTGGCGCAAAATTTTATCGCGACGCGTTGCTCTTGATTTCTCTATTTTCGTGACGAACACTACAAACACACTCACACGTCTACTCAACTTGACGCAGCAGGCGAACTAAACAAGCTAGAGCGATGATACATATATCAATGGAGAGGGGAGAGCTGCCGGAAAAAGATATAGGGAAGGTCACAGGTTTACCACAAGCGCGGCAATAAAATCAGTTTCATTACTTAATTGTCAAACCTCGTAGTACTTACGGGGTACTGTTCTATTGATACTCATACTCTGATGCCAACATATTCGAAGGCCCCATAAATTTATTCATAATAGGCTATATAAGTAATCTTTCACCTTTTCTATATATTTTTCAATATTTTCGGTATCTTTGAGAACAATTTATAATTGTCTCACTATGGCATTGAAAGCTTCAGCTCAAATTTTATCGACTCTCAGAGCTTTTGAGCTTTGCAGTATTTAAAATATTGCTTCAAAATATGATTAAAACGAAAGCAAAATGAACAATTTATGGGAGCTGAGCGTTCTTTTGGCACTCGTTTAAAGAAAAGTAGTACCTCTATATGTAATTTATATTCCAAATCTAAAAAAAATCAGTTATTCTAAAATCGTGTATCTTAACTGTACTTCCGAAAAACTTTTTTTTTGGGTTTTCCTAATAAAAAACCAATAAATCACATTAGCAGGAAAGAAATGAAGTTAAGAGGGTTAACCCTTTCGGGCGCTAATTTAAGTAAATGTTCAAACACGCGATGGGTTGGCTATTTACGTAAATATTTTCGCTTTTTTTCGTATGTCCATTTGTTAGTATTGTTTTTGGTTTTTTTGTGCGATGAAGTTGACTGCGTGTGAACACAAAGAAGTCACAGCCATCAAAGTGGTGCTAGTTGGGCAAATGCGTATAAATTTTGATTACACGCAAACAACTTTTTATGCATATTTTAAGTATGTGTATGTACAACTGTCTTTGTGTATGAAATTTAGTGCAATCAGATACAAGTAATTAAGCACAGAAAAAGGTATCACACACACACCGGCGACGCTCTCACAAAAAATGTAATGTAATCTTGTAAAGACAACCCCCACTAATTTAGCGCTTAACTCTTTCACGATCGCGGCTCATTAATATGCTTGATTATTTCCCTACAAAATCTACGCACACACATACACGTCCTTGCATTTGGCATTTGAAGCATAGTGGCCACCCGTTGTTGGGCCGTCGACCGGAATGCTCGGACACGTGACCATCTTCAAACGTCGCGCGCTTAATCAACATTAAATATTGTCAGCTTCAATGGTGAATGAAGTGCTTTTATTGAAGTTGTTGCTTTTGTTTTGCATAGTATACCTATGAATTTATGTGGATCAACACACTATTTGGTGGCGGCGGCACTACTGGCAATGCTTTTTTCAGACTTTTTTCTCGAGTATCAACTTCCGGCAGAGCGTCGCTCGTTTACTCCTTTACCTCATTGACGCATTTACCTTCAAACGGTTTTATTACGATTATGCGCTGTTTCTCAGCATTTTTGTTTCAGTTCAAGGACTTTTATGACTTTTGTTTATTATAGTGGAAATGGCAGCGATAGCGGCTGGGCAAATAAAAAATCAAGGCTAACTTTTGGCGAATGGTGAGATTATTTTAAATATCGGAATAAATATTCTTGCTGGAGATAACTTTTTATTCTTATAACTGACACCAAAAATAAAAATAAAACTTGTCTGCTTACTGCGTTAGCTTCGACAAATATCAATTACAGTTCACGTCCATCAATTTAGTACCAGTATCTGAATGGACATAATGCGTTGCGAAATAGCGTCTCTTAATTTGATTGTTTAGAGCAAGATATAATAATAATATATCCTATAATCTTAGCTAAAAAGATCAGATATCTTGCTTTAATAACGATACATCTATCGAAAAACAAATCTAAAGAGTCGAAATTAAATATATGTAAGGTATTGGAGAAAAAAGTCAACTGGAGCAGAGAAAATTATTTTATTAGATAAGGAACTATTTGACCGTATGTAAATCAAAATATCTCAATTTTTTCAAATCACATATGTTGAGCCATATCAGCGCAATCAAATCAATCATAAAGTCGGAAAGCTGTATACTGGAGATAAGAGAAGGTCGGAACTGATTCAATTTATTTTCGCCATTAAAAAATATTTGCTTCCACAATAACTCATAATTCGGCATAGAAACCACTCTGGAATAACGATAATAATTATATGTAGTACAGGGGCTGGGTATATTCGAGGAACGAGTTTGCACCACAATGACCTACACCCAGAAATTGTAATAATATTCCCCGGATAAATGGTAATTCGTAAAAATTAATTTTGCTAAATTGGTAGGACTTTCCATAATTATTATGCCAAATATGAGGGTTAAGTCGGTACACCTTAGTAGTGCGTTGCGATTTACTATGGATGAAAATATCGAACAAAGAATTTGTCTTAAATTTTGTATTTTTAACGAAAATTTCGCGTACGGAATCATTGCGACCTTTTCAAATGCTGAAAATATTAAAAAAAGTGTTTGAAAGATTCCTTTTGAATAAACTTGGAGGACATTGTATGTATGAAACGAGTTCTTGCCCGACTGATCCGGATAAAGCTGAACTCTTTCCAAAAAGTGCATGATAGTGACTAAATGTAAAGCCAAAAACGCAATTAATAACGTCGGTCATCCACAGTATTTACCAGATTTGGTTCCCCCTGTTTTCAATCGATTGAAGAGATGAAACAAAATTAGCTGAAGGAGCTGAAGGCCATCCCAAAAAGCGCTTATGAAAAGTGTTTCGAGGATTGGGAAAATCGTTGTCTGGAGGGGACTGTCCATCAAAATCAATGTGGATATTTTTTTTATTGAATATTTTGTCACAATTTCTATAAGATTATTGGTTCACTTAATTTTGCTAAGATATTTGACATTAAGATCAATACACTCGTATACATCTAGTTTTCATATTAGAGATAAATATATTTGGCTATGGAAAGTATTGACTCGACTTAATTCAGGGCTCAGAATTATTATCAAGAAAAAAATGCTCTCTGAATTTCACTAACGTATCTTACCGATATTTTCTGTGGAAATTGAGCCATTTAAAATGAAGAAAAGTAATAATTCGATTTCAGACTTTTAGTTTAAAGGCGTTATGTCTTCATATCATTATACGTTGATTTTTTTCTTTTCTGCCTTTGAGTGTTCACTTCAACTTAATTTTATTCCGGCATCTTTATTAATTATTAACTAATATATTCAGATGTCAAATAGTCTGAAGTCCTAGAACTACGGCACCAAATTCAGTCAAAATCTGACAACCAGTTGCTGAGATATAAATATAATACTGCCTAAAAGTTGGAGCTGCCCTGCCCTAAATAACACTTAATTTTTCTCACATTTTTCTTAAGAGAGTTTTTGATCGCTGATTTCAGTAATTTTTATGTTTTATCGGGAGTTAGTTTCATTGATAGGACTTTTACCATTTTTCAAAAATTTTACCATGGAAGTTTCAAAATTTATAGCTTAACTTTTGAAGTAGTTATTGGGTCATTTAAATACTCACGTACCTGCTCCAGTTTCATTTATTTAATTATAACTTGACTTTGAAAAATTGTGTATAAAAGAACTTGTAATAAAAAATTCTAAGAGCTGAATATTGATTTCATAATTTTAATAAATTTTTGTTTGTTATTTAAAACTGTGTAGACATTTTTCAGTAATATAGTATCACGTTTTATAAAATCTTAAAATTCAAATAAATAATTTGGTTTCCATTTCACTGAATGTAGCCTGTAAAATATGCTTTCTTCACTTTGACAGTAAAGGGTTAAGTAGCATAGCTCACTTTTCATCACAAGTTACTTCAAATTTTTTGCATTTTCATTTATTTCATAATTTTGTGTCATTTTGGTGCAATTTCCATTGTTGTTTTCGTTTCATTTATTCCAATTCTTTGCTTTCTTTGCGTAGTTAACACCCTCTGCCACGCAACCCGCAAGTCAAATACTGCATGGATATCTGACGGCCTTTTCCTCTATTCTTTTTTCCTGTTGCTGTTGTTTGCCTACACACTTTCAGTTCTTTTTCCTTTTCCTGCCTTTGATCTTTCACTTCAACCCTTTCGTATGCGCTTGCCTTTTAATTTCTTGCTGTTTTCACATTATTTTTATTAAAAAAATATGCAGCTTTTATACATAATTATTTCGGTCTGCTAATGAAAACCTACAAATTATGGTATTGTCACACTTCATTGATGATTCCTTCTTTTGCCGCACGTAATTGCGGATGTTTCTTTTATTTTTTTTTAGAAAAATTATAGGCCGTCGCTTGTACTCGTTTTGTGGTATTTGAGATTGCGGTGCTTTTGCGAGATTATTGAAATATCTTGCGTTTTAATGTGTCTGACACGCTTCGAATTTATGGACGGCTTCTTTAATTAAACGTCTGGAAAAAGAGTTATGCATGTAAGGTCAATTGCGATATTTTTTGCTTTGAAAAACAAAAAATATTTAAGACTAAATAAAAAAAATTAATTTAAAAAATTTAAGTTTGAATTTTCTAAATCCTCCTCTTAAAATAGTATAGAAGCCCAGGTCGCCTATTATAAAACTTATATTGAGAAGAACAAAATCTCTTAGGCTGCTTACTCTCAATACAGTTTTCAGTCTTCAAAATAGCCACCACTATTCACAACTGACCAAGCGTAGCTTATTTGAGGAACAGTTTAAATAATTTCCAAAATTTTATACAACAAGAATATTTGTCCCATAAGGGGGAACTTCAACTCATCAAAAAATACTTAGCAATAGACCAGCCAACACCTGACACCATATGTGTGCTAATCATTCCAGACGAAACCACGAAGCCAGACGATTATTCTCACATCATAAATATAATAACGTATTTGCATACTTTTAGGCGCATACGCTTCGGTTATCATATGAACATATAATGAGTAAACGCAAACAAACAAATTTTGGCATTTAGACTGTCAATTCGCTGGCTTAATTGATTTATGAGGACGCTGGTGGTCATGACAAATGCACATGTGGTGGAAAAGACTGATACAGAACTACCCATAAATATACAACACGAGAATATTTGCAAATACTTTGGTGTGTCTCTTACTACATACGCAAACATAATTTAAAATTCCTTTCTCTTTCAGGCCCGAAATTATGTGCGAAATCTTTCATACCCTCATTTAGCAGCGGCTTACTCTTCGCCAGCTATATTTTTCTTCTTTGGCCAATGGCATATGTAACCACTACCATGAACATTCAGCTACTAAAATACAAATATGTATTTATTGTTGTTGGCCTTGGCCCTTTTCTCTAATATTTACACATATCAAGAAGATTATAGAGAAAATTGCGCAACAAATGATTTATTAATTATATTTAAATTTATGGACTCAAGATCATCGAGGGACAAATTTGTTCTCAAACATACGTACTAATATAAAGCTTTAGAAAAATCATCCTTTTCCTTTATATTTCCTTCTACTATAAATAGTTGTAGCTTTTCTTTTTCGTTTCCTTGGTTAAATTTTCTCATATTTATTTTGATCAAAAGTCCCTAAAAAAAAACGTTCAAGTATTTGCTCTGTCAAAGCAAATCAAATGAGTACCAATAATATAATATTTTTTATCCGCCGGATACAAGGTGACGTTTCGTTAAATATTTAAAAATTAGACTTTATAATTTGTATGTAAAGTTCTTTCAGTTGAAATAATCTGTGTTGAATTAATCCATATGTAAAATTTCCTCGTTATCAATTCAATGATATTATTTTACAATTGAGGACCAATGATTCCCAAAACATTTTTTCCGAGCTAAGGAATACAATTTCTTGTAATGAGCAATTGTCACTTGCCTTTTCGAAAACATGTTAAACCAAAACACCACTCAATATCACTGTATGAGACTTCTTAGATTGAGTAGAAACATTATGGCACATATTGAACCAGTTATTACATCTGTCTGTTAAAGCAGTAGAATTTAAGGACAAAAGACGGCTAAGGAAATCCTGTAACAACTAACCTCAATTTTCAGTTGAAGGCTTAGAGGGACCTCAAAGAAGTCCTTCTTGCAGATTGTTTATTAGGTCCACGAAATGGGAAACTTTTCAGCCCAGTTTAGAGACGTTACATGGTACAATAATAACATGTCTGAGGCTAAAGTATTTCAGAACTCCCAAAAAAGTTGAATAAGAGTTAAGAGGAGAGGTATAAGAAATTGTTTCTAATAAACAAGGGTGTCCAAGGAAGGATATTTATCTATGTTTCATGAAAAAAAATTATTTTACGTATTGCCACTTGTTGTCAAATATAATATACTTAAGAATCTGCAAGAGAATATAGTATATATAATTTTTTTACTTAAAGTAATTAATGTTTAAAGGAAATTAAGTATAGGTAAAAACAGAGTTCCAACACTTACCGAATATTAAATTATATATGTGCATAAGTATTATCTGAAAATATAAAAGGAACTAAAATATGTCCTTTGGAGTTGCCTTCAGTTTTGAAATTTCCTAAATAAACAATATTTTCGCAAAATTGCAACAAGGACCAAGTGGAGAACGACCTGGTTTCGTTTGGAAAATCAAATTGGCGCCACGTAGCGAAAAGGAGAAACGATGACGCGCTGCTGTATTTTCTTCAAAATTCACAATGTTTTAAATAAATTTAATTTGATAATTTTTTGCAGTGTTGCCACATGTTTTGAAATTTCCTAAATAAACAATATTTTCGTAAATTGGCAACAATTATAAAGAATTCTTATTTCATATACTATAGATTTATGATGTTGCCACCTGTTTTCAAATTTACAAAATAATTATAATTTTTGAAAATTAGCGATAAATTAAAAGAAAAATTAATTAAAACTATTTAAAGTTTTATGGTGTTACCACCTGTTTTGAAATTTAAATAGTTATAATTTTATTATTTATATAATTTAAACTATTTTGAATTTATGGTGTTGCCATCTGTTTTGAAATTTACAAAATAGTTATAATTTTTGAAAATTGGCAATAAATTTAAAGAATTTTCATTGCAGCGACTTAATGTAAAATTGAATTAATTTAATGTTTTAAGTTTTTAAAATAATAAAGTCTTCATACTTGCGACAAACTGCAAATGGATTTGTTTTTTAAAGCAATTCAGCTCTACAATAAAATTCGTTTGCTGCGATGGCTTCATTTATGGTTTTAAGAACAAAGAACAAAAAAACTTTCTACGCACACATAAACACAAAAATATATGCGCTTAATATATATACTGTATATAATCATGCAACCAAATTGGTAGCTTGCCACAGATTGTTACGTTTTTAATTATGCAACACAAACAATGACCAAATGGAATTAATTCACGCGCAGCCAATACTGGCACAACATGCTGCATGCAACACACACATACTTGCCAACAAACATATCATTGTTTTTGTGTGTTTACGCCATGTCCTTGTGCATGCATTTGGCGTGCGGATTACTCAGGATTTTAGGATTTTCATTTGATTTGCAGCGCATTTAATGAAAAATTATTTTCGAATCAACTTTTCACGCTGACTTTTTGGCCGAACAGCGACGTGAACGCATGTGTTGCGGCAATGTCCTTTTGGCAGGACGAATACCGGCTGTGGCAGTGTGTCCAGGCGCGCATTGCAACAGTGCGGTTCTACTATATATATGTATATAACTGTAAATTCGCCACCGTTTGTCTGCTTATTTGTCCTTTTGCGGCGCGTTTCACTTAATCGTCCTTCGCCGGCGTTTTGTATCATCAGCATTTTAATTGTGTGACAATCTGTTGGTATTTATTTGTTATGATGAATTGCCATTCACTTTTTGCGCACATGAGTGTATAGTTTGTTGTTGTAAAGCATTAATACCCTTAATTTGTCGCCATACCCAGCTGTTGGTTTAACATTTCCACCTTTTCGGTGGCCCCCACTGGTGGTGCTTTGGTCTGAGTTGTTCAGTCCTTCATGCCGATTGTGTGGGTTTCATTAGCTGTTTATTTTTGTGGCTTAAATCTGTGCTTCAGTTTGCTTAATTTGCTGCAAATCAGTTTAATCAATGTCAAATTGGTTTTCAATTAGAAAATTAGTGCAATTTTTAATTACTTGTGGCTTCACTTTGTTGTCATGGAATTGTATTCTAATCGGCTTTTTATGTCAGTGGCTTTTTAAGCTACTAATCAACACTAATGGTGGGCAATGGTGTAATGGCTGCATTTATTTTAATTATTTTAGATTTCTTTGTGTCAAATTTAGCATTAAAATCAGAGTAATTGGGAAGTAATGAACTGAAACCACGGTGGTTAAAATAAATTGAAGTATATGGGAACCATACAAAGGTTCAAAATCACATCCCTAGGGAAGTGAAGACGCAAAAAATATACATACAAGTATTATAAAATTTGTAAAGTGGACAGATGAAATTGTGCTGAAAGAATGGCAGAGAGTTTGTTAAAAGACTCCAAACCTAAAAAATATTATCCAAAAACTTTCTTATAACTAATTTAAGTTCCTTCATATTCATCGGAATAACAATATGTCACATCGTGGGATCCCTTCGGTAGTACATCCTCATTCGTTCGATGATAATAATTCCAACTTTTTCTTTCAGTTTTTGCAAAAAAAAAAAAAAAAAAAAATTCTGGGTTTTCCAATATGTGGTTTTATTATCGCTAGAGCTCTTTCTCGTTCTATGTACTGTTTTAAAGCTGGCTGCCTCACTGGGTTGTTTATGAAATATTTATAATTTCCGAGATCCTACAGAAAAGATCTAATTATGTTAAATCGTCATTAAAAAGTCTTTATTAACTATCCAACCAAGCTTTTAGACTAAAAAACTTGCTCGGACAGAGTTTATTATCCTGCTGATAGGAAAATTTCTTAATTAAATCTGTAAAAAAACATTCATTTTGGTATTTATGATATCAGTTATCCCAAAAGCAGTAGACAATAACATTTTTGAAGAAAATTAAGCAATATATCCCACTGTTATGACATCTTACCCAGTAAGTAGATCTTTGAGGATGGCTCGACTCTTGGAGTCCTCAGTTTTTTTTAAATGATTAGGCTTTGTCTTCTTGCGCTCTTTTTATGGCACTTAAACCTTCGTTAAGCAGTAACAAAACCCAAGTTCTTTCATCTGCCAAACTTTTAACTTGTCTTCCAGGAAATAATATATTTGTCCTTTCTTGCAAAGCTCAACTTAGAGCGTGGAATCCTAAGTGGATCCACAACATATTCTGGCATTCTTTAATAAACATAAAGTGTTTAGTTTTTCATATTTAAGGTAGTTCAGTCAAAGCCATTTAGTATTTTCATAAATTTTTGAAGTCTCTGCGAGCTCAGTCTGTTGAACTGCATCAAAAGGATGAACATACTAACACATATACCACCCCGTGTCTTGGGAGTACTCCGAATTTTACCGAATTGAAAACAGATTCGGTAATACTACGAATCTTACCGATAGGTTTAAGAAATTTATGATAAAAATCGAAAAACTACACCGACACATAATTCCTTTACAAAGAGACATTATTCATGACTCAACTCAGGAGGAAAAGTATAATCTGAACCACAGTACTCTTTTACACTCAAAATATATCCAGCAAGCTAGCTATATTCAAGAATTCCCGAAATACTGTTACAATGTGCTTTTTATATGCAATTGCACATAAGTATACGTGAACTTACAATACTTTGTCGACACATGACGAGATCGGCGCCAATTGTATTGCACCCAAACCACTGAAAGCTCCCTCCCACAGTCCAAAGCACCCAATATTCACATGAAACGACTGTCCAGTTGCTCAGTTGTCGTTTGTTCATTTCAATTCGAACGCTGCCAATCACAGCGGATTAATAATGAGTGAACGAGTATGGACAATGGGATGCTTTTTGCAAGTGATAACTGTTTGTCTGAGGTATGTCAGCTGCCAGTGGTAGTAGGTGCAGCGCATTTAGCCGCAGGCACTCAACAGCAGACTCTTATGTAAGTGCTGATACGTTTTAATATACATGTGTCTGTTGTTGGGTGTTGGGCTTTATATGTATTCCTGTCTCTTTGGCGTGGACACGTAAGCCTGTTTATCTTCTGGTTGTGGTTACAATGAAATCAGCGTAATACCTTTAATAACAACAGTTGATAGCGACATTGAAAAGCCGGATTTAATGGAGTACCGCTTGAACAAAATATTTGAACAATGTAAACAACCTTAATATTTACATTCAGCATATTCATAAATATATATACTCGTATAATTGGAATCTATGTATGGAAATTTAATAGCTGCTATTATAAACAAAGCCTCTCCTATGAATAAAGGGAGGAGTGTGTCGTTATTTTTACCAATGGAAGACTCATAGTAAATTTCACTTTTTGTAGAATAAGCATGTGAAAGTAATTTTTAATTTTCTATTAGTTCTTATATCGAAAAGTTTTACATTTGGCAGCATTGTTCCATTATTTGACTCCAAGGAATAGACTATACAACTAAAATCAGATCACAACAACAAAAACGAATGATGCAAGTAAGGATGGTCGACGTTCATTCGAAATAAAAATTATTATACAAACGATTAATTTTCATTTAGAAATATCATTTTGTTTTATCAAAAATACTATTCCAACTCAAAAAAAGTTTGTGTGATTATCTCAAATGTTACGTTAATCATACGTCGTGGTGTACCCTAAGCAGTTTTTGTACTGATTGGAAAAATAATCCACTAAAAGTATTTATGGGCAACGAATGAAGTTGTATGCTTTGCTGATAGTTAACCTTACAAAAAACAAAAAAGGATCGAGTAAGGGCGAGTAAGGAAAAGGACCAAAATTTACAATAAGCTTCTAAATTACAGTTACTTGCGAATGTACTAATACAGCTCAAGCTTCTTTAATTTAAAGAGGCATTGTTTTAAAAATTTTCAATAGTCAAGTTGATCAAATTTGAAGTTTAATACAGTGGAATGTTCGAAAAAGTAAGCACTTTGTGCCGAATTTTACGAGGGCAGAGAGTACTTTTTATAGCTATGAAGACTATACCTACAAGGCAGATCATTGCATTTCGTACATTTTTAAATATTTTTCGAGAGGTTTGACAGTTCAAATGGTTAGATTTCATATATTCCAAAGGCCCCCTCATATATTCCGCCTTTTTGTTGAGGCTTTACAACCAAATTTTTTGTTATTTTTGCATAAAGGCATATTAAACTCACGGTAATAAAATACAGTATGTCATAGTGCAATTATTTGTGAAACAACACCCAGTGTCACCTGCATTTCACTCACCTCATATTATTCCAAGGCCCTTTTGTCGCTTAAAATAGCTTCCTTTGTCTATATAAAGCTTTTACAAATCACGCTCTCACCACTACCACCGCATAATGTGATTGCTCTGCCAATAAATTAGTTGCTGTTTGGAATTTAATTTTATGTAGAATCGAAATTACTGAAGCGTTACATTTGCCGCTCGCAATCGCCGTCGCTATCCTTTTGTACCTACATTTGTGCATTTTGTATACATTCACATTTGCATTTGCTTATCTACGTGCTATTTTATTTATTTACATACGATTTAGTTTCGAGTTGTGTCCATCTGTTCATTGCGTACATTTATTTATGCACTTTTCAATTGTTGGTCGTGTGAAAATTCCGCAAATTTGGTAAATTCGATTTAGCTTTTAGTTTGATTTGATGCAATTGCTGTTTTTCATTTTGTTGTTTTGTGTGTTTTAATTGCATTAACAATGATTGCTTTAGTTTGAGGGAGAACTGGAACTAACATTTTAAATAGTGACTTGCAGTTTTAATTTAATTCCGTTTCGATTATTGTTGAACCTGTTGTTTGACAACAGTTTTGGAGGAAGTAGAGGATGAATATCCTAATATGCTTAATAATAGCACTGGAAAGCATATACAGAGGGTTTGAAGGCGTGAATATTATTAATCACATATTGATTTATACAAAAATGGCTAGAAGGTCTTAAGAATAACTGTAAGTCAAAAAATTACTTTCGAAAGCCTCAAGTATAACACTTTGAGTTTTGTCTTTATAATTAATAGCTCATATATAATCATTACAAGTTCTAAAATTAATAGTAACCTTAGTAAAAAATGTATATTTATATTGTTGAGAATTACGAAATGATTCCTAAAACCTTTTATGGTCAAAATTTCAGTTTCAGATCGTAATATAATTAAGTATAGTAGCTTAATTAATAAGGTTTTAGTGTAGGATTTCAAAACAATTTATATCGAATTCTCGTAAAAATTTGTTTTTATTTCGAAAATTAGCCTTAAGGATATAAAGTTTATTTACTTCAGCCAGAACTAACCTGAAATTTCCGAAAAAATAGAGAGTAGAAAAACATTTCAGTTAGAATTTATTTATAAAGACCAAATCAGATCTCTTTTTATCTTTGTTTCTAACATATGCCAATATCTCTCTCGCACTTTCTCTCTTTCTCTTTCTTTTTGCACCTACCCTATCTCTATCTCTAATTGATACTATAGGGATAATATCTCTCTCTCTTTCTCTTTCTTCTTTTGTCAAAAATCCAGTTAGACCACCAAAGTTTTCAATAAATAAATATTCTCTGAGACTTCACAGGGTCCAGATAACTAACTTTATTTTTGTATATGAACCTTATACCATCATGAGAAATACCACCTTAATAAAGGCCAGTTTGAAACTATAAAAATATCGCATCCACCTGTTAAGAGGTTCTAAAAGTATGTACTCACACTCGAATTCTTCTGTGTCGCGACATTTTCTTTCCCCACACTGAAATATTCACTGGTATATTTTCAAACCAAAGCTCACCGCCACTTGTTTCAATCAGACCTTAAGTAGCTACACCTATTTCCAATCCCTTACGTGTACCTAGATTCATGTGTCCACTTGTGTGGTATGTGGTTGAGACTCTTCATTTATTTCAGATTAGTATAAGTCCACTTCACTCGTTGACTCGATGGCAGCAAAAACTTAGCGTAGGAAGGTGATGAGCGAGTTTGGTAGCTACAAGTGCACAAAAGTGACAGTTGTTGTTGTTGGTGGAGTATGATGTTCCTCTATCTCTCTTTTCAAGATTCAAAAACAACAGCTACGTCGGTATTGCATCTGCTTGCCGTCGTGTTAGTCATACAACATTTGAATCCTTTATGAGCCATGGCCACAATGGACAACGCACAGACGATGTGATTACAAGCACAAATATACATTTGCGCTGCATTGTGCTCGATCCGACACTTGGTCATTTCAAAGTGCTGCTTCAGTGTTTGAATACTGAAAACATACATATGAACTCGTTATATGTGCATGTATAAGCACATGTATGTGAGGAGAGCCACTTTGTGTGACTAGCAGACCAAAAACCATTGATTGTCATCGAACCCTACTTATGTCGTAGAGTATGCACTTCTTTTTCTCTATCTTTACTTAACTTTTTGCAAGCAATATTTTAAGTTTGGTTTTAAATATGCAACCCACAGTGTAATTATAAAATATATGAACAAGTGGAATATCTTCTTTATAGGAGAGCTTGTAATGCTTAAGTTACTGGCAAATATTAAAGTTAATTAATACACATTCAAGTATAGCATATATATGTTTAATTGAGTGCAGTCCGTAGTCTAGAGCTCTAAACTTCACTATGTACTTTGAATATACTATTAAGAGATATTTTTGAAAGCATATCTTCTACAATAAAAAATTTTTGATAAAAATGAGGTCTACTGTTGTTGTAATCGTATGTAATATTTTAGAAAAAGTTTTGAAATTGTATTGATATTAAGTGGATGAAAATAGTTCAGAATTTGCTCGTGTTACTTAGGCAATGTTATCTTGTGGGCTCTCAAACTATATTACTTTGAACTCTTTGGCACCTCCAGTTCTACTCTGTTCTCCTAGGGAAAGTATTTGAGTTGGAAATATATTTGTTTCTCAGGATAATCATAAAGTATTCAGCTAAATGAATAGGTTGTTGAATATAGTTTCCAAATTTAAAGTATAATAATAAGAACTCAGCTCGCCTTTCTGATATATTATCATGACTTTCCCTAGACAAAGATTCGAAAAGAATTTTTTTTGACAAATAACTTTTGGGAATGTCTAGGAACCAGGTGATTTTTAGGTTTTTTGCAACTGTCAAAGAACCAGGTACTATTCAGCTCTATGAAGTGCTTAGACGCTATTGGATAGACTTTCGTCAAGCCTTGATTGCAGACCTTAGATATGACGTCCATAAATTATACCGAAAAACTTTTGAGATTGTCCAGTAACCAACTGAATTTCAGTTTATTTGATTCTATCTGAGAAGTAGCTGATACTTAGCTAAGTTTAAATTGTTTTAGGTTGGCTAAGAACCATATGATCTTCACGTCTTTGGTGAGTGACTGAGAACAAGCGATATTTATTATTGAAAATTTTAAGCTATAGTAAAGGGAGTTAATTTATATTCAAGCTCCCTCTTTCACATAATTTACTACCTGAAACTATTTAAGTGATTGGCAAAAAAACTGTGATCGAAAAGTTTTGGGTTCGACTGTACTTTTGTGTTTTCTTTCCTTTGACTCTTATGACTCCTCATTCTATGCCTTCTTTACAATCAAAAATGCCGTTCTGACGCAACTGCACGCATTAACACAGCACCATAATTGTGAGGTGAACTGTTTTCATTCAAAATTTTACTCTCTATCAGTTCGTGCATTTCAAAATATTTATTTATGCTGCTATCTGATTGAAATCCCATCAACACTTCAAAATCTTTCCATTACTATGCATAACCTAAATCGCATTATTGGCGATTTGCAATAAAAATTTAAACTCATTGCATAAATTTAGGCGTCAAAACCAAAAATTGCACCGAGAAGAAAATACATGTTTCCATAATGAGTATTGGTACGCTTAAGAAAGGGTTAAATTGAATTTCATGCATATGTGCCTTAACACAATTTGGCCAATTTTCGATTTAACGCAAACAGGAAATCACTGAAAAGCCTTTAGTTATAGTGGAAGGAGTATAAATACCCCTGGAAATGCACTGCAAGTGCACACAAGCAAGAAGGCAGTAAATGGAAAAAGGCAAAACCACACGTTGCTGCCCACAGGATGCGTACAAAAACAAAAAAACACACACACACACCAAAACAAAATGTGGCAAGAAAAAAATTTGGGGAAAAATAAATAAAATTCGGAAAGGGTCACGCACAAGTACAGACATACATATGTGCCGTGATATTTATGGTTGTGGATATGCAAAAAACTGCCTTTGCAACTCAATCATCGTTATAACAACGCCCGTGGCAAGGGGTGGTGATTGACAAAAGAAAATATTAAAAGGCAAAAAAAAGTGAAAAGCTGTGTGATAACAAGAAAAACAACGGTTTATGACGAAAATTCGCACATGTCATGTTCGGAGCTTACCACTGCGGTTATGTGCGGATCTGCCGCATGCGTTGCATGTTCTCGTCATGCGTTGGTGACAGGACATTTCTTATTTCATGTTGTTGGTGCTTATTATTATATTTTTATTGAATATTTTCCGTGATATTTTTACAACATTTTTTTAACGCCTGCACCATTTGAGTAGCCCCAAGCCAACTAGACCGAAAAGGAATTCGAAAAAAAAACTCTAAATGCTGTTTTTTTATTTTTTTATTGTCCTGCGACACGATGGCATATATTTTATAATGCGGTTTTGTAAGTTGTGCGCTATCACATATATAGCCCTCAAGGAAATTCAATAAAAAGTAAAACGGGTTGAAAAGGATTGTCCAGCTCGCTATGCCATAGTCTGCGCTGTCAAGGATATGCGATAATAATATTGCAATCATATTGGGTATCAATTTTCGTACATGATTTGCAAAATCACATTCAGCATGTAAGAAAGGGCTAAAGAAAGGGTGTATGTATGTCGTTATAGTCTATATAGAATAAAAAAAAGTCAATCACATGCCTGCTAATACCCTGTTAGCGCGGTTTGTATGTGTTTGACACAAAGCCGCAAATCCTTTTTCATTGAACTACTTGCTGTATAGCCTTTTTTCATTCTTTCTGTGTTTCGCGTGCCTACAACAACCAATACATGGCCACAAATGCTGCTACAAGCCGCACGTTATTTACAGCTTCACACAAGCGGAATCCTGTGCGCAACTTTCTCTTTGTCCTTTTTTTTTTTTGTTTTGCAAAGTGTTTCACCTTCTCCACTCTCTACTTACTTTCTTGCTAACAGCATGTCCGGCACGCGCGTGTTAATATCCCTTCACTTTGCAAGCTGATTTTGTAAAAATCCTTTCAGTTTATTTAATATATTTTTTGTTCTTATTGAATACTTTTTCGCTTTGATCTTGTCATCTTTTGTCAAGTTTTTTTTTTTTGTTATTTTTGCATATTTTAACAATTTTATAAATTTTTTGACCGGCTGGTGTGGTCACGTATGGCTTTTTGCAACATACGCCGTGACATACGAAATTTATTTTCACTTAAATTAAATTGTGTTATTGCCAAAATTGTGAGAAACTCATTTTTGGCGCTCATCAGTTGTAATTTATATGCAAATAATGCATGCAGGAGAAAAAATTGTTTGCATAATTTTTAAATTTGTTCAAGGCGGACCTTGTTATATGAGATAAATATTATGTCCTTTTACAATCCACTTATTAACTTAAGTGTGAAAGGAAAAGGCCAAAAAAGAAGTGAAAGCTCAGCTAAAACGGTCAATAAAGCTCACCCATTAATTAACGCTCGGCTGTTGAAGTGAATGCTCACTATGCACCAGGTAAAATAACGTCTACCGCCAAGTTGATAGCAACCACTTCGGCCTTAAAACACTACAGTTATCCGGTAGCCTAAAGCTGGGGAGATACTTACAGAAAACTCCCGCTAAAACTTTTCCTCCTAGCTTCGACCCATCCGTAAAAAGACTTACTACAACTCTTCTTCAGCGACTTCTATTCATCCTCATATCAGTCGTCGATATGTGAGCAGAGAAAAAGCCGTCACTAGTGGCCTCTACGACGCAATGATCCAAGTTTCCAGGGATGCAGCTGAATGAGGAGAGAATTCTAGCATCTCCTCGTTTGGAGCCCTTCATGTACCTAAGTCCCCAGAGCTGGAGCATACTTCGCAGTCATACAACAACCGGAAATGTCCACAGCAGCTATGTTTAAATTGCATTAAGTGCTATTGTTGGTGTAGTCTGAGGTATACCGAAGATGCTTATGAGAGCAGTCCTTGGAAACAATTAAGTTTTTTGTCCAATGTAACTTTTTTGAGCACCTTCGACCGGACAATCTTGACTACGGTTTCATAAAACCAGAACATCACCTTTGTTGAAAGGCTTCACCTTTTTCCTATAGCACATCTACAGAAATGTATGGCAACCGACTCTTTTAACTATATCCTCAATATTTGACCTTGAAAGGTTTATATCAAGGATAAGAAATGGGTATTTTACCTTGTCAGTAGGATAAAGACGTGAACCTCTGAAAGAGGGCAGCGGCACATTTGGGATCTTACACCTCCTAGCAAATAAAACCATTTCAGTTTTACTAGGTTGACGGCTAAGCTGCTTTCTTTTGACGAGTTGGATATCCTTCGGTTGGCTCGTAGGCGGTATTTAGAAATTTTCCATTTACCATAGAAATAACATCGTCACTAAGGTAACAGAAGTAGAGTACTGATAGCAAGTGTTTTGTGGAAATCTGCTGTGACATCCTCACTGAGATGTTGATTTCCAACTTATCGATAGTAATTTCGTTTTCGAAACATATATGTAATATTCGAATATTCGAATTCACTCTGAAATATTATGTTGAAATTTTCGGATCCTTAAAGTCAAGTCTACTTTTTTGAAGTCCTCGAAAAGAGTCATATAAGGACTCTACAGAAAAAGTTAACACCAACTTCCTTTCCAATATTCTGTAAACTAAAGAATAGATAGTAGTTTAAAGCAAAGGGCACCAAACGAAATTTAGATCGTTAGTGATAAAATAATATGGAAGTTCCTACATAAAAATTGCAAACCTGTCGCACTGTCAAATTTCAACAGCTCAACCAACCTCAGTTCATTTTAGTGATAACACTGATGAGTTGGATGATTTCCAAAGCAATTTCGTTGATGGATTTCATTTAATGGTCACAAGCGAGCTAGGGAAATTTTGAATAAGTAACCACTATGTGGTGGGAAAAAGGCAGCGAAAATGTATGCAATATCTGACATAGCGCACCGTCACTTAACTGCTGTTTATACTCAAAGTCTAACTGGTATGAGTTGGTGTGAAAATTTTCATTTGTGATGTGCGCAAATTTTCGCATTTTTCGCAAATGTGGCGCTTAAAGGTGCGCAGCTTTAGTTTACGGGACGTATTTTAAATAAATTGCCGTCATTTTATGCCGCTCACAAGGAATGCCTAGAGTGTGCATACATAAAACCCTCTGCACATTTATTTACTTATTTGTGGTGCTGCCATTCAGCGCAATCATTCAACCTGATGAGCTGCGCCAAATGATTTGTATACAAATAATTTATTTTCATTTTTAACATTTGCCAATTTACCGCTCTGTGGTTGTATTTGTAATGATATTTGAAATTGAAATTGCAATTGCAAACATTTAACTTGGATTTGCATAAATTTGGTAGCAGGTACCCAAAGTTTCAACGAGAAGAAAAGCAAGCCTATTGCATAAAACTGGGAAGACTTTCGGGGAGTTAATTTTAAATTCGCTAATCCAGTATCAATTTTTTAGACTTGTTACTTCGGGAGCATATTCCAAAAATTAATAACAACCTTACCAGGCTTTTATGCATTCATGAAACCCCTAACCCATCTTCTCTAAATGGCAAAAGCCAAATTCATAGCCCTTATGTTCAAATTTGCTTTAAGCGGAACTGATTTTGTTACGAAACCCTCCACCAATTAATATCTTTCTAGTTATCCCAGATTCTGAAGAATTCCAAAAAATTATCTGTTAATGGTATTGAAAAGTGATCCTTGGTAGTTGATTATTTGGACCCGGGGTTGCAAGAATATGGGAATATCTGAGAATGATTAGCATATGTCATAGTTATTAAGGAATAAGTTGCTATGAGAGAGAATCTATGGTATTTTATTGTGTTCTAACTTGTTATAAATGGTATATATAAGGTAATCCATTTCGAGATTTCCCACTTTTCAAAAGAAAAACACAGACACTTCAAATTTAATAGGAAATCTTAATTATCTTTCGAAAGAATATACTTTGGCGTTTTTTTTTTCTTTTTTTGAAGATTATCTTTTTCAAGTGTTCACCGCGGTTACGCCTCAGAGCATTTCGCCTGGTAACCGGCTAATGACAAGCGTGACATATCCTCACAAGAGAAGGTCTAACAGTGTGATATCATACGATCTTGGTGACCAATCGACCCAAAAGTGAAATTATCTACTCAGCGAAGTATTCTCTCAATAAAAATATTGCTTGATGCGATGTGTAGGATCTTGTTAAAACCAAGAGATCACAAGCTTTATTTAAATTATATTAAATAGTCTGCTATCATGGCGCGATAACGATCGTCATTGACGGTTACTTTCTCACCGGCATCATTTTTGAAAAAATGTGGACTACTTCTTGGATCGCCCGTTAGTAGTATTCTTCTGGAATTTTATGGAGGCGAAGTGCTCAATATTTTTAGAAATGATCTATCGGAATTAGTTTTAATAAGCAATTTTGATATTTTTGGTTGATCTTCAAGACTGAAAAATCGTTTGGCCCAATTACCAGGATTCTTATTGATTATTACAGTTTGGTAAGAGTGCTAAGGACTGACACACTTCTTTTTGGTGAAGTGTATAGCGTCGAAAGTCCAGTCAGTTCCGCACATATACCGGATTAATATCATTCCAAGAACGACCGATAGTCCTTTCAGTAACACCCTGTACTTTGAATACTTTTTTTGGTGTCTTGACTATCTTAATATTAAAGTATTTTTGTGCCAAAGTGAGTAACTTTTCAAAATTGAGACTTGAATACTTACAAAGGCGTTGTTCAAGGAGGCCAAATAAGGGCTTTTCCAGTTTTTTTTATTTTAATTTTTAAGGTTACTTGCTTTGAATTTTTAGGCGTAAAAGAGCTCACGAGGAAGTAATCAAATATACCAGATGATGACTTTACCAGCCTATTTTTATCGTTTTCAACTCGCAACCTCGCTACGAATCAGCGAAAAAAATACCAAACAGATCGGTTGGTAAAAAATGCAATATTAAATACAGATTTCTAAATTCTGCAGGCTTCTTTTCTGTTTTACTTCTTCCATGTACACTCTAAAGAGACGTCTAGATTTTCACTTCCGCTCACAAAAGTATGCTACTGTACCTGTCATAGCCTTCACATGCACAGTCGGATCAACACCAACACAAGCCAACGCAATTACTTGCAAAGCCAATATATACCATAGAACTTGCTTGTATCATCTACCGTTATTTTCGTTGTTTTATTTCCTGCAGCCGCTTTATCATAGCGCCCATAAAACAACGTTCCGGTCGTTACTCATTCATAGCCTAACACCACTCGGTGCCATCAGCAGCAAAGGCGGCTAGGGCGACGGCGTGGGCAACGGTAGCGCTATTAAATGCTAAAAGCGCACAAAGCAAATAGATAGTGAGCAAAAAAAAACTAAAATTGAAATTTTGCCAAATGATAGATTTGCAAATGACAAAAAATATAAAAAAAGCAAAACGAAAAAATTGGCAGGACATAAAAATTTGCATATCAGCTCAGGCAAATGACTACAAAGGCTGCACAGCTTGTCTTTAAATGCCCTGCCCGAGCAGCACAAATCGACAGTTGCTGCCTTCAAGGTGCAACAAATACACTTACATACACGCAAGCTGTGCAACTTTAAGTGACAATTAGAGATTGAATTGCTGCTGCAAAAAGGGAAGAAAAAAGAAATCTCAAATCCATCAGCCTCTTCCGTTGCAATTGAAGCGCAGCAAATTAACTGATAGCGAGCTGGTAATATTCAAATTTCCGCACAAGTCTCAATGCAAATTATCTGTAGCTCAACAGCAGCAACAAGGACAATTGTGGCTCATGTCCTGTGCATGCTCCTTTTCAAATTCATCAACCGGAAGTCAAACGTATTAGTGAACCGAAGCAATTTTTCATGCAAATCGTCTGCTTCAAGTGCCTTCTAGTAATACTTGTTATTTATACTTTCACTTGTTGTTGTTGCTTTCACACACCTTTCGCTTGATTGGCGTTGTAGTGTATTTGCTTGTTTACACCGCGCTTCGCATGACATATTGCGTCCATTTAACATTGTCGCTATGTGAGGAGGTGTTGGTACAACAACAACACTTACTACTGTGTGTGTGTGTTTTGGCGCGGAAATTGACTTTAGTGTCACCCAAATCATACCCTCGAGATTGCATCACTCATCACTGTAGTCAAACCTACAGCTTTGAATTTTTTCTGAAATATTTTTCCCTCCAATATTGCCAGCTATCCGTTTCATTTGCCGCACTTTTTGCTGATATGCAAATTCTAAAAAATTCTGAACTTTGTTAGACGTTTAGACCGGGTATTCACATTGCAATTTCGAAAAAGTTCAATTTTTTTTATAGCTGCTGGCATAGTTTTAGGCGTTGACGCGTTTCGCTATTTTCACTTTGACACTTTCTGTGTACTATGTATGCTCTATTGCGGGACCGCATGCGGCGCGGCGGTTAATGAGAGACTTCACATGTGGTAAATGGACTATGCGAGTTTTGGTTATGGAGAGTGAAGTTCGCAATATTTGGCGGTTTTTTTACGTTATGTAGCAATACTTCACCGAATATGGATTTTGTTTAAAGGAAGGTAATGGTTTGGTAATAAAGGGAAATTATTAAAAATTTAATATTGTCGTCGAGTTTTTGAGTGCGCCCTCTAGATCCAAACTCTTGACAATTCGATTTATTTAAGTTGTGCTAGTTTTTAAAGCTATATATATATGTAGATATATGTTTACATTTAAAATTTCTTATGACTATGTTGAAGCCTTTTGAAAAACAAATATTCGCAGCGCCACCTAGCGGTAAAATGTTTTTTTAACTGTTAGTTTCCTACAATATGTTAAATACATATTATCTAAATTTACAAACTCTACAACAAAGGAGTTTTAAATCGTTCATTCTTCCACCATATGAGAAGCTTTTAAGTATCAGGTAACTAAAATAAATCAGCAGAAGTTCCAAACGGATTTGTTCGGTCAACCTTCAGGAAAATTTTACATGACTTTATGTCCTATGAAAGAAAATGGTTGGATGATAAAAATTATATATGTGTTTTTGCACTTCTTACATTCCTTCGTCACAATACTCCAATATACTTTAAAATTAAAAAAAAATGTGTTCAAAAGCTATATAAGTCTTAACAACATCGGTCTGATAAGAGCAAGAACCGTTTTTAGATAAGTAATTGAACAAAATTGTATGCCTTAAAGCATAATTTCCTTCAGAGGAGACATACGAATAGCTTATGTACTGTTAGAGCTCTGAAAATTATACAATTCGTAGATAACACAGGTCAACAAAAAAAAAATATTTTTTTTTTGGGGTCTGTTCTCATGCTTGAATTCTGATTCTAGACATTGAAAAACACTTAAATATTAATCTTTAGTTCTTTAAGTTTGCTTTGTGGTAATCTACATCGATAAGTATATTTAAATTTATTTCATAAATCAAAGATGGCAGCACTTTGAATAACCCAAAAGTAATCAGTATTATTATTTGTAAGTGGCACAGTAGTGAATGTTAACCTATTTATTATAGCTGCAACAACAATATTAAGGGCAGTACAACAAGAATATGATGGGAGATTATATTTGGGGCTTAATACGAGAGAGCTTATAAAAAATACAAAAAATATCCACTTTTAGACAGAAATTTCTTGTTATTTTACATTTATATATTATTGTTTATCACACATCTTGAATAAAAACGGCTCTTGTATCTAAAAAAAAGTTTTCTAATTATAATCTATAGTGAAATTGGAGAACAAATATAAAAATCAGTCATTTCTGCTTAAAAATCGAAAAATTGCTCTAATTTCTATGAAAGCAAACTTTAAACGGAAAACAAATTTTTTTCTTATTTTTGTCATAGGAGGAACTAAAATTTAACATGTTGATGTTAGGCCCAAAAATCGTGTTGACCGGTGTAATTAATTTGATTTCAGCACAGAAACAGCCTCCAGCCGCATAGATCGGTTTTTAGCGAAATCATTCACAATGAATACTGCTTCGGAACTTATTAAGTTTCGAAAGTTCCTACTATTGTGAACGTAAGCCAAAAAGAAAACTAAAAATAAAGCTGCCTATGAAATACGTCAGATAATTTTCCGAATTGAGTGAGGTTGACTATTTCAGAATTTTACTGTAAAACAGGCAACATAAGAATAAAAAATGTTACATTTTCAATATTTTTGAAAAGAAGAGCCTAAGAATAACTGCAGGTGAATTTTCAAAATCTTTCATATGCAATAGAAAAGTGTGAATTTGAAAATCTTTCGACAGAAAAAAGTGAAAAAAACTGCAGGAAAAATTTTATAATATTTCAAAAGTAAATCAAAGGATTATAGTGAGTGCAGGGAAATTTTCAAAACTTTAAAAACTTTTCTAAATCTTTCAAGAGAAAAGAGTAAGAGTAACTGCACCGAAATTTTCAAAGTAAATCAGAAACGAAAACAATGCATCAAAATTTTCAAAATATTTCAAAAATTAAACATAAGATTATTTCAGGGAAAATTTCAAAATCTTTCAAACCCAATAAAAGTGAGAAATTTTAAAAATCTTTCAAAACAGAAATCACAGCATGATAATAACTGCAGGGAAATTTTTAAAAGCTTTCACCCTATCAATAAGGGAAATTTTCCAAATTTTTCAAAAGAAAAAAGTAAAATTAACTCCAGTAAAACTTTCAAAATATTTCAAAATCAATCAAAAGATGGAAATTGCTCCAGGGATATTTTCAAAACCTTCGATTGCAGAAAAAACAAATAGTAATAGCTGACGAAAAATGTTAAAATTTTTAAAATGGAAGACAATACATATTCTGGGTTATACGTATGTTTAGTATATCTAACAGATTTGCTATTGGCATTAGCTTCAGGATTTTTTGCACCATAAACACAATGCAGTTAAAACAAATAAAAGAAAATTTGGAAGCTATCACAGTGATGAAAGTCTTCTTCCTGGGAATAGCAAATATTTCACACAAACACTATGCCTCCCTGTAACCCTTCTAATTTTAAACTAACTTTGTTTATTTTCTTTAACACCAGTAAAAATGTGTGGAAGTGATGTGTTTGCTTAGCAAAGTAAACAAAATAAATTGGTTACGGAGAAAATCGCGAGCTCCCTCAAACAAAAAAAAAAACAAAAGTTTTCTTTGAGCGTAAAACAAAGCAAAATTGGCCCTTGAGGTATTTACTAAAGGACCAATAGACAAACTGTTGCATGTCAGCGTAAGGCCAGCAGACAAAATTTTAGCTCAAAGCAAAACACACACACGACCACGCTACAGCCGAAGCGCCCGAACTGCCGCACGTCTGTTGAGTGCATTGGCGCAGAAGCGCAATTTTCGTGTAATTAAAATGAAACTACAGCTAAGCTCGCCGCAAAGCACACATACACATATTGAGTGGCGCACAAAAGGATAACAATAAAATATGTGTGCTGGCAAACAAATCCGAGAAAATCCCAACAAATATGAAGCGCTGTGGCTAAGCGCTAGCAAGCCGTGGCAAGGATGTACTCTCGTGGGGAGTGCGTTTGTATTTTTCTTAAATTAACTCTTTACATGCCAATTCAAGCGCAAAGCCAGCGCGCGTACGCCTTTGGCACATTGCGGATATATCCAGAAAGGATATATACAATAAACTTTCTTTTCAAGCGATTCCGTTGCGTTTGCGGTGTGGTGGGAAAACCCATTGAGGCGGGGTAATTACCGAAAATTGTGGTGAACAAAACGAAATAATTGTTGTCGATTTCTATTTGTAGCAAGTAGCTGTGTGCGTAAGTGTATTTTGATTGTCGAACTGTGCCGCCGCGCCCAAAAGCACACAACAAATAGTAGAAATAAACACTTTTTGTTTGTTTGTCGTGCAGATCCAGGCCACTTTTTCAGCGCATTAACTGCGAATTTCAAACAACTTCTTTGTCGAAGTATTGTTGTTGTTGCTCTTTGGATTACTTTTTTTGTTAAGTCGATTTTTTAGTTGACTTCATTGGTTGCGAAAACTTTCGACACACTTCTCGGCGCACGCAGGTCCTGCGCGTGGTGTGCGTGCGTGCGCTACAGCGGTATCCTGCTAATGCCCCTCAGGGTGTGAAAGTCAGTGTTGTGCAGTGATTTTGATTCAGTTTTCTATTCTTCACTACACAGTTGTTGCTTTTACTTCAAATAGTTGATTGCCGCTGATTTGATTTTGACGAATTACCTAACAGACATGAGTGGTTGCACGGATGCGTTGAGTGGCTCGCTGTTGCGTTTGGCGTACAGGATATATGCTGGTTTGTGTTAATGCCTTAGTCCTGTTAGAAATTTGGCTTTGTGTAAATTATTTATTTTTGTTTGATTGTTTGTTGTTTTTTGCTGGCCTGTTGTGGCGTGTGCCGTCTGTATTTCACGTTCTCATAACATTGTGTAGTTTGTTTTTGTAGTTGTATTGTGGAGATACTAATACTTTCGCCACGTTTTCCATTAATTTTGCACAATTTTCTCAATTTATTTTTAAAATTATTTCATAAAAAAGTTGTTCTTGTAATTGCAATAGCACGTGTTGTCTGTCAAAAGTCAGTGAATTATGAAATAAGTATCTCACGATAAAATATACAAATACATATATAAATCTAATAGTAATTATTACAATATTAAAAAAATAAATGCACTTACTCCGAGCCCTAAGACCGCTGCGGAGCTACCAACTTTGGCAATGAGCTCAGATTTGGTCTACCTGGTCCTCTGAGCTACCCTGGGCTCTTCTTCTTTAGTGATCAAAGCCGAGTTTCTACAGCGCTTCGTTTTTCTTTTTCAATTTTTGGCGCCAACTGAAGATTCAAAGGGTAAAAAAGCTCTTCCTCCACATGGTCTTTCGAAAGGCGTGGAGGTCTAGTAATGAGATCAGACTTTGTCCATCTCTAATCCACTATTGCCTATCCTGGCTTACTTACTTTTTTGAAAGCTGGATGAAGCTTAATCCACAATTGGTATCGCAGGATTTACCTATAAATATTGCTATAATATCAATATTTTTCAACTTACGTTTACAGACATCTAAGTAATCGTAGATTAGCGTGTACGGGGGTAGATGTGGATGTAATCCGCGAACCTACGGAATATGAGTTTGATGTTGAATCCGATAAAAATGGATTATATGACAATGAAGTTGTTGATAATAGAGAAGAAGCGAAGAATATTGGAAGTAGTGGAAGATACTATACTAGTTTAAATAGGATAATACTGTAAGTCCCGGATATTTTCGGGGCTAAACTCGGTTTACATGGTCCAAAAAACCTTCCAACAGCTAAGTCACCCGCCATCAGGCATCTTCCTGAATTGATTAGACAAGCACGTGATAAAATTATTGGTTCCTGATAAAGTTATTGACATTATGTGCTTTAAGTGAACGAATATGAGAGATATTTAGGCTTCAGTCAAGCAAATGAGAACTGTTGACTCGCCTTTGGAATCTGCGCTTAGAGAGTTTAGTGGTCTCGAAAAATACGAATTTTCCAAAAAATTGATATACAGAATACCTAGTTATAGCAGAGCACTTCAAAATACCACATTACACAAAACCACCGTAGTTTTTATTCCTATAACGTAAGACTACATAATTTATACTTATACTTTATTATATCACAGTCGACTGCTTCAGAGTTGGGTACATCCTTTGCTCATTTGTTATCAACTAAGAAAAGAGTTCCATTATTAAGTTCTAGTAAGCAGTAATAGTGTTTTGAACAAGTTTTCCCTGAAGAGCAATACCGATACTGTAATATCTTTGGCTTGAGCCTTTGCAAATGCTTAGCAAAAGTGGTACTTCAAAGATCAGACATTTAAATTCTACAAATATTTCTATATAACATAGATTAGGTTAGTTTAGATTAGATGGCTGATCGACGATCGCACGTGAACTAGGATAGTCCTTTGTGAAGCCATGGAAAAGAAGAACTCCACCAGTTCAGTGGGATGTAAGGGTTTACGTCTTGATCTTCCAAATGCGAGACAGCCATGAAAAGGAAGTGTTGAGTTGTTTCTTCTTCATCTTCTCTCAACCATCTTCTGCAACTGACGTCTGGTAATATTCCCACCATTGCAGCATTAACGCCAATTGGGCAATGGCCTGTTAAAAGACTCACAACTAGGGAGAGGCTAGCCTTACAGAGGTCAAAGAGATCACTAGATCTCTTGCGATCAATTTTGGGCCAAAAGACTTTTGCGATAGCGCAGGTACCGATGGTGGCATAGAGCTTACCAAGCTTTCTATATAGGCTCAACTTATACATGTACAATTTGAAACATATATTCGTATTGACAAAGATCAAGGTTATGTTCTACTTCACAACGAACTGCATGGCTCCAATAGCAAATATAATTATTTTATGGTTTATACTTTATAGCAACGTTCACTTGATAGAGATCTTAAAAGGGGACTTTCGGTTCATAACTGTTTATGGATACTCAATAAAAATGTTGCTGAAATATTTTGAAAGGCTTTACTTATGGTTACACCAAAAATTTCAAAATCATGAACCTTCTTCAGCATGACTTTAGAGTTTCGCTTTACCTCTTCGCCGCTTGCTAAGGGAAGGTTGTACAGTCTTAGCGATTTACTGTTCTATTCGTCACTCGCTTGCTACTTGACAAACTGCAAACGGCTAATGGCTTCACGGACTTTTAAATTAAATTCAAATAAAATTTAGATATAGTAAGCGAAGGTCACAATTTGGAGTTATTTTATAAAAGGCGGAGGAAAAAAAATATATACACAAGCTAATATGGTCGTTAATGGGCTTAGGCAAAAAAAAATATGAAAAAATAATCAAGGTTGTCCCCTTCTCTATGCAAATTCAAAGGTTTATTTTGTGCAGCTAAGCTTTAAAGAAGGCTCACTTCAAAAATCAAACCGAAAAATGCACACAAAGCATAAAATTACAGAAGTAGCACTCACATATAATATACATTGCACATATATATATATTATATATATAAAGACGAGAATGCGTTGAGTGAAAGAGTAAAATAAATTCATATTAAGAATGCACTTTTAAGATGTAAAACGTTACACGTGTCATGCGACACGTGACCACCATCATCGTTGTTTTGTTGATGCTATTGTGTGCCTCGCCTATGTATATGTGCATATACGCTGTCGATCAATCAAGAACGTAACAAAGCTACAGCGTCGAGAAAAAAGAAATAATTTTTACGCGCGCGTCAGCCTAGAGCGTGAAGTGAAGTAAGCGCAGACAAAGCACCGAAGCATACTTACAGGCGTATAAATGTGAAAATATTTTGCTTGAAGAGCAACAACTGTGCCGTTATGAGTGTGCTTCACATACTGCTCACCGCTGCGACGTTGTATTGTTCAATTTTGTTGTCATTTTTCGAAATAATATGTTGCATGCCACGCTATTGTTGCTGTTATTATAGCAATAATATGCGTTAGCTATGCGGAATAAAATTACAAATCAATACATGCGTCTACATATGTACATTTGTATGCATATAACACGAACGTACAACTGTGCATCGGCCTCCTGTGGGGTTGATTTGAATTTTCGTCTGGTCGTGTAGTGCTTGGTCCCACACAAAAGACACAGTACAGTTAGTCAGCATGCCAAACGCTGCGACTTTTAGGAGTATGAGTTTGTTTGAGTGTATATGTGTATGTCCTTATTGTTATTGTTGTCAGTTGAATGCATCGTTGAGGGCTTCTGCTTCAATTTCCAACATGACGGACTTATACAACAACAATTCACCCACACTTTATCCATCAAAGAAATCACCATCTCAATGGGTGCTGTGTCGCTTCGCTCATCGACTTAATTTAACTTAACTTAGTAGTTTGGTGATTTCCAGTTTGCGATTGTTTGTTGGCGATAGTGCGTTACAAAGTTCTTTCTTCTACATTTCAATAATTTAAAGAAATCATCTTTCCCTTTTTGTGGTGTGGAAGTTTGTGGCGGGTGTATGATTGATTGGTAATAGAGATGGGTGCTTATGATGGAATTGCTGTGATTAGATAGTGATTTTGAATGAAGAGTTTGCGTCGGATTATTTGATTGAGAGCAAACTATTTCATTTACTAAAGTTGCTTATTAGGGAGGTAGGGGATACATTTATAATAGATTACTTGGCTATCTCTATTGATTATATCTAAATGCAACGAAAACGAGAATCTGTTTTTGTAACGAATATTTCAATGTATGTAAACCTCTTACCATTACCAGTTGTTGGTAACTTGAGTGAGTTTCACCAAGCATAAAATTTTCCGTTCACTTCAAATTATGCTGTTATATTTGAACCGAATACCTTATTTGAAAAGTTAAAACCTAAAAAATTCTCTATCTATGTAATTTTTTTGTGTTATAAAGCACAAAAAACTTCTTATTAAAAATAATATAATATAATATTTTTAAGAATCTGTCCCTAAGATGAAAAGATCCAATAATTTTTTAAAAATTTTTTCTCTGGATATTCCGAAGAATAGCTTCACAGCTTGTTATTTACACGAGCGGACCTGCCTGAGGGTAGAATATAATACAGATCGCTGGAGACGTTTATCTTACTCCACTTTCTTTAAACAAAATAGGCTTTATGTTTAAGTAAAGGTATAATTTAAAGATCTTTCTTTATCAAGATCTGAAGTTACTAATTGCAACCTGAAACTAAAAATAGAAGGATGAACTTATATGCAGCTTGAAAAAGCCTTCTAAAAATTTAGAAGAAGAAATTAACTAACAACTATATTTTAAGTCCTTACGAAAACAGTAACAGTAACTGATATTGTTATGTTTGTACGATTGGCAACATCTCCTGAGAGCACTCTTGAATGGTTGGATGTTTTAACTGTGAGATCAGAAGTTGTTTTGAACTAATGTGGTGAATGTGAAATTTATTTAATACTAGAGACGTTTCCATTTCTCAATGTACTTAATCATTGGGACCGATTAGGTTCTCACACTTAATAATATGACTAATAACTACACAGAAAATTACTACGTGAAACTTTAAAAGAGATCTTACTCAACAAGCTGTGCTCATTTTTCGATTACAGTTGATTTGAGACCCCTTGGTGTGTTCCAAACTAATGATTGAATTAATAAGAAAGTATTCTCATTGATCTTAGGTTAGGTTAGTCTGATAGGCTAATAAACCACACACAGACAAGTCTTGGGTCCTTAGAGTATCGTTTGGTATGGCATGATCTCATAAAGAGGGACGACCAAATGCTTCAAGCATTTCATTGAAGATACAGAACACGTGCCCAATAGACGCTCTATTGTTTTCTTGGTGCTCTTGACATTTCTTGCAGGCTTTTCGATCTGTGAGACTTATCATGCAAACGTCCCACCAGCATTCCAACCATGTTCTTTCGTTTCTCCAAAGGGCGCCAATATAAATTACATATCTACCACGCTACCATGATCTTTACAGCTTTCCACTCCAATTGATCACTGCGCGCTTCAACCTTCCTTGCTTACGCTCACAATTTACAAGCCACGAACATATAATGAAAACTCTGAAGTGTTTTCGATAAGTTATCCTACAACGTTTAGACCGCATAAATAAAATTACTAAAGAGAGAGCTGAAGAGTTGGAGGTATTTGGACGAAGTATGGTAAGGTAAGAAAAGAGCATCTAGTATACAACTGAGAACCTCTTCAGATACCATATAAAAAAAGTTTGCTACAAAAACTGTTCAAAATTGAGTTCGGGTCGGTAAAGCAATTAGTGACTATATTTTTTTCATTTCCAGTTTTTTATTTTTATTAGATTCCATATCTATAACAGGTCAGACAAAAACAAACTAGACTATGAAATGCTACAACACATTATATCTTAAGTCTTTATATAACAATACAGCCACTGATGGAAAACGATAAATATTAGAAGGAAGATCAGAAGATATTTAAAAAAAATCATGGTGTTCTAGGCTCAAACATCTCATGCAAACATTGTCAAAGATATTAGAGATTTTAACCTCTCTCTTAGAACGCCTGAGTTTCGAAGCGTCATTCAAAGGATTTTGGACAATTGAACGTTCTTTTTATGAACTCATAAACTCACTTCTCGTTATCAATAATGATGCACTTTATGATTGTAGGCTTCTCATATATCTTCTTTACCACCTCTTTTGCGACATCTATTCGACTACGTTTATGCTAAATTATGGTTTTTGGATTTTGGTACTAGTCTAGCTGTGACACGCTTCATATCCAAAATTAAACAAAATGTGTTTATTTGTTTCCTGAAAAATGGTCAGATTCTCTGATTCCAAAAAGAAAATTTTCAAGATTTGTTTCTTTAACTTTTTTCGATGTTACAGAGGTGGATGGGCACACATGAGGAATATGTTCGATTACATCATAACCTTCACTGAATGTATTGTGCCATTCACCTGTGTTCATGATAAAGTAGAGTCCCCAAAACATTTTCTACGATTCCGTAGTTGTGATATCATTTGAAACACAAAATGTAAAACAAAGCCCATCCTCCCGAGCCAAATATGATTGGACGATATTTAACGAAAAGACTAGCCTTAAACTTGAATAGATATGGGTGGGTAGTTATGGTAAGAACGTCCACATATGATGCTATGTTGAGGAGCTTTAAAGAAAAAGTGTTCTATATCATATTCTTAATACATTTTAACAAAGTTCCAGACGAAACCATACATTTCTTACTCTTACCTATTTCCACCACTGCCAGACGCTAATAAACTTAAGTGTTCCGTCCTTTCATGCCAAAATTGCTACTCCTGCCTCATTTTCAGAGCATAAAATATATTCACGAATGCAACCATGCAAGTGAGTAAATTTCACTGTGTCTACAAATGGATTAGCATTTTACTGATTGCATTCGCAATTAAAATTGCATTCGCATTCTAATTAATACGACCGAAAAAGATTGATTTCCCTCAACACACCCACTTAAGCGCACAAAAACAAGAGCCTGCATTAAGCCACAAGTGTCGCCGCAGATTAACTCGCCTACCTGCCCACCAACGGCATGTCAAGTTAATATATATGAGTTAACTGCCATTATGCAACACATGCGTCCAACTGACTAATAACTGTACGAGAAATAATGCAGGAAGCAGCACTTGACTTATGAGGCACCTCTGCCGCTTCTAATACCCTCATACACACACACACACATATGTATGCACACTCATTAAGGCTGTTACTAAGCTGTCTCGACGCGAATGCCTCCAAGGTGCGCCTTTGCACTACACTGTAATATGCAAATTCGCAAATCATTTCGTGGCAAGTGGCACGTTCGTGTGAGACGACTGAGTGTGTGCCAAGTTGGTGTGGGGCCAATGTGTTGACAACAATAACAATAACAGGCGACAAAAGCTTATGCGCATTTGACTCGCCCTTCCGCTTAAGCGGTTCCAACGATCGGCTTTGCCACCAAATGCCTTCGGGAAAGTTGACTTGCAATGCAGGAATGTTTGTATGTATGTGTGTGTGCGCGGGTAAAAAGATGAGTACATGTGTAGGTAACACATAAGTCACTTTGCTTGCCACACGGCATGCTCGCTAGCTGCTTGCCACTTGCATTAAATGCGATTGCATGCATTAAGTAAAATGCACAAATACAACAACAGCAACAAAAAGGCAGTGCATCAAAAATGCTTACCACTGCCAAGCAGTTTGGTGGCAACAAAAGGCGTTGGCGTCATACTACCAACAACGCCAGTTCGATATGCCGCGAGCATGCTTGCCACACTATGCGGCAAGTTGACACCTCCTGCACCCTTTTTTGGCAATCTTGCTTTTGTTTGCTGTTGTTGTAGCCGTCATGTTGAAATGTTCATTTTTGAGACGCACACAAACGTGCCACAAGGCGTTTGGCTTTTTGCATGCTGCAACGAAAACCAAAAGGCTTCACATGAATGACATGGCACAACAACAAAACCAACAATACAACGCTTTTAGCAGCCACAATGACGACTTAACTTGGTTGCAAGCAGCGGAAGGATATGCAGCAGCCAGAAAGGCGACTTATTTACTTCAACTTGCCAAAAACAACAACAAAGCATGTTGCAATTCATTGTGCACACATATGTACATGCATAGCTACTTTAACCGTTAATTATATGTATATGTTGAATTTATATATAGTATGTGTAAATGTAACCTTTCATATCCGCTGCCTTTTAAGCTTCTTTTCTCTTTTGCTCTGCTTTGCTGTCGCAAATTCTGTTGCATCTTATGCGCATTAATACCGTGTGGCATCATTGGCTTTTAACGCTTAAATAAGCTTAATTGAATTTTCTTCTTTCATGCAACCGACATGTGTTGCAATACGCCACTTATATGAAATTTTGTGTGAGTATAAGTGTATATATGTGTCCACGCTTATGTTATAAGAGGGACTAAAATATTTTCATCTCTCTTCCTAAGTGCCTTGGATTTGTTAATTAAAAACGAATTTCTTTTGTGCATTTAGAATAACGGTATGAGCATGCAACATTGCAGAATTGCAAGTAATCAGCCAGCAATCGATAACTTTTTGATGAGGCGCTTTAATTATTAGTAGAAAACAAAGAATTTTGTTAAGATTTCAAAAAAAAAAAAAAAAAATTCCTGTACACAAAATATTTTAAAACTTGCATAAATAATATTATTATTATTAAATTTAAATTATCTTATTTTGTTTGTTTTAATTAAAAAATATTTATTGTACTTTATTCAAGTTTTTAATTTTACATTTTTTTTTTTTGCTTTTTACAAACTTTATTTTTAAAGTTTTTTTATTATATTATTTCTGTCGTATAATTAAATTTTCCATTTTTTTTTATAAAAATATCATTCTTTAATCTCAATATGTTTATTAATTTTTTATTTTTTAATAATATTAAATAATACTATATTTTTATTTTCTAAGCATCATTATTAAAAAACAATATTGTTTTTAATTGTAATAAATTCAAAATATATTTTTTGTAATTTTTTTAGTTTTATTTTTTAGTTAAATTTGTTATTATTTTTTTAAATTCTTTAATTAAAACCGATAATTTTTTTTTACACAAATTTTTGTTATAAATATGTTTATATAATGAAAAAAAATATATATGTGAAAGGTTTTTAATAATAGAATGCATTTTATAAAAAATCGTTTAAAAACCCTTATCGTGGTAAAACTAAGTTGTCGAATTTACAATGGGCAATTATTGCTTAAATACACTCATGGCCATGCAAACCTTACCACACAAAGTTTTCAAGTATTGTGTATACTTGACAACATTTTATAGCGGTCCTGTTTACGATATAGAAATTTTTTGTTTAGAAATAAGTTAATGACATGTTATTAATCAAAAATTAAAACAAAACACATTCAGTTATAGATAAATCAATTGAAAAATAGCGAGCTTTACAATGAGCTCGAAATGTAAGAGGCTGACATGCGATGAAAAAATCATATTCTTTATTTTTTTTATTTAATTTTATTTTTTTAATTGAAACACTAAGTTTAGTCGGTTTATTACTTTAAAAACAATAAAAGCCAATTTTGTGTTTTACGTAATAAATTAAAAACTATAATTACAATTAGATAATATAATTTACTTTTGCTTACTAAAAACATAAAAATCCGGAATGAACGAAAAAGACAACCTACATTATTTCCTATATTGCTATGTTAAAAATATATATCCATGATTTTTGTTTACCAAGAAAATTTCAATCTTTTTTTAAGTTAAAAAGTATATTTAAAATTAATTTTATATTTTTTCTCATTAAATTCTAAAAATTTGATCGAAAAAAATATCATTCAATTCATAATAAAGAGATATAATATATCAAAATTCTATTTTTTTTTTCTTTAAAAAAACATTATTTTGAAATATTTTCCTTATTTAACTTTACTTATTTCATCACATAATATGAAAAATATATGCTCTTACATACACACCTACATCACCACTACACCCGGACGCATCAACTAAGGGTTAATCCTTTCCGCATATCAACCAATGCAACAAATCTAATTAGCTCGTTGCACAACCGCATCTAATTAAGACTACCTAAAAATATTGCAGTGCTCTTTGCGGAAAGTAATCACAACAACAGCCAAGCAAAGCACATATGGCAATAAAAGGAAAAGCTGAAAGGAATAGAAAATTACGAAAATCATTAAGCCAAAACACAAGGAGGAGGCAAATCGAAAAAATTGCAAACGTCAGCTTAATTTGCTGCACCAACAAAACAAAAACAAAAAGCAAGCCAACAACAAAAGGAAGTAAGGCTGCCTGTTGCGTTTCAAGTGGCTTTATTGCCTCATTTGAACGTTGTTTTATTATTAAGAATCCTATTTTTTGTATTTTCAAAAGTTGCATGCACCTACACAGCTGTAATACATACATACAGGATTATATGTGCAACTTGCAATTTAGCCACCCAACCGTTGTCGCATTTAGAGCAATGCAGCAATTCAATCGTGTGCGATTGCTTCATTGTAATAGTGAAGTCATGAGGAAAATTCCATTATTGCAGTGCATAATACTCGGAGGTATATAACGCATATGAGGTATCTGCAAACGAAAATACATTTGTGTGTGTGGACTTGCTTAGCAGCTTTCATACAGTGGAATGCAGAGAAATAAAACATTCAATATGAATATTAATTACAAGAATATATATATATATATGTTTTCTTTCCTACTTATATCTTATTTTATTTTATTTATTTTTTATTTTTTCATGTAGATATATATTTTTTTGGATTTATCCCAAAAGGTGGTTTTGCACACTGACTCCAAAACCTGTACCCTTTTTTCTCTGATGAAATCTTTTTTCGTGCTTACCTACCTGTTTGTCCCACTGTGCGATTCAAAGAAACAGAAAAGAAGGAAAGTTTGAGGTTATTTATTAAAGTTATTCATTTGTATTAAATACAACTTCAGTATTCATTGTCTAAGTTTATATTTTCGAATTAAGTAAACAAATAATAACCAGAGCGAACACTTTTAGCTGTGGATACATTTGATACTTGGAAATCGTTCACTGAAAAAATAAATCAGATTGCAAAATTCTCAAGATACTATTACAGTTACCCCAACAACTCAACCAAACAAATGAAAAAAAACTTAGTATTAAATTTAATATTCTAATTAGTAAGAACCTCCCACAACCAATGTTGCTTGTTGCTACTGTACTTGAGTTTATTATCTTTATGACCTGTAAACTTTGATTTATTAACAAAACTAAGGATTTTACAATTTTTCGGTCGCCTCATGAATTATACAACAAGTTTTATTTTTTGCCATTTTCAGTTTGAGAAAACGTTATTTCATCCTTAGTTAGAGAGTTGGGTCGAACAAGTTGGGCGAAAATAATAATTTTTGTTGGGAGTTTTCATGTGAGAATTCTTTTACGAAAAATGCTTAAATACACATATTACTTTGGATTTATAAGACTCTTCGTTTATTTTAATTAAATCTTTATTTTCGTTTTAACATATGTTCTATACATTACACAAATCAGAAGACATGAATAATAACTATCAGTTTTGTTATCAGAATAACAAGTAAACAGAGAGGTAGGTGTCGAAAAGATATGGTACATCTCAATTAAATGCTTTTTATGAGCTTCATTTTTTTAATTTTTCAAGATCAGCAATAATAACCTGCCATAATAGTATTATTCAATCAATCTTGATAACTTTAATAGATCACTTTTGGGACCGCTCTCTCTATTCCTCACCATAATTTCTTAAATTATCCAAAAATTTGTCCAGATGATTGCGGAAATTATCTAATTAGGTACTCATATTTGCTCTTAAAATCTTAAAGTTCGTCAGCATATTATGAATCTTCATAATTTGGAGCTTTGTGATTACCTTGGAAATTTTGGAAATATTGTAGGTTTAGATAAATCCACTTTTGATATTTGTTTAACCTTAAAAACTTACGCATAATTGCTCATATATTCTCGGTAAAGAGCCTGAGTTCGTATGCTGATATTGTATATACGAAAAAGGGGCAGAACTCCTATCATGACTGGGAAAAAAATATTTCTTACTAATAAGGCGACATAAGAAATACAAATACCATAAAAATAAAAGCACATTAATATACATATATATTTTCATGAATGAATTCGTGATTACGGTTTTTCATTTTTACCTTTTCCGAATTTTTTGTTCAGATATTTAGTGTAAACTTAAATTTTTATGTCCCATGTTCAAATGGTTATGACACTGAACTATTTCTTACTCTATATGATTTGAGTGTTTTCCATAGCAAAACGTTAGCACATCTAAGGAAACGAAAACCAAGCCAGAGACAGAGAAATATCCATGATCTAATCGATTCCTTGAAAAAACTCCAAGCCAGATTTGTGCCTTATATTATAAAAAAGATTGTTATTCCCATGTTCATGCTCACGAATTACTACCTATCTAGTGTAATAGTAACTAATGTCTTTTCTGTGAAGAAGAGCCGATGTGTTCTGTAATTGGCTCCTCGCATTAAACTCAGTCAATTGTCTCCGATTTCAGAAACCAACAGCTATCCAAGGAAAACTAGTTCGAAAATATCCAAAGAATAATATAAAATGGACAACAAAAGTGCTTTAATTATAAATAATATAAAGTGCTGAACATAGGACTGACATAAAAGGCTTTTTAGCAAACAAATACTTGGCTAAGAAATATTTTGGAATAGAGATGCCTTAGATTAGCAGAAAAAAATATTTGGGAGATATTTTATTTAAAAATAGTTTTAAGTATCAAGTTTAAGGCCAAAAAAGAAAAACGTTTGGAAATCTTTTCTAGACATTTTTTAAGAGGTCTTAGTTAATGTTTAAGTCAATTAAGCTTAGTTTACATATATGCTGTTTGGCTTAGTGGGTCACAACTTTCTAGGTCCACTTACTATTTAAAGATCGTATCCTATTTTTAGAACAAAAAATATTATTGCATATTACTCAGCTGAAATAAGTTGAGTGTTCGAAATTTACTACTCAATTTACAACTTGTCTCAACTAGTTTATTCATAGACAAAATATAAAATACGCTACCAATTTTCGACTACTTTCCCCACGAAAAACATATACTCAAGCCAGCTGGTTTTATATCCACATTTATTTGATAGGTAATAAAAATGCCTTTTACAATACGCTTAAAAATTATGGTAATTTCTGCAGGAGTTTTTAATACAAATTTTACGACCTAACAATTCCGGGCCTACAGTTGGCGGAAAAAGTTCGCACAACTAACGATTATACGCTTTGTGAGCAATTTTTTTATGACTTTCCAATAAAACGCTAAAACTTTTGCATAATTACGTAATCAAATCGCAGGACAAGTGAAGCAATTGCATTGGGCCTGTGCAAAAAAACAGCTGTTCCATAAATATGCATATATTTTTCACGGCCCGTTGGAAAATTCTTAAATTTGCACTATAAAATTAAAATTTGCACTATAAAATTATATGGAAAGCGGCTCGTAAATGTCAACAACGAAAGTGCAATAAATTTGAAATTTCGCAAAAGTTGTAAAATCGGCCGAGCAGTTGTGCCCGAGTGAATGGATCAGCGCAACGCTGCAATAACAAGCGTGCAAAAGGGTGGCGTGGAAAGCCGCTGAAATGTCAAAATTGACAAGCCTATAGCCGCGCAGCAGTGCCGAGCTGAGTGACAGCGGGTTGTTTGAATGATGCGCAACGGCAGGCTGTATTGACTGCTTGCAACAGTAACAATATAATTAGTTATGCTTCGACAGGAATTTTCGCAAACATAAAAAGTAGAAGTTGTAAAATTATTTTGCATGCAGTGTGTAGGGAAGGAAAAGTGAGCACATGGAGAGGTTGTGTAGTGACATATATATAGATAAATGTTGCAGTGATTTCAAGGTGGTTCTTTGGGTGGTGCAACTCTTGCTGGACTTGAATAAGTCAACTTCTGGGCCTAAATTTTTCGAAATTCCACAAAACGCGTGTGATTTAGAGCAGCAATTGAAACCAAACACTTATCTTTTTTGTATTATTTATTTTAGCGAGATACGCACTTGTTCCTCAACCGTGTCGGAATTTAGCTTGAAGATCTCTTTCTCCCTTTTGCTCTGCCTCTCTCTTACGGAATATATATTTATTCCGACCTGATAGCTGAACAAGGGTTGAACTTCTGAAACGTTTTTTATTATAAATCATCCTTAGACAAAGAACTGGATATATTTTAGGTTTTTAGATGGCAACCGGGAAGTGACAAACCAAAGCTCAGTATTATAAAGGGTGATCTATTTCGAGGTTTGCTATTTTCTTATAGAAAAATACTGACATTTCAAATTTATGGGAGATTGTACTATATATTATCAGTCCAAAGCATATCATTTGGCATATATTTTTTGAAGATTATCTCTTTTAAATATTAGCCGCGTCTACGTCTCAGCTGGTTGAGCCCAAAACGCGAAATTACCTCTTCACCGAAATGTTATCGAGATCGTCAACTTCAATTTCGGATATCAAATAATCGGTTATCATGGTGCGATAATGGCATCATAAATATGGAACTATGGATCGATGATTGCACTGGCCTACAAACCACACAAAATCGTTGATTTTTCTGTGTGAGATGCTTGCTCTTGAATCTCTTCCGTCTGCTCTTCGTCCCAAATGTGGCAATTTTGCTTGTTTACTTACCCATTGAGCCAAAAATGAGCCTCATCGCTGAACAAAATTTGGTTTGAAAACGCCGAATCTTCTTGGAACTTTGGTTGAAAGTTGGAAAGATGCTGTAAACTAGAGAGTTAAGTGAGTATTTTAAACGTGTATACCATTCTAGCTACACCATAACTTTCCTTCTCTAAACTTACCGCACTTTCTCTCGTTAAGCTCGCTTTCTTACCTAACCAAGCAGGAATATTAAGATGCTTTCAGATCGTTCAATTATAGAGAATTCTCTGTAGACCTTCGATGACATGCAAATTACTTACTTCACGATAAATTTCGATTTTTACTACTTGGAATTTGCATAATACATCGAAAAAGACAATAATCTGCACATAGCAAACAGCCGGAACTGATTACAAATGCAGCGAGTTGAAATAAAAACTCACTAATGAAACGTTTAGACGGCGAAATAGGTAATAAAGTTGAAAATTGATGCCTGGCCGATGGCATTTGAAATATTTGACATTTCGAAATGATGATGCGTTGCATGTAAAACTGAGGATAATGGACGCAATGTTAAAGGAAATCAGTTTCTGTGTTAAGGGTTTTCGTTACAGGAATATGTGTGGCGAATTTGTTTCGTTTTTTATCGGAGGCTGCCTACACCAATTTGTTACTGATACTTCCGTCGCAGGTCGTTTGCATATCGATGTCAAATTATTACTTCTCGCGGCACCCAAATGAAAATCCCACCAACAACAATACACACAAATACAGAAAAGAGGCTAAGTGCAGGAAAAACATGTTTCCAGTTTATTAATTCGCCAATTGACAAGTTATTGCAAATTGAAATGAATATAGCCACGAGCGGGAATTGTTCGTATCGCTTTTTTATTTTGTTATTGAATCCGAAATGTATGCAATCATTTTTTGTTTGCTCCCTATTGTTGCTGCTGTCAAATAATTTTGAGTATCGAGACACGTTTTATGCATTCAAGTGGAAAATACGCGAACAGGCAGCCAGAGGCCAGGCGTACTTTGCATATGGCAAATTGGCACGAGCAGACAAAAAAAAGGTAGTATGTCGCCAGAGACAACAACCCCCAACGCCTAAAAACATGTTGTTATGTGTGTGTTTGTGGATTGTGCGCTGGTATTGAGCGAGTATCGAGTTATTTTAGTAGGTAATGCGTCGATTTCAATTACTTTTACACTACCACTTTCAATTACTATTTCTGTTTTGATTTTTATATTATAGTGTATATTTCTCTTTCCCCCTCCTTTGTCACCTCTGTACGCCCTTGCAGCAAACAACTCAATAAAATTTAAATTTACTTGCTCAGCAACAATCGGCGCATTTTTGTGTTGTCTTTACATACACAAATACAAACACATATGGTGCATGTCCTTTGTCCTTTGCCTGCTTGAGCACTCGTTGGTATGACACGCTGACACATGCTCATAAATTTCACACTTAATGGGGCAAAAAGTGCGAGAAAAATGCGCCAAAAATGTATATGCGAGTCCGCAATGCGAAACAAGATCGGCAGCGCTGAAATACACATACATTACAAATGTGTGCATGTGTGTCTACTACTTAAGTATATATGTGTTTCGCAGGTTGTCCTTTATGTCCCTCTGACTATATTCATTGCATAGTCTATTCACGCGTCTTCATTTAAATGCTTTGTAAATCTCACGGTTTTTGGCGCGCCAAATATGCAACTCACAAATAACGTGTTGCACATCACTCGCAAACGGGCAACACACTTGTATGTGCAAGCTTTTTAAGCTCACATCCCTTCATTACAGACCTCTCCGTTTAAGCGTTTCTCTAAGCTGTACTCCTGACATCCAATATGAGACCCATTGTGGATACTGCAAATATTTTGAATGTTCGACCAACACTCCACCTAACGAAAACATCAACAGTGGTGACTAAATAATTTGGAATATGGAAGATAAAGCAAAAGTCGATGGAAGATATCATTATTTTAAGTGAATTTTTTATCAATATCTCATCATTCATTCAGGACATAACATTATTTTTCTTTCACAAAACTGATATCAAGAATTATGTAGGGCTTTTATATGATGTTATCGATTTTTATTTGTTAGATGGTACTATGGTTGAAATGTTTATAAATTCCAAATAAATTACAAAATTTGTTTAAATTTTCAAAATAACAAATAAATCTAATGCGGCTCCCTCTTAAATCTTAAAAAAAAAACCAAAAGCTTTTCAAAGATGTTCTCGATGTTTATTACTAGGTATCACCGTGATCCACGCCGGTATGCAGATTTTATTATCAGGTTTTTTATGTTTTCGACTTATGTGTTTGAAAAAAGCTTTTAAAAATCTTTGGGAGGTCCCGAAATTGAAAACTATCCTCTTCTACTTATATATACTCCTAGAAGTACGTAATCAGCTTCAAGTGGATTTCTGCGATATCATACTTACAAAGTCTGTTTATTTCTGATATTTACCCTTAGCTGGGCTCAGACTCACAAGCAGTTTTCTTACACCTTACTGGCTTTTTGCCTCTTGAAGCTATTAAAAACCTGGAGAATTTTAGGGAGGATGCTCTCAATCTGAGTACAGGGAACTCGTTTTCTTGGTTTTTGGTTTGGTGACTTCTTATGTAATAGGTCCCTGCCTGTGGTCAGTATAAATGGAATTTTTATCAGCTGCACCTGATGAGCTTACTTGATCGTCTTCGTGACTATATTAATTTTGGAGAAGTTCCTTTGATATATGATTGCGAAATTCACCTATGAATTTCCTTTTATAAAAGGCATATTTGACTACTAAAACCCTCTAAAGCAAATAGTGGAAAATATTTTAATATTATTTTTAGACTTCCGATGATATGATTTGATGGTTTCTATTGTAAAATCAGATTTATATTTAAGGATGATTTTCTAAATATCCGAAAATAATATACCTAAATCGGCTCTTTTTTGTTACAAAATCCGCAAAGCATCTTAACGTAACGTAACTGCTATACATATGGTTCCTTTTCATATAAACATATAACATACTTGAAACCTTACTTTTTGGAAAATTATAAATTTTTACATCTTGCCGACCTTGTATTTTCACCAACACTGTTATTCTGATGCAGCCTTGCATAGCTAGTGATTTATTATACTAGAGAACTGAACGCTCAACAAAGACTCGCCCGAAACAATTCAATTCATTCACACCCAAAATGTGAGTGTTACACAAAATATACTCATGTAAATAAAGTCCGAATTCGCATATGTAAATGCCACACCCATACGACACTTCAACAAGTGCGCCAACAACAACAAGACATACAATATCATGTGATGTATGGCGAATGAAATGCTTTCAGTTATGCTTTTTGTAACTGAAATATTTAAAAGCGTGCAAAACGGTCATGACAACAACAACAGCCAAAGTCATTACAACAACATGTTGGAGTGCATATTGCACTTTGCATATTTTCACACCAGCAACAATTTACGAGTTTGCATATTCACTAACACACATGTGTGGTCTTTTTAGATAAATACACGCAGATCCTTCGGTCAGCTAAAGTGGTGTGTATGTGTGTGTTGCAGCATAATTTGAATGAAAACTCCATTAATGTTTTCTGCACTGTCAGCAGGGCGACGATGGACGACGCTGCAAAGACGCCAAAATATTTAAAATTTTACTCAGACTTGGCAATGTGGCAATGAAGGAGAAGAGCAAAACAGGAAATGAGAAATGCTAAAGAGGTTGTAGAGACTATAAAAAGGGTGGGAATAGAAGTGGTTGGGTTTCTAGGAGCCCGTTTCCATAATTTTGTCAATAAAACAAAAAATTATCTACGAGTCATTTGTAGGGCCTGGATTCTCCGCTCGAAGGATCGTGTACTTATTAAGATTAGTGGCATAATCTAGGTCTCAGAGAAAAACTTACGTAATATTTTGACCAATGGCACATCTTATATATATTATTACTGATTTTTTTTATTAAGATCGCAAAATATTTTTACTTTCTGCATAAAAACTTTCATAGCTCAGTTGAGTAGCCAAGGAGTCCTTATAGCTTTTTAATTGCTTAAATGATTTCATATTTCTAATTTGGATCTTTTGTACAAAATTTAATTGTTCATCTCGTGATAAATTGAATAAATTATGCCAAGTAATCCAAATGTCCGTCATTGGGAAGTATGAAATGTATGTATATTGCATACGTGTTCAAGGATTCGTGCCTTGCAATGCAGCACTTCCATATAATCAATAAGATTTAGTCGTGCACAGCGCAGTGGAACTATTATCTACGCGGCAGCATGCATATCTTAAACACAAACTCAAATTTATACTTACACGCAAACTCGAACAATTAGAAAACCCCATGGTAAAAATTCTGGTAATTATATAAGAAATCAATCTGCACTGATTTCTATTTCTAGACTAATGACCCTACAATAACTCCGAGACTATAAGCCTTCTCCGTTGCGCTGTAAAATCACCTAAAAATATGTTAGATCTAATTTCTTCATGGTTTTGGTTCAACGTCGGTAGAATTAGATCTATATTTTCGCTGCTGAACGCTGCAAAGCAAGAGCTAATCTAAGCTCAATCTGAATCAAGTATCAAGTATCTAGATATCCTAAGCAAAAGCTCTTGTCCATCTTGTCCAAATGAAATCGAGAACAAAGCTGAGGAAAGAAATTGAATGATAAAGGCTGTCGAAGATGAACTATCAACTATTTAGGAACAGTTTAAGTATCCACGTGTCTTATATCATATATTCTTGGAAGAATTAATATAAACTGTTGCCTTCTAAACGGATTTTCCAGAAAGCAAAGACCCATAGCCATAAATATTAATAATTTTTGGAGCTACGAGATCACTAGAATTTCTAACACAGCATTCATTACGAGGGCTGCTACATATATTTCTGGTCTAATAATGAAAATAGGAATATTTATCAACGAAAATGGTTTTATTGTTTTTCAAAATATTCTCCATCAAGATTTATACACTTTTGCATGCGCTCAAACCAATTTTCGAAGCACTTTCTCCACTCCGATTGAGACAAATCCAAAACATGGTTTTTGAATGCTTCAACAGCATCTTTTGGCGATGAAAATCGTTGACCACGCATTATTTTCTTGATGTGTGGGAATAAAAAGAAGTCATTGGGTGCCAAGTCAGGGCTGTACGGCGGATGACCCATCAATTCGACGTTTTGGCCGGTCAAAAAGGCGCTGGTTTGAGCCGATGTGTGAGAGTTCGCATTGTCGTGGTGCACAATGATTCGTCTTCTCTTGTTTGTTTTTCGAATTTCTCCGAAGACTTCAGGAAAACAAATGGCGGTGTACCACTCAGAACTAACCGTCCTACGTTGCTCAAGCGGAACAGTTGCCACATGACCAGTTTTGCCGAAGAAACAGGCGACCATTTGCTTCGAAGTGCTTCTTCCACGAACAACTTTCGTTGGATTTGGCTCGTCTTGGAAGACCCACACGGTCGATTGCTGTTTTGTTTCGGGCTCGTACGCATAGATCCATGATTCGTCACCTGTGACGATCTTATAAACGTCTTTTGAAGCACCGCGATCGTATTTATTCCGCATTTCTTTGCACCAATCCATACGAGCCTTTTTTTGAGCGATTGTCAAATTGTGCGGGATCCAACGAGAACAAACCTTTTTTACGGCCAGGTGTTCATGCAATATCGAATGTATGCTGGTGGGAGAAATGCATAGGCATACCTCTATCTGAAGGTATGTTACATGACGGTCTTGCATTATCAGTTCACGTACGGCATCGATGTTTTCTGGCACAACGGCTGTTTTTGGATGACCTTCACAGAATTCGTCTTTGAGCGAGCGTCGGTTGAATTCGTTGTACCAGTTTTTCATAGTGTTATAGGATGGTGCTTCATAGCCATACAAAGATTTTAGTTCATCGATGCACTCTTGTCGTGATAATCCACGTCAAAAGTTGTGAAAAATGAACGCACGAAAATGTTTACGAGTTAATTCCATTTTTTGGCCGAGATGAATTTTTAATTCCCTGTAAATAAAACAATTCATGATTAAATGATAAAACGTTCTGAGTGATGTTATGCTAAAAAATGTCAAACTTTCTAATGGAAATGTCAGATTGCACCTGGCAACACTTAGTGTTGCCTAGGCCAGAAATATATATAGCAGCCCTCGTAGTGTTCTTTGTCTAATCTCCCTTAAAAAGGCTTGTTCCCAATGTTATCAGCCACATAAGTTATGGCTTACTTAACTCCTTCCTTCGGTAAAAAACCTCTGTTGTAACCAGAACTTAACTAACAGATTGACGCTGATCAGCACTTAGTGATGATGTGCTATTTATGGGTAGCAGTATATTAGACAACCAAAAAGTTTAGTAGTTATTTTCGGTCCAGTTAAGGTCCTGTTAAAAAAATGTTAAACCTTGAATTATGTGCTTTTTCATGTATTTTAATTATTTTGTTCAGACAAATGTTTTAGTTCCCTTTGGACCAGTTGAATTTATCTTTGTATAAATATATATACCTGTGTCTATACTAAACACGAAACACATACTTACACCCTGTATCCCCTGGTGTAGGCGTTCACAGCGAAATTAATTAATTTTCGCGCTCATACACGCTGACAGGCGTATCGCGCCGGTCATCATGCTGGAATTGAGCTGCATTGCATATCACTTCCATTTCATCAAATTTACACCGCCTAAATTACTACAATAACAGCAATGGCAGCAACAACTACTAACCATGCTGTGTGGCTAGTTTGTTATACTTAACACACAATTAAATGTAAATAATTACGCAGCGTGTGCGGCAGTGCATATAAATGATTTGTTTATCAGTGCCCCAAACAACAACGGCAATAATTATGATTATCAAACAATCGCCAAGTGCAATGCAACGCTCATCATTTCGGCGCTTGACAGCGAACAGCGTCATTTAACGCGACGCAAATAAATCAAAATGCCGGCAAATGTGTGAAATCGCGTCTTCGCAGCGAATGTCTTCATGCCACGACAGTGCTGATGGTAGATGTGTGGTTTCTCATTTGCATGTATTTGTGCTCATGTGCTTGTGTACTTAAGTAAGTTGCGTGCGTGTTTGCGTAATAGGCGAATTTGGCGATTAGCAGCCTGCAATGCATAGTTTTAGGCGCTTAACGTGCTCACATGCTGTTAAGCGTATAATGGAGCAGCATCTTAAGTGAAATTGCTTATCTTTGTATTATATTATCATATCACAATTAGTACGCACACTCTAAACAAGACTTTAACGATGGTTGAGAAATAATTTAAATGAGAAAAAATTTTCAAAAATCAATCCCGCAAAGACCAAACCCCTTCCGGTTATCTTGAAATGACTTCATCAGTTTACATTCTACTTTCCGACCTAACAAATAAGAAGGTATTTGATAACAATTTAGAGACTCTACTCGTCATTTATAACATTCCTATTTTTATATGCACAAATAAAGTTTGATACCTGAGATTAAGTTTAGTGTTTTCTTAAAGTTGGAAAAAAGTTTCGTAGTATACCAACAATTATTCGTCTTTTTGAAATTTTAAGATTATTCTATTGACATTTGAAAAACACTCGCGATCCTTATAGATCCTAAGTACAGGGTAGGCCATTTAAAGTTGACCCATCTGGCAACGCTGTAACTTTTAACAGCGCTGACAAATCGGCTAATGTCATACCGCGTTAGAAGCGTCATTCGAAGACAATTTATACCATGGAACAGTACACTCCAAAAGAACGCGCTGAAATTGTTCAGCTTTATATTCAAAATAACTTTTCAATTGTGTTAACTCAACGTGCGTTTCGCAAAAAAAATAAAGTGAAAAGTGCTCCAGTTAAGAACACAATTAAGTCTTTATACGCAAAATTTGTGAACACCGGTAATCTCAGTAATGCCAGTCATGCATCCAGACAACGCACAAGACGTTCTGATGAAAATATCGAAGCTGTACGAGCCAGTATTGAGGAGACTCCATCGACATCGAGTTATCGCCGCTCTCAGGAATTAGACATCTCTCGCACCACTCTCCGACGCATAATTCATAAAGATTTGAAGATGTTTCCATATAAAATTCAAATGGCACAAAAACTAAACCCAGCTGATTATCCGCGACGCCTTAATTTTGGCAAACAAACAAATGGGTCAACTTTAAATGGCCTACCCTGTATAAGATCCATAAAAGTCCTAACATTTCTAAGTAATATTTGCTTTTCAATTTCCGCGGGCCTCATTTACAATTCGACATTTATCCAGTTCGTTAAAAACTTCATTCAGTTATTAGTGGATGCCAAAGATACGCAATTTAGTTGTCCGCACTTTAGTTTCGCCAAATACTAGTTGCCTCTTCTCTACCTAATCTTCTCCTTCATGTTGGAAAAATTACTAGGTATCGGTAAATTTTTCTCAAGTATTTACCGTAGTATACAAATTTTGACGAGGAAATTCGGACTGAACATATGAGCTATTAGACGGAAATTTGGTTGCTTAAAATCGAAGCAAATTCTGTGCATGAAATTCAAAGTCTCCAGGTCATGATAACATCGACGCTTGGACAATCAAACACTTTTCCAAGAAATGTATTTATTTTTGGCCTTGCTTTTTAATAGTAGCTTCAAATTGAGCCATTTCCCCACGCAGTGGAAATGTACTGAAATTATAATGATACTGAAGCCAAACAAGCCGGAAAATGAATTATTCTCATATAGACCAATAAGCCCACTGACAATATTCTCAAAAATACTCGAAAGAATATTTCAGTAACTGGAAAAGCAATCAATTATTCCAGATCATCAGTTTGGTTTCAGACATATGCACGGCACACCGGAATAATGTTATCGCGTTGTGAAAACTATACTTAGTAGCTTGGAGGAGAAGAAGTACTGTTGTGCAATTTTGCTGGATGTTCAGCAGGCATTTGACAGAGTCTGGCACTCGGGCCTACTGTGTAAAATTAAATCTATCTCTTCCTTAAATTTTGTCTGTGCCAAAGACATTTCTATTTTAAAATTAGAGATGAAATCTCGAACATACACGAAATAAAAGCAGGTGTCCCGCAAGGAAGTGTTCTGGGACCAATACTGTACAATTTTTACCGCAGACATGCCAATATTGGAAAATGTTAATGTAACATTTGGCACCTATGCAGACGACACTGCTGTACTCTCATCTGCCTACTCGGCTAGAGAAGCTGCTGAAACTGCACAAGCACAGCTAAATGAAATGCAATCTTGGCTTCGCAACTGGAACATCTCTGTAAATGCTGGAAAATCAACTCACATAACTTTCACATTGAGGAAGGAAATTCCAAAGTCCAATTGTGTAAAATATCTCGGTTACATTTAGATAAACGGCTTACTTGGTGTGAACATATTAAAACCAAGAGAACACAGCTCAAAATTAAAAGTATAAAAATTTATTGGTTGCTTGGCCCTAAGTCTAAACTTGGTTTCTTCTTCTTCTTTACTGGCGTAGGCACCGCTTACGCGATTATAGCCGAGTCAACAACAACGCGCCAGTCGTTTCTTCTCTTCGCTACTTGGCGCCAATTGGATATTCCAAGCGAAGCCAGGTCCTTCTCCACTTGGTCCTTCCAACGGAGTGGAGGTCTTCCTCTTCCTCTGCTTCCCACGGCGGGTACTGCGTCGAATACTTTCAGAGCTGGGGTGTTTTCATCCATCCGGACAACATGACCTAGCCAGCGTTTTGGTTTACAAAACAAAATTCTTCTCTATAAAACTATGTTGAAACCCATATGGTCTTATGGCATTCAAATCTGGGGTACAGCAAGTAGATCCAACATAGACATAATTCAAAGATACCAGTCAAAAAACCTTAGACTTTTCGCTAACGCTCCGTGATACATTAAAAATATTCATCTACATAAGGATCTGAGAATGCCTATGGTGATTGATGAAATAAAAGGATACAGCTCAAGATACATAACAGGATTCAATTCGCACCCTAAACCATACGCTATAAATTTATTAGACAACAGCGATGACACACGACGATTGAAAAGACTACATCCTATAGACCTGCCATTTAGATCGTAAGAACTATCTAAGTATAAAATAATACACATTGTAAAAATATTGATTCACATTACGTTATTTAGCTTAATAAATACTAGTTACTAAATATCCTTATATTAAGGCCACATTGCACTTGATGCATCAATGTGAATCACATTAATCAATTACATTTACTTATTATCTTACGACAGATTGTAAATTAAGATGAATATTAATAAAAAAATAATAATTGTAATAGTTCGGTATGTGGTTTTGTATCTCTTTTCTAAAAGACATATTAGATAGTTTAATATTTAACGAGTTGCTAAAAGCTTAGTCCCGACGTAATATCAAACCCAAAATTTTTTGCCTTGTACCTTTCCCGGAGTACGATCTAGACCGGGTCAACTGTTATGTTAGGTTAGGTTAAGTAAGGTCGCAGGATTGATTTGAATTCGATTAGTCTTACTTAGAAAGATATTTGTCCTTTGTGTTACCCATAAATTCTCAAAAGTGGCCACCTGATCCAACGAAGCGTTTAACCGTACAACAAATTATTAAAGCAGTTAATTCAATCCCAGCAATATTCTAACTAAACTGGGCCATAGAGGTGAAAGTGAGAGAGATGATTCCTTCCTACGGAAGAGAAGAGCCTCAGTCAAAATATTTACATTTACGACGAGATTAACTTAGCTAAGAACGAATAGTTCGGGATACCTCTTGCAGTAAGGCCGAAAAATATCCCAGTTGCACAATTTCTGACCAATCTGAGCTCACTGCTGTCCAAAGGTCCATGGTCAGAATAGAAGTGATCGGAAAACCGATTTCCAATCGGATGAAATAGAGAAATCTAAAACTCTAATATACATCAGATTCAATTTTGAATCATATTTTTTATGCCATTACAATAACATTAAGTTGATTTGATATAACGTTTGTTATCAAGGTTCCCCCAAAATACACTGCTTTAGTAACCTTTTTCAATTACAACCCACCTCATATGATATAACCTCATACCAAATATTTGCTTCTCATTTGCAGTTTAAAATCTATCAACCATAACCTCCAACTAAACTCCATATCTACGTCGCATTACATTCACCCACTCTACGATCCCATTTCTCTCCCCCCACTTATTCGCTTGCATTCACTTTTGTCTCTTTTGTGAACGCAGTCGTTGCAGCGGCAGCCTCATTTTGTCGCGTTTGTTGCCCTTTATAATATTTGCATTGCGTTTGTTGCTTGATTTGTTGTCGCTACTGTTGTTCCCATTGTATTTTATGTTGTTGTGTTTTGCGTTGTTGTTGCGATTTCTGTTTGGTTTTTGAATTTTACTTTTCGCTTTGATCTTCCATTATTATTAATACTAATGATGCCCGGTCGCTGTGCCACACCGTGTTGCACGCTTTTAACGCATTTTCTACGCTGTTTGATTCGCGATTTTTCCTTTCCCGCTGGCTCTACGCCAACTACGGTTAACTTGCGCTGCCAGCACTCCGATGTTTATTTAGCTTTTAGTCAGCTTCATTTGGCTTTAATGTGCCTCTCTTTAGCTGTCCTTATAAAGTTGTCCTTCATTTCTATAATTTTTCACGTTTTTGAGCAATTTAAATGTCATTTACCATTTTACCCTCAGGCCGTCGAGGTTTGGTGTTTGAATGCTGTTATAATCTGTGATTTTGGAAGCCTCTTTCATATACAATTTATATTGATTTAGTTTGCCTAATTATTTATTTATATAATAATCATGGCCCTCGGGCCACCCAACCTCGGTAATAACAGGTTTGCTTTGCTTGCCTCGGAATCCCATCCAAAAAGAAAGAAACCCTCATACACGCCCCCTTAATTTTCCCGACTTGCCTCAGTCTAGGAATGAAAACCCTAAATTTATTATTGTTAGTGCTTCCGATTCAACAAAACCTATCTCTAATTATTCTTGTTTCGCCGTACATAAAGCATTAGAAGCTATTAGTAAAGAAACTATTTCGATTTCTGAATTACGTGCTGACAATCTGCTACTGCTTGTGAAAAACAACCAAATTGCCCAAAGGTTCATTTGAACTAAAAAGCTACATGGTGTGTGCGAAATTGTTGTAAAATATCATGACAATCTTAATAGCGTAAAAGGTACAATCTATGCACCCTGCCTAAACAATGTCAGTGAGAAAGAAATAATTGAAAATATGAGTAACCAAGGCGTAGTCGGAGTGTACAAATTTTCGAAAACTGCGGAAGGAGTTTCACAATTCACTGGAGTTGTGCTACTTACTTTTGATCTGTTCGAGCTACCAGATAAAGTTGACGTTTCTTGGCGTAGCGCTAAAGTGAAACCCTACTACCCTAACCCAATGCGGTGCAAAACTTGTCAACGGCTTGGTCATACCGCCAAACACTGCAAAAATGCGCCCGTATGTATGTCATGCAATCTTCCCCCCCCATCCTCCCTCATGCTCTCGCACGCTCTGTGCAAGAAATACTTAAAATAAAATGTCAAAACAAATGTTCCATGCGCGAAGCACTTAAGCTTTACAAAGCACAAACACCATCGATGCTTAACTCCTCTTTCGCCGAGGCAGCTAAAGAAGCACAAAAATCAAATAATAACCCTACTCAAAGCTCCAAATCTCTAATCTTACCACCCATCTCATTAAACAAATCACCGATTACTACTTCATCTGAAATTTCTTCTGTTAACCCACCTCAAATAAATTCTTCTTTACCTAACCACTCACCACAAAACAACAACAATTAACAACCTAACAATGCCTTAGTTTCCTCTTTTACACCTCTTCCGCAGACTCTATTACATACTACCTTCAATCTCGAATCTACTCTCGCAAACATCATTTCGCAAGCTAACGCTTACCAAAACAAAACAGAAGCAGACGCTTCCATGAAAGAGACAGCTGACACCTCAATTGTCAATCTCTCTTTAAACCAAACTATACCTCAACATAATGAAAACAACTCGGAAGAGCAATTTATGTCTATAGACGAATGCAATTATTAACATACACACATATTTGTTATCATAGCATATTAATTTTGTGACAATCCCTCTCCCGCTCTCAATGTTTAAGATCCTACAGTGGAATATGCACGGTTACCTCAACAATTACACGCAACTAGAACTTCTGTTGAAAGAACATTCGCCAAACGTTGTCTGTCTCCAAGAGACTAATATTGCTGCTGATAAGTCAGCAGCTTCGCCCCATCAGTACCAAAGCTATTTTTACAACTTGCCTCAAAACAAAACTAACAAGCAAGGCATTGCAGTTTTGATAAAAAAAATCGATACCCCATAGACAAGTTCCCATTACTTCAAATATTGCCACAATTGCAATAGAAGTTTTACTATCTTTCAAATTTACTATCGGTGCCCTCTATATACCACCTCTACAAAACTTTACATGCAGCGAACTTAGAAACATTTTGCGATCAGTTTCTACTTCATTCGTTATAGTTGGGGATTTTATCGCCTGGAGTCCCCTTTGGGGATCAACTCTTTGCAACAATCGAGGTGCTATCATAGAAGATATGATATTTTCAGAAAACCTCACTTTACTTAACGACAACAAACCGACTCACTTTTCCACACAAAACATTTACCTCTGTTGACCTTACATTATGTTCCTCCAACATCGCCCCTAAACTAACTAGCAATACCCTTCCCCACCTCCACGGCAGCGATCACATCCCTATTCTTACTATTTTACGCACTCCGTCAGTCTTTAAGGCCCAACCCATTCCAAAGTTCCTAACAGATATAGCGAACTGGGAAAAGTTTCAATATACTGCCAGCGACCTTTGCGAAAAATACCCCTATTCGGACAATATCAACAAAGAAGTTGCCACAATTACAAAAATTATTCGGACTTCTGCTCACTTTTCCATTCCACAATCCAGTAATAAAATCTTTACTAAAGCTGTGACGTACTGGTCTCCTGAGCTATCACATTTAAGAAATGTAAAGCTCTTTTATTGTTCGGAATATAAACGGACAAGATCAAACCAAAATTTAATTATGTATAAAAAGGCTAACGCGATGTTTCGTAGGAAAGCAAAACAATCTAAAAGGGACAGCTTAAATAAATTCTCGGAATCTATCAACCACAAAACAAACCCGAAAAAAGCATGGTCCGATATTAAAAAATTATTTGGAATATACCCACAATCCCAGTTGATCTCCATAAGTAATGCTAATGGGCCTATCGTCAACGCAAAACAGCTATCTAACTACCTTGCAGCATACTGGTCAGAATACTCGCAGGACTCAAACTTTCATGCCACTTTCATTTCAGACAAAAACAAATATCTCAGTACTTCCCTTAATACGTTGTCTAACATCACAGATTGCAATATAGAACATATTGAACTACAGTCTACACTATCCTCTTTCTCAGGCAAAACCCCAGGTGCCGACAGAATATCGTACCCCATGTTGCAACATCTACCTTCATGTTTGATGGCCAGATTAATTAAGTTATACAACAACATTCTAAATAAAGGTATTTACCCCCAAACCTGGAAAAACGCTATTATTATCCCCATTCCTAAGTCAAGTAGTCCTGCAACAGAAGCTTCAGGTTTCAGACCCATTTTCGAAAAAATTATAGCTCATCGTATTTCGTGGTATGCCATAAACAATAACTCCATTAGTCCGCAGCAAGTGGCTTTTAAAGAGGGGCATGGCACCATTGATGCCTTGCTCTTTCCAATAGAAACCACCTTTCCGTGCTAAGTATAGACTTCGAGAAAGCCTTTGACCGCGTGGGAGCTCATGTAGTTTTACGTCAGTTGGCAAAATGGAACCTTGGTGGAAAAATCCTTAAAATTATCCAGTCTTTTCTCACTAATCGCAGATTTGTTTCCAAAGTAAATAACACCTTTTCGGATTATTTCTCTTTACATAATGGTATTCCCCAAGGTTCCCCGCTATCTGTCATTTTGTTTACTGCTGCATTCAATGAAGTTTGTAACATAATTGATAAGTATAAAAATATTTTTTATATTTGCTATGCTGATGATTTATTATTGGTCTCTAAACTAAATGACCTAAACCTTGTTAAACAAGATTTTACTAATATATTAGCTGATTTATGTAAATGGTCCGAATCATCTGGAGCCAACGTATCTTTAAACAAATGTAAGAATTTCCATGTTTGCCGGAAACACAAATGTAATTACTTTACATTAGTTTATAACAATGTTTCAGTTGTAAATGCTAATAAACTTAAGTTTCTAGGTTTAATTTTTGATAAAAAATTAACTTTCAAAGAACATTGTTTATATATAAGAAAGCAGCTGGCTGCCAGGCTTAACATTATTTAATACTTATCATCCAAACACTGCTTAATTAACTCGTCAACACTAATAAATGTAACCAGAGCTCTTATATTATCGAAGATAGACTATGGCCTACCCATCTATGGCAACTGCGCGAAAAGTGTCATCAAGTTACTGTATTCCCCATACCACATGGCTGTGCGCAGAAGTCTTCGCACTTTTCCGACATCCGACATTGTGGAAGCGGGGCTACCCACAATCGAAGAAAGATTTACACTTATCCTAAAAAAACTCATACCGAAGCTGTTTCTATGTTACAATAATATTCTTTACGAAACAGTGTTATCCGAGCTGCAACGGAAAAAGTCTTCAAGTCGTAAGTCGTCAATATTCCTCTGCATCGAATACGCCAAACAGCTTGACATCACATTCCCTTCTCCCCGTCAAAAAGTATCTTCTCCGCCTTGGATGATAAACAAATCATGTTTCATGCTAAACTTGGAGAAATACGGAAAAAGTAGTAACTCCCCCACAGTATTTCAACGCCTTTTCGCGGAATATACAACTCCACTGCTCCCAGACTGGAAATTCGTTTTCACAGATGGTTCAAAAACCGACATTAGCACAACATTCGCCGTCGTTGACTCCGAGGGAAGAACAATTACAGCAGGAATACTTCCCAGCTAAGCCTCGGTTTTCACAGCTGAAGCTGTCGCTATCTTCAACGCAATCATCTTCGTCGAAAAATCTAGTTTTAAAGCAGTTATCTGCACTGATAGCAAGTCAACCATACACTCGGTAATAAATACAAACAACAAGTCCTACTTAATTTCCTGTATTCAGAGCAAATTAATCGAGAATAACAATCGCTTGAACCTAATGTGGGCTCCAGGACATGCAGGCATAAAAGGAAACAATCTGGCAGACGAACGGGCTAAACTCGCAGCAAAAGAACCACTAATAACTTTTGACTATATTATGAAAAAAGACTTGTATAAGTGTATATCGCAGCTCCAATATAGCTCACATATGGAGACTTGGAGATCTATCCAGCACCAATATACTGCGAATAACCCGAACAGGATAAAACCAAGCTATCCCTCCAGCTGCCGGTGCAACGACATCAAAGCATTTACCAGATTACGCCTAGGACACACAATTGCCACACATGCGCACCTCCTAAATCGTTCTAGTCCACCAGTTTGCCAACACTGCCCGTCGTTAGCTTTAACAGCCCGTCATTTACTCGACGACTGCCCACATTTCGCAGCGATTAGAAAAAATATCTTCGACGACCAAATACCGTCTGCTCTGTTACAAACGAGTTCCTCCGAAAACGTAACAAAAATATCAGCATTCTTAGTACAAACAGGATTAAAACTACAAATATGATTATGTTTATAAACTTCCTATTACTTATTATTTATTTTGTTCTTAATACTTTTCTATTAGCTACAGAACATTTTATTAACTTTTACACCTAAGACTTAATTAAGCAATAACTATACATTTTATATTTACATCAGCGAGCCGAAGGTCCTGGCAGCCAGTGCTCCTTTTTTCGTGGAAAAGTAATTGTATTATTGTTTCACGTTTTTATAAATAAATAAATAAATTATTTAGGCAAACATGGATATTTTTCTGTGAAAGAGTTCTGAGCTTACCAAACCTGGACAGTTTTAATAATATTCATTGAGATATTTAACTGAGCCAAAAGTTTAAAAAAATTAACCAATATTCCTCCAAGGGATAAAAAATTCCATATCACTTGCTTGGAACATTCTCATACAGTTAAACTGATCTACACATATTTAATGTATTTAAACAAATGGACCTTGAAAAAATATTTGTATTATAGCCCGAACATTTTTCTTTGACTTCACAAAATTTCATCGATTTATCTGCGGTAGTCAATGAAAAATCATTTTGCAATTTTATCTCTAAATTTCAACCTTCAACTTTAACAAAAAAAAAAAAAAAAGAATTTTGACGAAATATTTATATCACGGGATATGCCTCTAGTCCCCTCCTAACGAACTGCTAATTTTCAAAATCGGTGATTTTGTGAAATTTCCATGGTCTACTTGACGTGGTTTGATCCATATATCAGGGGGCTTTCCGCACTTACAGGATATTTCTGCTTACTACTAAGGTTTAACTTGATTATATATTTTTATTAACCTTTTCCGCGAAGTTCGGAACATCCAGATGGAAACGTCGGAGACCCTATAAAATAAATGAAATAATCAATATGATGAGCTTAGTCAATTTAGCCAATTGCGTCTGTCTGTCTGTATATACTTGAACTAGTGCCTAAGTTCTCAAGAAATTTGGCACGACTTATAATCAAAGCAGTGATGAATCTCCAGAGAATTAGTTCCGTTTGGACCACTATACCACATAACTGCAATACACCAAAGTTATACCACACGAACTGTTCCATCAAAACCAAGAAAAAAATCTTTTTATGTCCTGTGCATCTGTGAAGGGTATAATAGCTTCTGTGCTGCCGAGCTTGACGTTTTTTCTTTTCGCATTCGAATTGATGAAGTTGGAAAATAAAAAAGTCCACATTGTATGATAATAGTAATTTCAAGAGGGCTCTTTGTTAAAATCATCACCCAAGACTATTCAAGTTCAAAGGGGGAAAAAATAAGTATTGTATTGTATTGGCTAACATGACCCTAAGCGTATAAATCCACTAAAGATCAGGTCTGATGCTGTGGATCACAAGTTATGTATAATATAAAAGATGAGCGGAATAGAAATACATTATTCCTACAAACACTTTGGTGACCAATATAAGGTTGCTGGATTTTTTAAGGCCAACTACATTGATGTATTATGATTAGGTAGACGATAAACAAGAACTGATTAAAAGGCCTTTACCAGAAAATATCTACATAGCAGAAATCATTGATGTTTTCCTGACGCAAGCTAACTTTTTGAACTAGATGCAGTATACAGTTCAACAAAAATCAGCGCTGAGTTTAAAACTACGTAACCTCTAGTTCATGAAGTAGTATAAAGTCTAATTCATGGCATACTTAGACTCAAGGTACGCCCAGACTAAAATGTTGTGGTAAAAACTATCCACAGAAGTGCACTTCTTTTAATTATTTTATTTCATAAACCCTTTCCAATATACTTAAAATATATAAACCCCGTATTTTTTATGGCTTCAACACGACGCGATGCTTTCGAAAATCACCGAAAACGCCATTTATCTAAACATCAATCAATCAATCAATCAAATTGATTATCAATCTCACGCAAAATCAATGACGACTGCAGAAACCAAATAGCGGTTAACGCAAATACCATTTAGAGAATTCAAAACTCAAGCAAAAAAGTGCAGTGATTTTAAATTCGGAAAACACCAACACACGGGTAGCTAGCGCCAAGGGGCTACACGAACGGGTTGCTGCTGTGGAAAGCGGATTATATCAAACCAAACACACGAGCGCGGTAGGCCGTATGTTTGGAAAGTAAGGGAAAATCAAAAATCTACAAAACTACAAACAAACCAAGTTGGAATTTTGAAACCCTTGCAATATATGAAAAAAAGAAACCGAAATGCGCATTAAAAAATGCAAAATGAAGCAAGAAAAATTCAATCACAAATCGTCCCTCGGGAACTGGGCACTTTTTTCTTTTCTGCTTATTAATTTATTTTATTTTATTCTATTGCTTTGCTTTCGCTTTAAAAAAGAATAAACACGGGCTGCGCTTAAGTAAACATATATGAAAGCGTATATGTGGTTTTAGGATATTTGCGAAATGCGAAACCCTTTATGGGCCATACGCGCACTGTGCAAATATGAACGAACACTAGGAAGTCACTATGTAAGTGACCCAAAAGTAAATGAAGACGGGCATTGCTAGTAATCAGACGGCCGTATTTCAAGTGCATTGCTAAAAAATATTCAAAATAAACACAAGTGCAATCAAGTGTAGTCGATAATTGAAAGTGGTGGAGAGTAAAAAGAAATCAGCGCAAAAATTGCAAAAATCAAAAACAAACATTATTTCCATCGGTAGTTGGGACTAGTGAAGGAAAACAAATATGAAAATTTCAAAGCAAAAATATCAGTAGTTAACGGTGAAGTAAATATTTGAGGCTTACGACTTTATTTACCTAATTTTGAAAAGGAGAAGATTCAGTTACAATTACATTTTCGTGAAAAATCAGAGCAGCGAACGATCATCCTTTAAGAAGGTTCCACTAAGATGGTAGAACGCTGGACGATGTCAATGTCGTCGTGTATCTCGTACAGTTCAAAGGACCATAAATCTTTCGCAGAAGCTTTCTCTCGAAAACTCGCAACGTCGACTCATCAGTTGTCGTCATCGTCCAAGCCTCTGCACCATATAGCAGGACGGGAATTATGAACGACTTATAGAGTTTGGCTTTTCTATTTCTATTAATTAGATCAATATTTTCGCAAATCAGGATTACAAGAAAGATTATAAGAACTTTTCTAAACGATTTTACTATTCCTATCGTTTCTAAGTGCTAGCCGAATCAATTTATTTATTTATTTTTCTTAAAATACCCGTTTTGATCTCTGCATTCCTCTAAATCTGGACAAGTATGATATAAAAGTCTGCCCATATAAAATATTGTGCAAACTTTAGTATTTCTTGTTGGGGACAACCCATCTTCGTCGATTTCTTCTACTATCCGAAGTACAAGGACTTAATGGAAAGCGGTGTAAATCAACATACAGTTATAGCTGATTATTCCAGGTTCTTCAGAATCGAATTCCTAAGAATTGTTGAACCACGAACATAAGTAATTGAGTGACACAAAGCGTTTAGTGACGGTCGTAAAGTCAGCGAAAGATGATGATGAAGAGGATCTTAGCAACTCTAATGGATGGACTCAGCACATTAATTTGAGTATGAAGCGTATTATATTAGTCTTGTGGCAAAATACCTGAATCTTTTGCAAAAACAAAGTCGAGTAGAAGTCGCAAACATGATCTTCGAAAATACAGCTGATGACCATCAAACTCCTCATTACTTGTGCAGAGACATGGATAATGAATATGACTGTCCAACGCTATCGAAACTGAGTCAAACAACTAAAATTTGCTTAAGACGTCTAAGGCTCTCCAGGATTAAAAAAGGATGTGAAATATTGCATTAAACTCTATTCTTCTTCTTTACTGGTGTAGACATCGCTTAAGCGGTTGTAGTCATTTCTTCATTTCGAGATACCAAATGCAGCCAAGTCATTCTCCATCTGATCTCTCTTACGGAGTGGAAGTCTCCCTCTTCCTCTGCTTCCACCGGCGGACACATAATCCAAAACCTTCAAAGCTCTCTTCCATCCGGACAACATGAAATTTCCAGCGCAGCCGCTGTCTCTTGATTCGCTGAACTGTTAATGTCGTCGTATAGCTCATCGTTATCAAAAGTGGGGTCTTTCAATCAAAGCTGTTGTTTCTTTTTCATTGGGAAGGGCTTTTACGTGTCTTTAAGTCGTCACCTCAGGCTCCACAGAGTTGGCTATCGCATCTTAAATAAGATTGCCCACATTTCCAGGGTACACAGCGAGGACGCAAGAGCAGGATTGCGTTTCAGCCCTACGACTGTAACTGCTTGCCTAGAAGCATGACTATACATCTCTACACACTTGCAATAACGTTGATTTATTAACATTGGCACAAGAGCCAATTTTGAAGGCAATAATACAAAATTTTATAAAAAAACAAGACAAAACGTTAACTTCGGTTGCACCGAAGCTAAATACCCTTCACAGGTGCATTTCTGTTAGTAACTATGTGTCCAGTTTGTATGGAAGCTATATGCTATAGTAACCCGTTCTGAATAAGTTTTTTAGAGATTACATTGTTACCTTAAAAAATAATCTATACCAAATTTCGTGAATATATCTTGTCAAATGTGTAAGTTGTCCATACAAGAACTTGATTCCGATCGTTCAGTTTGTATGGCAGCTATATTCTATAGTTAACCGATCTGAACAATTTCTTCGGAGATAACATTGTGGCCATAGAAAAAAATATATACCAAATTTCGTGAATATATCTTGTCAAATATGAAAGTTGTCCATACAAGAACTTAATTCCGATCGTTCAGTTTGTATGGCAGCTATATGCTATAGTCAACCGATCTGAACAATTTTCTCGGAGATTACATTTTTGCCCTAGAAAATAATCTATACCAAATTTGGTGAAGATACATTTTCAAATGTGAAAGTTTTCCATACATGAACTTGATTCCGATCGTTCAGTTTATATGGCAGCTATATGTTATAGTGGTCCGATATCGGCCGTTCCGACAAATGAGCAGCTTCTTGAAGAGAAAATGTCGTTTGCAAAATTTCAAAACGATATCTTAAATACTGAGGGACTAGTTCGTATATATACAGACAGACGGACGGACGGACAGACGGACATGGCTAAATCGACTCATCTCGACATACTGATCATTTATATATATACTTTATAGGGTCTCCGACGATTCCTTCTGGGTGTTACAAACATCGTGACAAACTTAATATACCCTGTTCAGGGTATAAAAAGTGAAAAAGTATTTCTTTTGTCAGTCCAGGTTAAATTTGATCAGATGATATTTGCGTTATTAGCCGTCATAGAATAATGTGATGCCATTACAAGCATGCGTTGAACTTAATCATTATTTAAATTGACGATTTAGGTCGTAACCAGAAATATTTTTCAATTAATCTTGGTGGTTTATTGCTATTCGAAATTGATTCTTTGGGCTTATATTTGAATAAAGTGCAAAGTCCTTGGAGAGGTGCCTATTATTCAATAAAATTAACAAAATTGCATTGCGATGAAATTTTCGTTAATATAAAATTAATAAGAATTTACATAAACTATTTAAAAATTATTATTATTTCCTAAAATTTTACACAAAACTTTTTAAATTTTTATCTTTTATTGTTCCGAACAGCAGACACTCATTATTCGGCGGATATCAAAGCCAGCAGCGCTTCTCCATTCAAGCGCAAACAAAAACGCCAAAAAACAAGAATTTCGTTTGCTTAACTACCACTTGTTAACATTATTAAAAATAAATTAGAGGCAACAGTGACGTCCTCAGTTAGTTGAGTTAGTTGGTTACTACGACTGACTCCCGCTTCGTTAGCGCAGAAGGCGAAAAATTCAGCAGCATATCCTGCGGCAGCGTTTTTTCGTTTGCTAAAATCTTTTACACACGTATTGCTATTATATTTATTTTATTTTGTTTGATACATTTTTAAATTGCCGTGTGCTTTTATTTGTTTAACGTTTCCACTTTCAAGTGGTTTTACATTGCATGTGTACGTGCTTAAGTGACGCAATTTGTGGCCGCTACCCGATTACGAGTATAAATATGTTTTTTGTATAAATATCCTTTTGTGCGCTTATTTGTTTCCCATCCCTTTGTTGCTGGTTGTTATGTGTTTATTTTGGACAGATTTGCTTTGCCTTTAAGTGCACGCCACTAATGGTCATCGACGTGAGATGAAGTTAGTGTGTACTTTTTTGTGGATTTATTGCATTAATCAAAAGCAAATACAGCAAGATAAAGCAAATATATCAAATAATGTTGTTGGGCAATTTTAAGTGCTGTTATGATACAGGAATTTGAGAAATTGTGCCCTGAAAAATGCTATCAGTTACGCCCACTGTGGAGTTAGAATGTTGCTTGGCTGATACGTATATGCCCATCCTAGACCGTAGATAAGGGAGGCAAAAAAAGGGGAGTTAAAATTTGTCAATAAATATTTTTTTATAAATATTAGTCAACTATTTAATTAGCGGTACACATAAGAGTGCTTTTCAGAAAAAAAGGATCACTTTGAAATTTCTATGGCGAAACTATCTATCAAATGTGAGGCCACTGAAGGGAGTATCAAGATATTCAGCCGAAAATTACGCTCTCAGTTTTATATAAAAAAAATCGTAAGCATATAAACACTAGATTTAGTGACTTAAAACATGGAACAAAATTAAAAAATAAAATATAAAAAAAATAATAAGCAAGAATTAATTTGAACTGCCTAAGACCTCTTTCGACAAAACCACATCTCAAGGTCAATTTACAATGATTCATTGTTTAAAAAATGCTTTCCCCTTAAAAATATAAGTGTATATGTATTAATATGTGTTCCATTTAACTAAAAGCTCATGCGTGCTCTTTTCTAAGAGTTGCAGTTCTGAGGATTCATACAAATTAATTGGGTCAAGGTGAAGTCGCGTGGGGAGACAATTTTCATGTTATAGGCAATATATAGCGAAAGCCTTTCATGCAGTACATACTAGTAGGATTACTCTTGCAATTAGCGTTGTTGTGGATTTTCAGTAAAGTCACGCACGACAACTTTAAATGACTGTTGCAAGTGGGTTAGTAGGGCAATGAAAAAATATAAAACATACAACCTACATGTGTAAAATAAAATTAATATTTTTTGGTATAAAAATATTAGAAGTTTAAGAATCCCTTCAGAAATGGTGGGTGGAAAAGAATATTGCAATCTTAAAATATCTTTCGGTTGATATATCGCAAGAAAAGTCAGGGGTAAGCATCGTATTTAAAACCCTTCTGAACGATCCTTTAAATCTATCAAGGAATGCGTTTGGAACAAGACCTATTTGGAAATGTTCGTCGTAAAAATGGTAGCAATTGTATCTTTTTATATTTACGAAGCAACAGTTAGAATCATGGTATTCAAACTACTAACTTAATTCTCGAAAGGACCAGAAAGTAATCTATATGATACTTATCAGATCATAGAATGATTTGGCGGTTTATTTATGGATTTTTCTTTTATAAATTGTTTTATGCTTCTTATTGTGATAAATAGACAAGCCATAAAAGCAGTTTAAGCTTTTTGACTTTCCAATCAAGATAGGACAAAGTAAAATCTTATAATCGAATTATGTTAGCAGTACGGTAAAGATTTTTAATGTAAACATTAAGTTGTCTACAGAGTTTTACAGTCCATAATATGGAAAGGGATAGAAAATTATTGGAAAAAAACGCTATTCGAAAATAATTTTTACTATTTACATGGACCCAAAAAAAACGAAAAAAACGTTTATGCGAGAAATATTCTGTGGATTATTCTGAATAACTTTGCCTAAGCGATTTTCAAGGCGCAGTTTTTTATTGATCATAGAAATGTGTTTGGCAGTTTTTGAGATATTAGAAATAAAATTTAATACCTGTGTATATTTTGATATTCTATGTATATGTCGCTCAGATTGGACAACCACATTACATATCTCCCAAACAACCGATCATTCAGAATATTAAACTTAGCCTTAAAGTCGCTATCTCGAAATTGGTTTTAGACCCACAGATGTCCTTGACAAAGTTGAGCAGAATGATCCGTAGAACATTTCTCGCATACACGATTTTAAAGAAAAATAAAATCGACCCAGCTGAAGTACATAATATATATGTCGGCTGCAACGTTCAACGGAAATTCTATTTGATAAACGAAGGCAACAATAAACTTAGTTGTACGGTACAAAAAAACTGTTGGAAGCCCTAGCTAACAAAAAAGTAATGTTGATTTTATAGAACATTTCACCATTCAATCTAAAATTAGAAGGCCTTTTTCTAGGCTGAGTATAACAGAAATCGCGTCAAGCTTCTCCAATGTCCCTCAGTAGTAGGCAGAGTGCTGAATCACTCTATTTCGCCTTACTGCCGAGAGTAAGTTTAAACTTCTTTTGGAAATTTACCCTTTTCGTAATGCTGTCTCTTGGAAGAACGGCCATTGATGTATCTTCCCTTAAGGCTTTCATTTGTTGAGTTTAATTATCCTCCTTTGGCCATACCTCTTTGTTGCCATGAGCAGCATAGTATGCTTCGCTGCCTGTTTGATCACTAGATGCAGTGGTGTGAACACCAGAATAACTTCAAGTGCTGCGGTTGAGCAGTTGAGTTGATGTGAACTCCAGAATAATTTCAAGTGCTGAAACGCAGAGGCGAGCGAATCATTGCAACTTCCATAGTTGAAGTCCTACCTATCGCTCCATAAGTAACAATAGACCTTACGATCATGGTATACAGCCACCTGATAATAAGTGGCTGACAGCGCCAGGAACTACTGGCTTGGCGTCTGCATATCATGAGTGCTCTGATGGCTCTGGACAGTGTCAATTCCACATGCCTATTCCACTATGAATTGAATATGAATTTGACCTCTTCAGATACCTTCAACTCCCTGTCACCAAGTGTTAACGGCCTCAAGCCCGAAAGAGATCTTCGTATTGTGAAAGCGATTGGTTTCTACATGTTGATGTTAAAGCCTACCGTATTACACCTTCACTTATGTAGACTTAAGGCTGTTTGTATTATGTCGCAAAAAGTATCCTTAAACTCATCCGACAACCGCATTGTCAAAAGCATCTTCGATGACAAGGAAGGCGAATATCACAACCTTCTTTTCCAGGGAGCTCTGGTGTTCAGCTGCAATATCTGTCTGCTATGTACGCGTGCTAACTAGTGAATAAGATAAAGATTATCCTCGCTAATCCACGGTTCTGGGACATACGCCATCGCAAGGCTATCTCACAGATGGTGCAAGAGATATTGCACATCTTGTTGCAAACGTGTTGGGAAGATGCCGTTCGCCTCTGGTAACTTATAATTCCATAAACTAGGACAGTTAGCGTAACAGCCTAGTAAGTCTAAGTCTATTTAGTTTGAAACCCCACATTAAAGTTTCACGGTTTTTAGAACCAATCCCAGATCAATATTATATGTACATGTTCAGTCAATAGAGTCAAGATTGTGAACATGTGTGCCAGTTTGAAACTCTATCGTAATATTTGCTGAAAAGATGAACACTACGCCATATTGCGAGAGAATAACAAGCATATATTGACGTCACACAGCTTTTGAGCAAACAAAGTAATTGCGTAATTCAATTGTAATCATTCCAATTACTTAAGTAAATAATATTTTTGTATCTGAAGAACAATGATAGCAACAAAGTTGACAAAAATCTAACTTTATAGCAAAGAAAAAACGCCTGAGGTAAGATTTTCTAACTCATAAGCTCATAATTCTAAGCGATACGACAAATATACTATAGAATTTAGCGATTAGACGACAAGAAAGGCGCTTATAAATAACCAAAACGGCAACAAAATAGCAGGGAGCTCAAAAAAAGATTTAGTTCCAAAGCTGGTCACATGACAGGACATTTACATACATTTTGAGAAATATGCAGGGGTTAGATGTGTAAGTCATGGTGTACACGAAATATCACAAATTAAATCCGCGCGTAAAACACGAAAAAGGACATGCCGCAAGCGGTGTGCAACTTAGCAGGATAATATGCTGAAGAAAAGGAAATCAAGCATGTTTGTATGGGTTTGTGTGTAAAGAGAACTTGTTGTATGCAAATGTGTGCTACCTTACAACCTAGCTTCTTACCTCCTCCATACAAGCCGCACTCATCTTCCGTACTTTTCTGTTACTGACGCTCGCTACTTTAGCCACTGGCTGCATAACGGCAATGATAATTTTAATGTTTATCGTCTTTTATTGTCAAACAAATTATTTTTGATATCCTGCTGCAGGATATTGATGTCGTCGCAGCTAGGCACATACATTTACACGCAAATCTATGAATTTGAATGTTGAAGTTCGCAATAACAGTTACTGGGAATCATTACAGCTGCTACCGGGCAACCGCAGCCGGAGGGCAAAAGCGAGTCTTGCCCGTCTTGCCCGAAAATGTACAGACCAAGGTTTATTTAAGGTAATTTGATTAAAGCAGTGCGGGCGACATGGACTTATGAGGAATGTTAAAAAAAAAAATCTGAGTATCTCCTTTACGCGCTGCTTTTGACAATTTTTTGCTTCGTTTCGCCTTTGCAGATGCTTATCTTCAGGCGCATAAAGCTCATAAAATTTAAAGCAGGTGACTAGAGACGCACTTCATAACTGTACATGGGATCCGTGCGTATGTGTGTAAGTCATGCTGGCAGTCAAAACAATTTAATGCATGAATAAAAATAATTTCTTTCGAGCAACATTTTTTACTTCTGCTACTTCTTCTTCTAAATTTTGGGGATGCAAAGACAAGACAGCGGTGAAAGCGATTTTTTTTTTTATTTTGGTTATCTTATTTTCATTTCAAATGTTCTTGGTTAAATAAGGACTCACGCACATCGATTTTGAGCAATCGGCATTTGCCGCTACTTATATAGGATTCAACAGACATACACATACACACTGAGCGCATACTTAATTTATTACATTTTATGACATGCCTTTTGCTTTTCCTACCTACTCACCCTTCAGCAAAGCCCGCTTATCTTCATTTGATCGGAAAACCATCTTCCTCAGGGAAAGCTGATAAGCGGGAGAAGCATACACACAGGCGCACACAGTGCACCAATACACTTTTCATTTCATTAGCTAAATTTTGCGTGCTTTGCTATATCGAATTAGTTCTATACACAAACAAACATGTACATCTTTGTAAAAATATATGTATCTATGTATGTGTATATATATCAAATACAACAGGATATTAGCCAGATTATTTGCATAATTTTATTTTTGCCTGCCGCTATGTCTCCCAAAGCTGCTCATTTGAACTCATAAAAGTGCCTCCACATACTCACTTACACATATTTAGCCGCATATATACATGCACATAAACATAGACACATATTCACATAATTTGATTGCTGTAACTGATAACCATGTGGGCTTCATTAATTTTTCATTATTTGCGAAAAACATTAAAATTTGCATATGAATTAAATCAGTAAGTGCAGATAGGAAGAAAAAATACATTTTTCAAACGCACTGCATCCTATAAATATGATGCCTGCTCGTCCTTTTCGAAAGATGAAAGGTGAGTGATTATTTGCTTACCTTTTAGTCTTGTTTATTCTTTCTGCGTTGTGCGTATGATAACTGCAAAGAGGAAATTTATAAGCTGATTTGTTATTTATTATGTTTAATCAAACACATAATGTATTTATAATCAATAAACGAATACAGGAAAGTTGAGAATGTTGAAAGTAAGACATTTACTGGGTAGCATTAAATATGTGTAAAGGAAATGCGCAAAAACTCAAGTAAATTTACAGGGATTAAGTTGCAGTTTGATTTTTGGGCATAAGCCAGGAGATGAAAGCAAGGCGCAAACAATTTGCGAAAAAAAGTGTAAATGTGCCAAAGGAAAGTAAGAAAGTCTATATATATATATATATATATAGAAAATCGTTACTGGAATAAATTTTGAACTTATTGCATTTTTGGTATCATTTTAATTTTTGTATATTATGTATCACATGTCCAGTTTGTTTTATAAGTATATCATGCTTAATACAGACTACGTACTTCGATTTCTATCTGACCAATATTGACTGGTAAATGAAGAAGAAGAAAATGTAAAAATATTTTATATAGTTTATCAATTGGCTAATGCCTAGGGTATCAAATTAAGTAAATGTGGCAATCTGTACCTAACAAACCCAGATGCGATTACTCGAAAAACTCAATTAAAAATAAGTAAGAAAGGGATAAGTTCAAGTTCAACCGAACATTTTACACTTTTGTAATTTGCAAGTGTCAAAGCCCAGGTTTTTTTCATGTGCTGACAAAATTTTATATTAAACAAGTAAGGAAGGGATAAGTTCGGGTGGAACCGAACAATTTATAATCTTGCAGCTTGCAAGAATTAAAGCCGGGCAAATACCTTAAGATAAAAAACGTCAACCAGAGGATCGGAATCAAAAAAATTTTATGTATTCACACATTAGGGTGATTCAAAGAAAAAAAAATTTCTTTTGGTACTCGGAGAAATAGGTTCCTAGATACCTCTAAGAAAGCCTCTCCAAGCATGAGTTTCTAATTGTAACGGGAAGGTCCTCCTTCTTACAGTTTTCTATTTTTTCTTATTATCAAATAGAAAAATGTATATCTCGCTTCCAACTACTTGAAAAAATATATTTTTCCTTTGATTTTGTAGAAAATTGAATGCTCTTCAAAAAAGTTCGCAATATTTTTTCGTAAACCCAACCGTTTAAAATATATTAAGAGTTAAAGTTTGATTATTGTTGCGAAAATTTTTTATTTCTTATGAATTTTCTAACTCAATAAAAAAAAAATCATTATGAATACTTTCTATCGTTTTATGTTAAAAGGCACAACAATTCATACATAAAAAAAAAAAATACTTCAAAACATAAGCATGTCTTCCATATTCATAAAAGAATCATTTGAATATTTTTTACTTAAAAAATACAAAATAGCATCACGCAGGGTACAGTGGTTTTTGTTTACATACACATATACTCGCATGTATATGAATTATAGTTATACTTGTAGTTGTAATTTAACAAGAAAAAGTTAAATCGTAACATGAGATGAGTGAAAAATTGCTGACAAATATTCATGAATCATTGCACAGAACAATGCAATATTTATAAATATTTACTAAACGTAAGATTTTAACGGTTGATTTTGCAATTATAATCTACTCCTGCACTGTTATATATATAACAAGAAGCAGCTAAGAGAGTATCGGACACTACTATAAAAGCACTAATGGACGGGGTTCCGGGAAAAATAAAAATATTTATTAATAACACATACTTCTTGGTTTATTTTTCAGTTTTCCAAATTCAAAATAAATATTTAATAAAGTATTTTAGTTTATAAAAATTGGACAACTGGCTTAAAAGATTTTTTCATTTTTGTAACGGACAATTATATTCGACGCACTCCTTATATGTGTAACGATATACGATGCAGATACAGAGACTGTTAAGATTTTATTACATCCAGAGAACGTAATCGTAACTTTTCGCAGGGGTACTCGGCAGAGATGAGGGAGTTTCACCACAGACAAATTTCAAGCCTGTTTCACCAGAGTTTTGCATCAGAAGACTCGAAATAGCAAAATTGAGCATTTTCAGTGTTCACTGAAAAAATTATGATAATTCCAATGTTAAGGAATGTACGCCTACAGATTCGCTTATTCGCTATGCGCAAACAACTCTGCATTAATTTATATAATGTATGATGTACGTTTTCTGGTTACATCATACATATTTATGTATGTGCTATTCCTTACATGATTTACGAAGTCAATAAAAAATGTAGATTACAAATTTAACTATTATATTGTTATCACGATAAATGATATCCTTGACTACAAGGAGCGAGCGGAACCGCAGGTTTAGACTAGTGCTCTATATAACTCATACACTGGCAGACAAACGAAGTACCTCACATACAATCACCAAAGCAAGGTCAGCTGGATATTCGGAAATTCTGATAATGGTTATAAGGGGTCAAGTTTTCGCTTAAATTTATCCTTTTAAGCACAAAGATAAACTGCCATGATTAAAACACACTCTCCTAATGTCATTAAGATAACTTAAAATTTAACTGATATATCTAGCATAATCTCACCTGGAAGTTCAAAAATCTTTTTATTAATTATATGGGGGCTCAGGGAATATTGACCCGATTCGACCAATTTTTGGCATAAGTGGCATAAATTTTCGGTCAAAAGTCAACTATTGATACTGGGGTCCACATATTCGGCACCTAGGGTCTTGAATAGTCTTAACTGAATTTGAATAATTTTTGGTCAAAAGGTACTACACTTTAAGGGAATTATTACTGCAAAATTGTATTCCATTATATCAATTACTTCTTGATTTGTGTACTGGAAAGTGAAAGAATCTTAAATTTTTTTATGGAAAGTAGGCATGGTGGCAGTCTGATTTTGCCTATTTTCACACTTTAACATGTTCTAGAAATGACATGAACTAAATTTAATCTAAATCGGTTGGTCGGGTCAGGAGATATGGGACTTCAACAAAAAGTGGGCGGTGCCACGTTCATTTTCCACTTTTCACATTATCTCATAAAGTCTTCTCATGCCAGCTTGGTGGTGAAATTTAATGTCTCTGGCGTAATTAGTTATGAATTTATTGCGCTTTTAGTAATTTTGAACAGTACAAGATCTTATAAGATTTGTACTTAATAAACTTGATTGTTATAGCTTAAGTGGTTTAGGAGATATGTTTATTAAACACATCACAGGTGCCCCTGGTTACTGCGATCCCCTTTGCTAAATATGAGTTTTATATCTTAATTTAGTACTTTGTGGGAGAGGTATGAATTCGAACTTTTTTTTTGTACTAAGGAACCTGCATACCAAGTTTCGTCGAAATATTTCAATTTTTCCTCAAGTAACAGCTTGCACGGACGGTCGGACAGACAGTTTTAGATGATATGTTACTCTTTACAATCCTTCCTGTCATCTAAATGACCTCTTAATAGTATTTTCAATAACCTTATAAAGTCTAAACCCTAGTAAGGTTATTCGTTGTGCATTTAGATGGATCCTCATGGTTCTAAAAAAGTAATTTATATATTTGGCCGAATAGCTAATATGGCAGCTAAGATAAGTATAATATAAAGTTCAATCATATAAAAACGCTCTTCTAGTAATGTAACCATCAACACCTTTTGAAATTTATTTTGGATGCCAAAAGTTGTAAATTTAGCACAACTTAGATATATTAAAAGTTTTGATTTCGCTGGTGTAAACTGATCTAAGCTTTGAAAAGCCAAACAGTATGTCGGCATGAATAATAAAAACCGAATTATTTCGCTCGTAACTTAATATTTATTCATCATCATTATATGTATTATTTATTTATATTGTATGTATGTATATACTATACTATTATGTATAATTTATCGAAAATTCTATTTGTTTGTAGTTAAGTGAAATTTCTACTTTATATTGTACTTTATTCTGCTCATTTAACAATCGTTTCTTTGCACATTATTTGCTGCAAATATTCTACAAATGTTAAGTCTCTTTTCATATTAACGGTATGTAAATTAAAATTATTCACACACATACACATTTAGACATTTTCTACTTCGCAAAATAATTAGAAAAATATACCGAAGTATTGTAGATTAGTACTTCGCTGTTCTCCTTATTATTTTTGTTGTCATAAAAAGCATTTTGTGTATAATATACATATAATATGATTAGTTAAAAGTTTAATTTTGCTTAATGTTTCATTGCTAAAATTTTCAGTTTTATTTTAGACATTTCTTTTGCCAAAGTAAATGATTTCTTTTCTATTTCAAAATCGTGACATGTAGGGTATAGTTTTTTGTATATATATAGTATATATGTAAAGTTTATATAAATAGACATCGAGAGTTTGTAAAAGTTTGTTAAGTATATTATATGTAAATATCGTTAAGTTGCTTAAAGTTTATACTATCTCATTTTTGAGTATAAATTTGGGTAGTTTTTAAATTAGTACTCAATCAAGAGTTGTGTATATTTTTTGTTTATAATGAAATATAATTTTGTTTATAATGATATATAAATAAAAATAGCTTAAAAAAAATATATTTATAAATAATAGAGAAGTATAAATATTAAAAGAAGGTGAAATTTTTATATAATCTTAATCAATTTTTTATTAAAGAAAATAATAACAACGCGATAATTTTTAGTTTGCTCTAGAGTATAGGTAAAATAATATTTGAAAATAAAGGAAACTTCTTAAATAAAAGAAACCTGTATTCAAATTTTGATTTTCGTAATTTTTTTTCGAAAATTTCAATTTTATAAATTATAAAACAATAAAAAATTCTGTTTAAAAAAATTTAAATAAATTTTGGAATCTCTTCAAACCTAACCTACCGAACTGATTTAATTTTAATCACGATTTATAATTGAATTTAGGAAACTAGCAAAATGAAATATGTTTTGATTACTTTTTTTTTATTTGAAACAGAAAATTCTTTGTTTGAAACAAAAAAAAACATAATTTAGGGATATTAAAATTGCTGATAGGATATCTGAGTTCTGATATTTTTTTCAAAATTTTATATGTTGATCGTGATAGATACAACTGAAATTATTTTAGGTTTTATCAATCACGAGTTCATATAAATAGTTTCAGCCAAGAACAATAATATAAATTTCTTCGAGATAAAAATATTTAAATATTCAAAAAATCATTTTACTTTGTCAACATTTTGTAAACTATTGTAATAAGTATTATAATTTATGTGATGAAATGAAATTTTTTTCATAAATTTATGAAATATTTCTTTTTCGGAATTTAATAACTTTTTGATTAAAAAATAAAACGTTTTATCTTGAAAACTTTCAATTTGTATTAGTTTTCTTTACACGCGTTTTCTATATTTTATTCTCATTTTAACAGAACTTATAGCTTTGCAAAAATGTATGGAGTTAAGAAAAATTCAAATATGTTTCTAATGACCTCTTTTTTTAAAAATGCTAAAAAATAGTATTTATAATTGAAGTGAAGCACAATAATGTTGCAAAAAAAAGAGAGTTTAAAATTTTCGAAAATTTTTGAAATATTAAGTTTTATTTTATAAAAGGTTTTCGAAAATTTTAAATTTCATTTTTCAAATATTTGGTAAACAGCCAAATAAAATTAAAAGAATTTCTTAACACAAAAGTTTAATTTTCAATGTTTTGTTTTTATTTAATTTGGAGTTATAAATAATTTTGCTTATAAATAAAACTTATTAGTATTTATAATATAACCTAAACAATTTTTATTTACAAAATATTTCAAAAATTTTTCTCAGTTCTTTTGAAATTATATGCGCCAATTAAATATCCACAATTTATCATTTTACATAAACTAAAGCTTTAAATGAAACCTTATTTAGACTACACAGAGGAAAAATTAATTGACTAATAATTAAAAATTTTTACCAGCGATGATTTGGAACTAATTTTATAAATGAAAATATTATTTGTAAGCCTCATTACAAACTATGCTATTTCATACGTCAGTTACAAAAATCTATGCTAACTCTATTTGAATTAATCATCTTAATTCTTAATTAAGTCTAATGAAACTTTTCATTCTTAAAACATAAACGCTATCACAATTACGCTTATATCTCACAATACATTGCAATAATTTGCTTTCTCATAAAATGGCTACTGAGCTCCGCTAAATCAGCATTTTACCGACGGATATACAATATTACAAAGTTCTTCTCGGAATCCGTCAAATATTCGGAGTATCTCATAATCACAATTGCGCTTTTTCGGAGCTTTACCACACATTACACTGGACACTTGCAATGACTTTGACCCCTCGACCAGGAACGTAAAATTGTAGTAACTTTTTGTCGAATGACAAGTCTCTAATTGCCGGCGGCTGACGGTTGTGCGCCACCAGCTACACCGCTAGGCGATATCTCGATGACAGCGGTGGTGAAGACATCTGCGGAACCCGTTTGTTGATAATATTGTTTTAAAGCTTTGCACATAGCCACAGCAAGCAGCTTCCAAGGTAGCGGCTCCGTCATGGAAGCGGCTAAAGACGGGTCTGAAGTTTCGGAGGAATTGTTAGAATGCGTATTGGACGACAAGGAAGCGGCGGTGGCTGGATTTGTAGATGAAATCGAAAAAGTTGCTGTAGCTGCAGAAGAGCCAGGAATTGAATTCGAAGACGCGCTTGGGATGGCAGTAGCCAAACATGGAACTGTTGGCGAAGAAGTTCTTAAGGTTGTGGATGCATTTGAAAAAGCCGTCGATGTAGCTGCTGCTACTAAAACAGGCGCTGCTGCACTTCCGCTAGAAGACGCTTGATTTGTGGCCACTGACGCACTGAGATTTGCCGTCGGCAACGGTACGGACTGACTGCTCGGTGCTGGCGGAAAATGTCCATCAATTTGATCACACTCAGTTGAGGGTTGTTGGCGTGGCTCGTAGAAAGGTATAGCCATGTTTCGTTTTTAATATTTTTCAAGAATTCACAAAAAATTTCGACACTAAAAAAAGTTTGTCGTAAAAAATTTCGTATTTTCTGCGCTTCGTATGAAAGTTCACAAAATTAGACACACACACACACTTCCTATTGACTTCGGTTCAAGCGCTCGATGCGTCCACTCAGCAGCGTAACGCTTGTCGTACTGAAGTACCGTCAGTAAAGGCACACGTATTTATACTCGAAAATTTACGTCAAATAATATTCTTGTACTCGAGGTGCTATACAGTTTATTCCATACGCGCTACTTGGCGTTAATAGTTACTCGCAGCAGTGTACACGCACGACTGTGGCACGTAGCGCACGACATGTGCTCTGTAACCCACAAAAATTTCTGCTCAAAAACCCAACTCGCATGTAATCAGTAAACCAAGCAATACGAGCCAATAAAATAAATAGACAGTGTGACTGTCAGGCAATGCGACAGTTGGCATTCGGGGTGTGTGTTCATCAATTTACGAAACCACCACCAGCTCCCAACCTCACTACCAATTGTAATGCTCATACCACTTACAAATGGCAAGCAACTACTCATAAGTACCTTCAATTTCCAATACTGCCGTTCACGCGACCGCTGAGCCCTGCTGCATCTTCTCTCCGCCGCTCTCATTTAAGTAGTTCGCTCAGCTCGCAAACTCACGTGTCATGCGGTGTTATCCCTGTGATACTTCCGTATCCACAAATAAACTCACCCCAAACCACCAATACCAACGTTGTCAGCAACACAAATGCTATTACCACCATGACCATACCAACTACCACCGTCAATGGTACAAAATTTTCTCCAGTATTGGCTCAACTACGGTTGCTCAATCTTTCACCAGCTACTTATGTACCTTTTTAGCTTTGAACTTGAGTCCAAATTGAGTGTAATGTTTCGTAGTAAACGTGTTTGGTCTGAGTACGTTCTTATGCAACACGTGCTGTCACTTTTTTGCTCTCTGCTCTCTTTTCGTACATTCGGGAAAACAACTCGAATTTATTTACTTTGCGCTCGTTTCACGTTTCGAAATTGTGTGAAAGTATTTTATACGCTTCTCCAGCAACGTGTTTACCCCTCAATTTAAGTTGCACAAATGTTCGAATTTTCGAGCATACGTTTTTTTTCGAAATTGAGACATTTCTCCTTAGAATTAGACACATGTTCGAATTTTCGACCATACGTAATTTTTTCGAAATTACTACATTTCTCTTTAGAATATCAATCAGTTTCATTGAAATTTTTAAATTTTGTTTGAAACATTAGATAAAAAAAATGTTTCGAACATTCGAAATGTTGTGCGAAATTTGTAATATTTCCCTCAGAACAACTACTACCTAAATGTGTTTGAACAGAATAAAAGAAGTTTGAATGAATAAGATATTTTTTGTGACTATTGAATAATTTTTATTTTTTCGGTCTAAGCATTTTCAAAAAATTCAGATCTAATAGTTTGCGGAAAAACCTTCCTTCGATATTATGTTTATATCTAAATCCCGCCATTTTTAGTGATAACACTCAAGTACCGTCAACTTTCTTCGAAATATATTTCCTCATGATTTTTCCTCATCATTCTTTTTCATTTTCGAATTGTTGTAAAAATCCTTGACCAGCTTCATGATTTCTCCTTCATTATTCGAAAAAGAACCTGTAGATTCACATTTTTCCTCACACTCTGCTTGTTTATTGTACATTGTAATGGAATGTGCTTGGAATTCGTAAGTGTATACTTGTTTTTTTTTCTATTTCAACTAAAAAGTCGCTTTCTTCTCTTGCTGGTATCCCGAATTCAGAATGTTTGCTTCCTTTGATATAAATTGAAGAAATTGCTCTAGTACAAAAAAAAATTAATTTAGCTGCTTTGGGGAGTTTCAAGGACATATTGCATGATTTATATTGTTAAAAGCTTCTGGGGAGTATATTATGTAGAGATATGCTAGTTAAATTTAAAGTGTTTTAAAGATTATTAAGCAAAAAAAGTGGACTTACATATGTGGTAGGAGATTCTAGTTTTCTTAAAATCAAATGATTAGAATTTATTGTACATATATGTGATGGTATATGGTCAAAAAAATTCTAAAGAATAATCAACTGAATTTTACCTATAAATGACCAGTTAGAACAAAAATGGCAAACTACAAAGTAGGTTCCAAAGTAAACAGGACCTTTTGAATCTAGCGCCCCCTGGCCATCTCTATGTCGAGTGGTGCGTTAGTATTTCCTATCTTTATCGATTGTCCAGTGAGAATTTCACGACATTTCATCTATTGGAAATGAAGTTATTGCGTTTTAAGTGTCATTATATTTGTATTATCGGACAGTCAGAGAATTTTTCTCACTTGTGTGAGCTTCTACACATGGCTCCATCCTCTCTCAGTTCTATGAACTATTCAGATTGTAACTGTGAACTTAATGTCCTGAAAACTATCCCCTATCTAAGATAAATACCTACCTTTAGAGGTTTTCTCTTCGCAGTGGTAGTTAAAATCAAATTGAAACACTTTTTATTCATTTTCATAGCTAAATTCAGTATCCGATTTTAAACTACTGATAGATCCTGCGAACGCTTAAGCTCTCTTCAATGGTATTCATTTTTCAAAATACTACTGTACCCAAAAAATAAGGTGACATTGTATTTATTTTGAAAATTCTTTATTTATTCTTCCAAATCAATTTCATCCCATTCAAAGTAATCCCCTCCCGATGCATTGCACTTATGCCAACGGATTTTCCAATCTTCAAAACACTGGTAGTAGTCAGTTTCCGGGATGGCCTTCAGTTCCGTCTTCGCTGCGGCTTGAATCTCCTCTATCGTATAAAAACGGTGTCCCGGAGTGGTCTTTTGAGCGTGGTGAACAGCCAGAAGTCGCACAGCGCCAGATCAGGTGAATACGGTGGTTGCGGAACGATGTGGGTTAAGTTTTTGGCGAATTGATCACGAATTACGAGATGGTGCATTATCGTGGTGTAAAAACCAAGAATTTTCTTTCCACAATTCCGGCCTTTTTAGGCATAATCGAAGAAAACAGTCAACATGACCTTGATTTTTGAGCGACTTTGGCGCGATTTTTTTGGTCTCAGCCCTCGTTTGGCACGATATTCGCTCGATTGATCGGTTGTTTCGGAGTCGTAAGCATAGACCTAAGTCTCATCGCCAGTTATAATCCATTTCATGACATCCTGGTAGTCGGAAAGCATCGTTTCACACACTTCAACGCGACGCCTTTTTTCCAAAAAATTCAATGTTTTCGGTACCAGTCGAGATTTGACGCGCTTGAGGCCCAAATCATCCTTCAAAATGGTATTGGCTGAGCCTTTCGATGTGCCAACTTCATCAGCAAGGTCTCTAATTGTTAATCGACGGTTTTTCAACACCAAATCTTTGATTTGTTGAACGTGAGCTTCGTCGGTTGAGGTTGATGGTCGCCAGGACGCTCTTCGTCTTCGACACGTTCACGGCCAGCTTGGAACTCACTATACCACTTGTAAACATTTGTTTAGACATAGCCTCATCACCAAAGGCTTTCTGCTTCAACGTATCCGCAGGAGAAAATTGATTCCGCAAACAAAATTTAATGCAAATTCTTTGCTCAACAAATTTCGACATCGGAAAAAACGAAAAACTCACTTTTAGCAGCTCACAAAACGACACGTGTCTCAAACACTAATGAATATTTTGATATGAAATTTGACATAAATGTAACTGACAGTACTACCAACCTCAAAAAAAAAAAAAAATCTCCAAATCCTTCGACGTGCGCAGTATTTTATTTTTTGGACACAGTAGTATATCTTCAATACTAAATAAGGTCTTCAGGACTGGATGATTGGAACTTCATAATTACTGATATGACCATAACTCCAGCTATCATCACTTGGGGAACTACAGAAATGGAATACCTAGGGTTGAAACTTTCAGAATCCTTAACAACCGAATCCTTAGAAACCGAATCACTGACCTCATACATACATGTTCTGAGTTATGCATTGGAAAGACTTTTGACTCCGGTTGGACAGATTATGGACAGGAGCCGGATCCCTCTTGAAATTACCAGAACACCATGTAAATACTGCTCTTTGAAAGTATTCAGTTTTGAAGCATTACGATAACCTCTATAAACTTTTTCAACTCTTTCATTCATGTTAAAAACGATTGATTGATCGTTTTCAAGATCGCTACTTGTTAGTAAGGATGGATTGATTCATTGAATTCCAGATCGAAAAGTGACAGTTTTTAGAAAACATTTTTATAATTTTTCTTTTATTAGTTTAAAGAGATTCAAAGGTTACAACAAGCTCTCACGCAGAGGCTCTTTCCTTTAAGAAACATCTACATCAAACTATTCCCTCAACTTTAAAGACAGACTTTTCTAAGTTGTGTTTGATTTTATTTCGTAAATTTGAAGACGTTGAACTCTATTATGAGTCACGGCACTTTTTACCAACCAAATTCGTAAATATTCGCCCATCAATTTATTTTATTTTTGAAGGAAATAAAGTTTATCAAACCCTTCCACTTATTTTTCATTATCATTTAAATATAAAAGAAATATATAAAATTCTCAAATACCAACACTGGTGCACTGACATTACATAATAGTAAAAGCAAGCTGAAAATTAAAAATTTAAAAAATCTTTACGACGAAATCATTGATATTCGTGATAGTGGCATAGTAAAGTGGCACTAAACATTTTTATAGTCAAATTTATAGCGAAACCATATGCGAAAATGCATGTGAATAAACAATATAAGAATATATTATATGAAGATGTGTGCTTTCATATATGTTTATAGAGGAAAGGACAAAAGTGCAATAGACTCGCTGGCAGTGCAAGCACCTACAGGAACTATAGGAAGCCAAAAGCACAATGCCACGAATCTCTGAGTGCAACTGAAGTATGAGGGTACGGTTTATGTACATAAACAAAGACTTTCCTTACCAATACCAATGTGTATGAATCTGCCTTCAAATCAAGGCAATGCTCATATTAACCTCACTCTCTACTCACACACACACTGTTATTCCAACCAAAGCCTTCACAAATAAGTTCAAAAATATAACGCACAGTGTGTCATAAAAGTCAATGTATCTATGTATATGTATTTAACCGGCAGTCAAGCAAGGTTGCAACTTCTGCAAATATTTATATTATTTCCCTCAAAAACCAAAAAATATACATATGTATGTAAAAACCAAAAACACCTTCGTTCCTTTTCAATAGACAATCGAAAAAGTGCATTGTTTGCATTAAACATTTTACAACAATCGTTGATGTTATTACTTTTGTTTTACACTTTTTCACTAGCAAATAAACCTGAGGCCATAGCACAGCATACGAGAGCGATACACTTGCACTTTTATGTGCCGATTGAAGCATTTGAAGTGATTGTTTTGCTACAGTTTCCACTTGGCTCACGCTGTTGCTCACAGCCAACTTTGCGAAGTTCTCTTCATGTGTCGCCCCTTACTTTGCGCAAGCACCTTCAGCTACAATGATAGCTGGCATTATTTTTAGTATCCTTCGAAAAGCTTCGCATGCTTGAAAATGAAAATAAGTAGTACAATTTAATATCAATTTACAATCTGCGTAAAAGAGAAATTTTTGGGTACAAAAAATCGAGATTGAATGAGATAAAGAATTTGAGATTGAGGTATTTTAAAATAACATATTTACACTGACTGGACATATACTTGTTTTCATTTACTCTTTTTTTTTCAAAACAGCCTTACAGTTGTTCGATCAGTTTTCTTGTATCAAAACCAATTTTTAGTTTGGAGTTTTTAGTCCAAAAAAAATGTAAAAGAGAGCAGCGCAATGTATCGTCCTAAACTATATTTATCATTATTTGTCATTATGTTGAATTAAAACTGAGAGTTCTATCCACAAAGAGATTTATTCGTTTTTTCAAAAGTTTTCGTCGTATTGTTTTCAAAACCTACAGCTAAGCATATTGAATAGCTGAAACGCCTCAAAACCTATTAAAAACTGGAATATTTTCATTGTTACATTTTTAAACGTTTATAAAGTCATCGAATCTTTACATACTGATCAGAATAAAACAACGTTGTGAATTTGCAACAACTTTCTAATATACTAAAGCTGATTCTCCAAAGGGCCCAGTACTGAAATAGTGCCAGAAATACCCATAATTTAATTGATGATCCTTACAATTTGCTAGATAATCAAATCTCATATATATTTAGCAAAATTTGGTTCATAAGCAGTAGATACACCTATGTATATCGTTGCTAGTTTCAAAATTTTCGCCGTTAAAAGGCAAAATCTTTTCCCCTTCTTATCAGGTGCCATAAGCGCGAGATTTTTCAAAAGTAAGCCGAATTTCATCTGTTGATACCTATTCGAAACATCATAAGAAAGCCAAATATTAAACTATGCTGTGTAGATCAATCTCAACCCCTACTATTTATTTCTGATTTCTCAAATTAGCAGAAACTTTTAAAGCCACTTTCAAGTCCAAGCATTCAAGTTCCCACATACTATACAAAATATACTTATACTTTTTATATCCTAAACTTTGCCAATAAGTTAGTTACACCCAGAAGGAAGCGTCGGAGACTTTATAAATTATATATGTAAATGATTAGGATAATCAGCTGCGTCGTCATGTATATACGTGAAATATTCTTTTAGAAATCGATCTGAAACTTTGAAATTTATCTCAAAGAAGTTGTTCACTTGTCCACGAAGCACAATGGAATATAGCTGCCATCCAAAAATCTATCAAAATCAAGTCTTTGTATGGAAAACTTTTTTATTTCACGAAATTGGGCATTGGATGATTGTTGAGGGCAATGCTGCGATCTCTGAACACATTTTTCCGATCGAAATACTATAGCATAAAATTAACTCGAAATTAGTAGCTTCATAAAAATATATTTTCCTTATTAAGTAACCTTAATTTGCCTTAAAAGCTGCTTATATCAAACAATATTTTGTGATCTTAGACCAACCCAAAGCTGGGTTGTAGAAGGGAGATACTATGTTAAAACTTTTTTTGCTACCTCTCAACTTGTGTTGCTCCTTCTTCATTTCTAATTTATTGCACCATACTCACTTCAAAAAAACGACTATTTAAGTAGTCCACCTCAGCGAAATTTTAAAGTCACTGACCCTTATCAACCTTGCAAAGTGTTGTAAACATTTTAACATCAGTAATTTTACTCCTTTCTTGCTGACTCTGCTCCGCTTAGCGCTATTTAAACAAGAGTATATTAAAATTTGCATTTATTTACTATTATTTCGTTTGCTCTCCAACATTTATGATTTTCGCAATTTTTTTAAGAATTTCTGCAATACTTCTTGCACTGTAAAACAGACACTTGTTTGCACAAAACAATGCTACCGTTTTTTACAGTTAACAATAGCACGCTGCAACAACAAATTTTTACACAAGTGGGTACCATGCTGCACATGCCTCAAGTCTATTTACTTTTACTGCGATTTGAGCTTTGGGTTTTTCTTGTAATGAGCTCAGCAAAAAGTTTTTTATAACTTCCACGCTTATGTATGTTTATACAAAGCAGTCCTTGTATTAAGTTAGTGATTTCATTGTATTTTTACTTGTTGTTGTCATTTTTTCCATTTCCGTTTATGATCATTTTTTGCATGCTACCATTCGACTATTTCATTTTAATGCACTGCGCAACAATTCTGCTTAGTCGCAGTCTTTATTATGTTTGTTTACCAAATTGACTTAAGTTTTGGAGAAAATGGACACTTCTTTCGCTTGTTTTGAAATTTATTGTTATCTTTTTGTCAGCATTTATTTTTTTAACAAAAATTTGCTTGAATTTATATTTAGAGGCACAAAGTGCCAAAGGGTGATGCCACTTGGTTTCCTGTATGAACAATGAGCTTTAGATAAGAAAAACCCTTGCACTTCCTTAGAATCTTTAGTAGCTCTAAATTGGCTGACTTAGTCAATTATGTTACATCATCATCATGTACCCTCCAAACACCCCAGTTATTTACCGTTTCTTTATAATTATGTATGCCAAGCTTCTTCATGTCTTCTTTGGGTTTACAACTTTCTTCTGCGCTTTCTTGTTGTCCATTCTCGTAACACGACCGGGCCATCCTAGTCGCTGCTTTTTGTTCTTTTTTTTATTATATATTCACATTGTATAAGCTGATCTGGCTCATCGTTCCACATTATACGCCACTCGCCGTTATCTTTAATACTCAAACGATTTTTCTTAGAATCTTTCTTTCGAACACTGGTCGAATGATGGTTTTGTATAGGGTCAGCTTACATTGCCAATCTTGATACATTCAATGACATTTGGACATCATTCCTTCCAATGACTTTATATTACCTTTTAGATGGGATTGGAAAGGTTTGTGGATCTTTGGGTTTCGAAGTTAGAATAGGTCTTGTAAAAGAGAGTTTATAATTTTTGCATTAAATTGAAGGTTTTAACGTTACATTGCTATCTTATTAGAAATTTAATGCCACTCTTATCACTCATCCCTTCTTCTCTTGAAGAACGTTTGCTACCAGCAAAATCCTTCACCGTTGCCCATACAGGAAGTAATCACTACTACAGGCCTGAGGTTGTCCTGATGGAACACAATGCTTCTCCCATTGACAATGATAGCCGCTTCTTCATATACTGTTCTGGGGGATTACTTTATTCAGACTACCCAATTCTTGACACTACTTACTTCCTGGGCAATGGAAACCTTGTTCGCATGACGGTCAGATAATTTTAATAATTAGTATGGTTAAATGTAGAAGTTCTATCCCCAATCAGAACTTCTTCTCTGAACTAACATCCTAACTTATTTTTGATCCGGCCGAGTATTTGTTGAGATTTCCGCTGGTGGGTATCGTGCACCTGTGCCTTCCACCTTTCCAAAATTTGACCAGATAAAGCATTATGATATGTAGTTTATTTATCCACCACTTCCCTGATTCACCTAACGCCGACAAACTTGCAGCTGATTTCACTGCAGAGCTTTAATGTGCAATGTAAAAGGGTTGACCTTTATAGTGCAGCTTTTAGAGTAGTTCTAATGAAAAAATATATATTTCTTAAATGTATAAGGTGTAATAACGACATTGTTTGATTAGATGTTTTACCTTTTAATTCAGTTGACTGTAAACATTTTAAATGGGATTATTAGCCACATATTTATTTTACTATACGTAACTTAGTATCACTTCAACTAAACTTTTATAACTCTTAACATATTACCCATTTGTAAACGCACCTTTCATATTTCATGCAAATAATATGCCTAATCAATCTCGCAAAAGCTGACCTCATGCTTCAACTTCCATATAACTTTTAGTAGTTTGAAAAGTTAATCTTTATGCAACCACTCATCTCCAGCATATTCCCACACACAACCTAACCTAACAAACGCACACGAGTTGTGCCACTATACGTACGAGTATGGGTTATTTAAATGTGACCCAACTACCAATAATCACTGTAATCCCATACTCCTACTCCACCGCAAATGTTGGCAAGTAATATGGCAACGCTACGTTATTAGTGAATTATGTGGCAAATGCTTCGTTATTAATTAGACTCATTTGTGTGCCTAGCGAACGAACAAAAACCAACAAAACGGACACAGCGCGAATACGCCGGGAGACAGTCGGTCCAGACTGCATGGGGAGTCGAACAACTGTACCGTAGCATGGCTGACTGAATTTGCATTGTGGCAGACTTACGTAACTCATGAGTCAACTGTTGTGAAAGCAGATGAGCCCATCATATCAGTCACGAAGTAGTATGAAGCGTTTTTCAGGGTTGTTAGGGAGGTTATGTTGTTGTGGATTCTTTATATTGCTTGTAGTTAGCATTATTGTTTGTTGTTATTATGCTAGCTGCTGATGGTTTCTCCTGCCGCTGTTGTTAAGTCACCTTAATTAAATGTCAGTGTGGCTCGTTAAACTTTTTAGCCACTCAAACCATTGGAGGCAAGGAAAACGACTCCAGCTACAAAAGTGGGGTTATGGTGCTAATAGAGTTGAGGCTTTCTTTTTGTATCTAGTAACAAATCTCAGTTGCTGTATCGGTTGTTTTTGTTTTTTTTTTTTCTTACAAACAAAACACACCAGGGATTTGCGTTAATAATTTTAATAAATCAATTTGTTAATTGAGACATTCAACGAGTTGGGTAATTAGTTCAAAAATATAGCCAGCTGTGGGAGAGTTTAATGAAGTGGTGGAGGCTTAAATGAGCAGGTTTCTTCAATGTGCGAAAAGCTAACATTTGGAAAAATTGCAGGTTTTGCGTTTACATTTCTTGTTTATAGAAATATATGTTTTCTTTTCGCTTTTAGAAGTTAAGGATTTATTGAAGACGTGTATTGTGAATGGTTTTGTAGTTTTCCTAAAACTGTATATATTTTGCCGGATCACCGAATTATAAAATCAAAGTCAAGGGGCGTGACTCCACACAACATTAAGTGAAACCCTTTGTCTCCAGAACCTCTAAACCTGCTACTTGTATGAAAAACTTTTTTCATTTTACAATACACAAATTAAAGATCAATGAAGTTAAAGAAAATAAAAAAAAAAAAATAACGCCATCAAGGTATTTCATCATGGACTATAATTTTTCAAGACTGCAGATACTGAATATGTCGACTCCAGTGCTTTTGTTTGATATTGACCGAACATATCAATCAATGAGTGAAGCATAATAATGAAATTCTGGGAGAATATTTTTGTGATGACAAAAGCCCTTGTACCAAATATGGGTACAATTGGGTAAATATTTTCTTTTGCTAATCCTAATAAAACCGCATGAAAACAGAACATATGCGATATCTAATTTCTGCTAATGATATGACGTAATACCACAAAAAAAGATAAGATCGGGTCTAAATATTTCCTAGCCCACAGGTACCTTACATAAGAACTTATTTTTCTTTATATTTATTATGAACTTTAATGAACAAAATTTGTACCATTTTGGTCAATCACTTTTTGTCATTTTAAAGACATTATTCCATCAGTGTAAACTTGTCTGATTTCTCGGCAAATAACGATGACACAATTTTCACAGGTTTCTCTTGAAGCCAACTTTACTCCATTACGGAAGTCCTGCATTGACCGAAAGAAATCATAGTCCGATGGTGCAAGGTCTGGGCTATATGGTGGATGCATCAAAATTTTCCAGCCAAGCTCTCCCAGTTTTTTCCGAGTCATCAAAGATGTGTGTGGTCTAGCGTTGTACTAATGGAAAGCGAAGCCCTTTCAGTTGCTCAGTTCTGACCGTGTTTTTCGATTGCTTGCTTTATTCTCATCATTTGTTGACAGCAAAATGTAGAATCGTTCGATCCAACACTCAGCGTAACCTTTCGAGGCGTCAATCCTGGCCTTGCGACCATTTGTTTAACTTCACCACATCCATCCGCTCAGAAATGGTTCGGTTTCATTTCGTGTCAGATAGGGGTTTTCACTTTCGAAAAATCGATTTTTTTATCTTTTTTTTATTTTATTGTTTAATATTTCAAGAATATGTCCTTAAAATTTTAAGTCAATAAAAGTAATGTTCTTAGAGTTATCGTCTTATTAGTCTCCTGGCCTTTAACGCTCTAACTCTAACAGCTAAGGGCGGTCGGAATAGAAGTGCAGCTGAGAACGAGTTTTCCTCAAAACTACTTTTTCAAAGTCGGTGTTCACTGTCATTTCAAAACTACTTGATCGATTCATTTCAAACTTTGAACACATTTTTAACATATAAAATACCGCCCCCAACGTTTATTAAAATTTTTTTTCCATTAAGGGTGTTTTCCCGTTGGGGGGGAAGATTTGATTATAGTTTCACTAATTTTTCTTGGTTTTTTATTTTCGGATAATTTCCAGCCGAGTTATGGTGAACACCGCAAAGTGTTTTTGCTCAAGACGTTCTGGGGAGAGCACTGTTACCGGATTATGCCTCAATATTTCTGCATGAAAAACTTACCTTACATTGTCGAAAGTGTCCTCTATAATGTGCACAAGGTCCAAATAAAATTACTCAATCCAGATTTGAGAAATAAATTCACAAAAAGAGTATTTTTTTTACCTTGAAAACCCTACCCTCCCCCTTCAGCAAAGAATTCTAGATGTTAACTCGGCCCATTTTCATAGACATTTCATGAGCTACCCAAACATCGAGCTTCTTTTTGTAGCCAGCATTTTTTAAATTGTTTAAAACCGTTTGAAGATGACTGTTGAGTTCCTTAGCGATGTCATGGCTACTTACGTGACGGTCTTGGTAAATCTTTTCCATAATTTCATCGACTTTTTCAACGATAAGTCGACCAGAGCAAGGTGCACCTTGCACATCAAAATTTCCAGAGCGGAAGTGAGTGAACCATTGTTGTACATCGTCTACATAAACTTCAGAAATTTCTATGGTGGCTCTTCCCTTTAAACAAAAATTTCAAAATTTAGCTTTTTTTTCATTATTTTCACCCATTTTTGAACGGCTGAAGCTTAAAATCTCACTTTTCCAACACTAAATACTTGCAGTATAACACAATGTGATTGGTAGCACTGGATATATACGACTGCAGCGACATATATTGCCAAAATACGAAATGGCCTTTTCAACTACCTATATTAATATATTGGACATTCTAAATGTAGTAATAAAACTAAGTGAGTCTACGGCTAATAATATACATAAGATAATCACAGAAAGTAACGAATGATCCATTGCTTCAATAAACTTCGGCGACTTTGGCAGCTTTGGAGTAACAATCTGACTTGGAGATAAACTCTTAAATCCAAATTTGGTTTTACTTAATAGACCCTGTTTTAGTTGACCCTTAGAGAGGGTCTCAAACAATATCTACATAGCTCTTTCGGCAACTATCGTATGAAACATGAAAAGTTACTGCTCGACTAAGAAGAACACCTCCGAGTATTCAATAAGTTCTAACGAAGTTCTGAACAATCTGAAACTATTGAGCTCCAACAGTCATCACAAACAAATGACACTCCTTACTGGTGTAACGATAAACTTCACATATTTAATTTCTTTGAAGTTTAAGCCAATAATCTTGCCCACTACCCAGTGTCTCTGTTCAATTAACTTAATATTTGCTGCAATATACAAAAAACAACAATTACCATAGCAAACACCTATCAATTATGCACCAAAGCTGCTTTTAATATGGTTGTAAAATGAATGCTTGGCACAATAAAATTTGGACAATACACCGCAGCACACGAGGAGCTTGACGAGAAAGTGCATACCTACAACTGCTTACCTCCTTACATACATACATATATGTGTTTGGCCATTAAATGGACCTCAGCACGCTGGGCTGCTTGAACCAACATATTGTGCGCCATAATCGAATTTAGAGCGACAAAGCGCAGGTGGTTCGAGCTGCTGCAAAGGCAACGCCAGCAGACACCGAATTGGCCACATGTTCACTTCATTTGATGGCTTGATAGCCTGATAGCTGTTGCAATGGCGTAACCGATGTGTAACTATTATACCTTTAGTGGTCTTATCTGCCAGAAAGGTAAGTAACTTGAAATTGCTAAGTTGTACGTATATGTGTGTTGGTTAGCTGTAGACGAGCTTTCATGCTGAACGTGCATATAAATTTTCATGTCCTGCAGCTAAACTATACAATTTTATTACTTCAATTCACAATTTTTGGCACTTTCAACGCCAACACAATAAAAATAGATGCAACAGAAGTGGAGAGTAAGCAACACTTGCTTCTAACTTTAATCCTTTGCGAATGCAGGTGAAAGCCTTACAGCGACAAGGGAGTCCTTCACTGGCTGCTGGTCCACCACCCACATCCCACGCTCGTGTGCTTTACTAAACTTCGGGTCGTAATTTATGGTTCGTTAGGTCAAATGTCTGCGCCACAGCGCCACAGCTTACCGCTGTTTGGTCACAAGCTGGTGTTTGGATGAGTGGTGAACTTGTAAACACCAAAACGCACAATCGCCCCAAAGGCATTCGGTTGACTTGCCGAACTACAGAGCGTTACAGAAACTCTAAAGCAACACCATATACCATCATGCATGTATTTTACAACCTCTTCACTTGGAGCATTTCTTAAGTGCTTGTCATGCCTCCCAAGTGTCCTGTACTCTGCCGCCATAAGTGTATGTTTACTATTTTCTAGTGTTGTCCGTGCAATTCGCTCCATTATTCAGCCATTCGTGTACGTTGTAACTGCCAATAAAATGCCAACATGCAAAAATGAATAGTTTGGTCAGCGTAATAAAATTTGAATTGGCAAAGGCGAGCGGGCGCAAAGGATGTAGTGGGTTTTATAGCTTGCAGCTTTTGAATAGAACTTAAATATTTTAAAATCGAATTCATCACAGTCATCGTAAAATTCTGTGTATGTGCGCAGCAACTGACGTATTCCTTACAATTTACTTGACAAATGCAAGTTGAAAGATGCAAGATTGCGACTTGTGGAATGCGTTTGAATAAGGGCTGAAAAGATGTGCTCGTAAATACAAGGACTGAAATGCATATGTGTTAGTAGTTTGGTCACTGGGTGTTTGGAGCAAAATTAGTTATATACGACTCTACTTAGATTGATCATAGACAAATTTCGTTAACCAGTAGTTGAACAGTGGGTTGGTAAACATATTGTGCTACACAAATTTTTCTTTATCTCCACAGCCCTTATCGGTATCAGTATCTGTCCTCACTATTATAACACCAAGCTAATTCGTTATTGGGCTTGTTTAATTGCCCGCTCATAAAGAAGGCGCTAAAAACTATAAAGTCGATAAGATAGCATTAGAGAACTCCCCTTTACCACTAATATTGGAGTGTGAACGGTCTGGATCTTCGTTGTTTTCTTGCCTTCTTGCACAGGACCTATGAAACTCACGTGAGCTTTGCAAGCGTGCGTCGATTAGAAGCTCTTTTGCGAATGCAAGATTTTTCTTATCTAAGGCTACTGTACTACTTCCTGTAGCAAAGTTCATTGTGCCGCTATCATTGGAGTTCGTAATGGACATTGCACAATGCAGTAAGGCGGAAAATCTTTCCGGGCGAAAATTTTCAAAGTTGCTTGAAGGATAGAGATAAAGAAATATTTAGGCACTTTCTCCCAAATTGTCTAGCTTTTGCAAGACTGGGGTTAACACTTCTCGGCATTCATATTTAACATATTTATGACAGGCTTAATGCGTTTTGTTGTTTCATGATGTGATTTATGTTCGATATGTAGAAGTTTTAGGTATCACAAGAGAATGGCGTACTAAGCTGTCCAAATGAAATATGACTGTTGACACTTGTAACAGGATTGACCATTTAGCCTAACCAAGTTTAACAGGTTTTAGTTGAATATGGAACAGATAGTTCCGGTTACATAGACACGACTATATATTCTAGAAAGAAATTAATCTATGAATTTCAAAATACTCTCGATTCTTTTACCATCAATTTCAAAAAAAGAAAATAAATTACGTTCTAGTGCCAAGCTAATTGATTAATGTAAAAGCGATGAAGAATATGTCCACTAGATTAAAAAAAATGAATCACTGTGCTTCTTCTAAATATAAACAATAAAAGCTTCGTTGGCTTGCAGTGTAATTTCTGTCAATTCACCCTTTAGTTGTATAATTTCTTTTTGATTTCTCAGATAATAGCAAGTATTTTATATAAACCTGAGCCATAGAATGCTTGACGTTTGGCAACTTTGACCACAAATAAACAGTGTGGCAAACAAACCACATCCGTACAACATGTATTCATACATGCATACATACATATAAAGCAATTTTAAATGAATGTGGAAAGCATCTTAAATGCAAGATATTGAAGCTTAGGGCTGTGACTTTTGAGAAGCATAAAAATAAATACTTAAATCGATATAAAATTAATGGGCAATGCAGATTTAAAATGTCCGAGAATGAAGGATTTCCGAAGGGCCAATTTATGGATTGAGAAAAGAGAAGTACGATGGAGATGAAAATGAATATGAAGACAAGGAAAATCAAACCTAAGGGTTGGCAAATCTTGCAATAAGAGCATAATTTGCATATGTGTTTGAATAACAAAGTAAGAAAGATGAAGTTGAAGAGAAAAGTTGATGAACTTCTAAAGCGAACGAAGCAAGAGGCATTGAATAAAAGTGATAGGCAGAAAGAGTAAAGCAGAGAAGTTGTAAGAATAATTAAAAGTTAAATTAAGAGTGATGAGGACGTGGCCATTGGTCAATACTATAACTATTTCTCCAATTAATGCGAGAGTATTAAAAGATTATAGAAATGCTTACAATATTGTCAACTGTAAATAATGACATGGTTGAGTTTCCCAAGATTCGGTGTGGACGAAGCATTACATTAAAGCAAAATTAAACATTTATTAAATGTCCACAAATGTGTTTAAAGCTTAATCTGGATGTGGGCACTTTCCATTTTTGAATACAATGTGTAAAGGACATCTCTACTTAACTTTTCTGCAAAAGCTACCTTTTCTGTAAGTCAGTAGGTTGTGCTTTTAGCTACGGCAGACTGTGATCAGGCTATTGTTAGCTCCTAGTGAAGTATTTCCCACCTATTTCTGGAATTGAAGAATATTTCATAGATTATTTAACCTTTTTTGAATAAGTCGAACTTAAGATGTGCGATTGATGCTCCAAATCAGGTCCTTTGGACAACTGAAAACCTACGAGGTGTGTTCAGAAAAAAAAAATATTTGTTTTTTGAAAAAAAAACATATTCATTCGTCTACATTAAGGTTATCGTCTTCAATACAGTTCCCATTAGATATTATGGACTTATGCCTTTTCTTACCCATTGAAACACTTCTCAAACTGAATTTTTGGAATCGTCTTTTGCTCTTTGAGGTTTACCTTTCTTGTGAAACGAGGGTCCTTTAAGGTTCTCTTTATTTCTGGAATCAGAAAAAAGTCACACTGAGCATATCTGGCTAATATAGAGTCTGGGTTATCATTACAATATTGCTTTGGCCAAAAATTAAGGAAAAAATTCTTTGATTCATTTGTTTTAACGAACAAAAGTCGCCAAGCTCACAACACCTCTAACCATAGCAGCTGCCACAGCCAAAGTAAATAATGAAAGAGCAGAAAACTTTACCGAACTTTAAAAGTTTCTCATTCGGACTCTCAAATGTGAAATAGAAAACTCCAAAAAACTAGTTACGCACAATACAAACAAAACTCCATCGTCATATATATTTAGCCTCCTCCAACAATCCTCGAAATCCTCGTACCTATGTAAGGGAAATACCAAATGTAAGACTCTGATGACTATGACTAGGATCTACTAGATGGTATACAGGAGAACTCAAGAGTTAGAGATAACGCTATACAGTTTTTTTACCGCATTGTAACTCATATATGGAAGCCCGACTTTATTGAACTTGTGGAACATTTTAAAACGTTCCGAACACAAGACCAAAAATTTATATTTGTATGTATATTTACAATAGGTCTATCCACTCATGCTAAGTTAAATCTCCCTACAAGCTTTCTCCACTTAACTACTCTGATTTGTCTGCATTATTTATTAACGCGTTATTGTTGCGCTTGATGACTTTTCAAAACGTTTTATTATCACAAACTAATAAAATGCATAGCTCTTCAAATTTCCTTAAATAGCATCCCTTATCTGTATCTATTAAGCTGCTGCCGTGTTTTTCCTCTACACCTCACTCCTCAAGCGCATAAAATACCTAAAATGGTAAAGCTCGCATTTCTTTTCCTTCAATTGCCATAAAAAGCAACACTGTCGTGGAATTTTTATTATCACTTGGCGTACTTTTAATTTAAATTGCACAAGCAGCCAACACACAATGTATGAAAATATAAATAAAGTGAAAAATTAAATGCGAAATCCATTTTAGATTAATTTTCTTCTTTTTATTCTCGCCGCTGTGCAATTTTCATTTTCAACAATTTTCTTTTTTACAACTTTCTTTTTACAATTGCCATTTATCTTTGCTACAATTGGATTTTTATATATTTGTTGTAAGCATTGCTTGCATTGGTAAATGGTATAAAGGGTATTCATAAAAAATCACATAACAAAATTTATGTTGCAAGCACGCTTGCTGCAGACATTTAGCACCGCCGTCGTGTGGGATGCGCTCAAAGCGGCTATTTAAAGTAACGATTGCACATTAAAATTATATATTTTACAATTTTGATCGCATATTAGAGCATTAGATATGGTATATTGTTGAATGCAATCAGCTTGGTATAAAGTTATCACCATTATGTTGCAAATAAAATCGCAAATCGTTTTTCGCGAAATACGAAAATTTTATAGTTAATAATAATTTATATTGAATTGGCAGTAATTGCTAGATATTTTTTAATATGCTCAGCAGATACAATTTAACTTTTACAAATTTCACTTTTTATGAGGAAACGACTTCAAGCAACTTTCACCGTTTTTATTTTTACCCAAGCAGCAGACTAATAGGAACAGGAGCAGTTCATATTTCTTACAAGCTTTTACAGTGTTTGAATGTAAAATTTTCCATATATGAATCTATATTATTTTTTCTTATTTTAATTATACCCGAAAAATTACCGAATTTTCTAACTGTCAAAAGTTTTTATCTACAGGTAATTTTGGTTTTATTATCAAAACCAGGCTTAAAAACATACATTTAAAAAATTTTTTTTATAATCCGAAAAGTTTATGAAATCAAAAATGCAATAATTAATATTTTATTATTCTGCCTCAGAAACATTTCCTATGGATTTGTAAGAATTTTTTTTAACAACGCGGTGACAAGCTAGATGGCGCCAGTGCAAGGAAACTTATAAGTGACGTTCTTCAGAGCCAAACGGAGCCACTCGATGTTGTTGGAGCCAAAAAGAGCCAAGTAAGATATGGTGTAAGCACTCCTAATAACAAGTCAGTTGAAAAGCCGACCATAGTGAACCAAACTTTTTTTAGTAAAATTCCTTTAATTAATTAAAATGGTTCCCTTCAAGGGTGATACACTAATTATAGCGATCCTCCAATTTTTCGATACCATTTTTGTAGAACTGTTTGTCCTTTGCTTCAAAACAGGCCTCAGTTTCAGTGATCACCTCTTCATTCAACAAAAATTTCTTTCCAACCAATATTTCTTTGAAATCTGAGAACAGGAAATAGTAGCAGGGTTCTGATCTGGATAATACTGTGGATTCGGAAGCAATTCGAAGCCCAATTCATGGATTTTTGTCTACGTTTCCACTTACTTGTAATACGCTGCATTGTCCTGGTCGAACAGCACTTTTTTCAAATGCGGCGTTTTTCGGCGGTTTAGTCTTTCAAACTGTCCAATAACGCTATGTATTAGTTGCTTTTGATGATCCTTCCTTTTTCAATGTGGTCAATAAAAATTATTCCCTGCGCATCCTCAAATACAGACGCCATAACCTTGCAAGCGGACTGTTGCATTTTTCCACGCATTGGAGCGGTTCATCGTATGCAATCCTATCGGACAACTGTCGATTGCACTTTGGAGTGAAATGATCGAGACATATTTCATCCATTGTCACTCGGTTTATTACGCTTGAACAGCTCAAAAGACTGCTCCGAGTCATCAGCTTAAGTATTCTCATACCTATATATTCGTGAAAAACGTTCAGTCGATACCTTGCAGTCATCCAAAATTATTTTGTGGACTTTTTCAATGTTTTAGTTAGTAACAACTCTTTTGGGCGTCCACTGCGTTCACCGTCTTCAGTGTTCACGTTCTCTTGATGGTTAATTTTCCTGGGACAGTGCCCAGAATCTCTTCATCAAGCCAAGTTTTTGCTTCAAATGTGTTTTATCAACATGCGAAATGTCTTTTTATTAACTTATTTTACGATAACAAAATATGCTCCACTCATATAATTCACAAACTAAGGATCCGACAGCTGTCAAATTTATACACTCGCTTTATAAAGGTTAGACCTAACCCCAAAAATCATACTTAATTCAAGTAGTGCCATTTATGTATCAGACCAATTGATCTGATATATGTACAGTAGCTAGAAAAAGTAAGTTATCAAAACATCCAGCGCTGTTTTAAATGCTCTATACATTTTTGCGTTATCGAATATAATTTTTTTTGCATATGTTCGGAAAGTACCGTTATCAAAGTACCGCAATTGATGATTTTAGTGGCGACCGCGTGTCTGGAAAAAAATTTGCGTCGCATTCTATAAAAATACTCAGTGACAAAGCGTGGACAAAGTAAGTTATCAAGTGCAGTAATTGGTGTTTTTCAAATTAAAACTTAAAAATAAATTACAAAAAAGCATTAAAGGTGAAAGAATTTATTATTTCATACATTTTGAAATTGAATTGGTAAGTAAAACATTGGTTTTTGTTTTTATTTAATTTTTTGAAATATTGAGGCGATTTATTTACAGCGAATTTAAAAAAAAAATTGAAAATGGTGAATTTTAAACAATTAACGAATAAGGAGCGTTCAGCCATAATTAGTTTGCATAAAGATGGTCACACACAGCGTTATATTGCTGAAAAATTTAACAAAAGCCAAGTCGCAATATGGAAAGTTGTTGCAGGCTACAACAAAGAAAATCGAGTCATCAGGAAGAAGAGACAAGGGCGCCCAAAAATTACAACGGAGAGAGTTGATAAACGAATTTTGGATATTTCCAATTCTGATCCCTTCAAATCAGTTCCAAAAATTCGCGCACAGCTTGTAAAAGAAGGCAAGAAGGCCCCTCAGTGCACACTGTCCGTAATAGATTGCGCCAAGCTAATATTCACGGCCGCGTTGCAAGAAAGTTACCCTACCTAAATGAGGCGAATAGGAAAAAACGACAAACATTTAATGAAGATCACATATTGAAACCTCAAAATTTTTGGCATAAAGTGCTCTGGACTGATGAATCGATGATTAGACTTCGTTACTCTCACGGTATGGTTTACGTTTGGCGCTCACCCGAACAAGAACTATCATACAGGTGCACTCTACCCACAGTTAAGTCGGTGGAAAAAGGCTTAATGGTTTGGGGGTGCTTATCTGCGAATGGCCCTGGCAATATTGTAGTCCTGGAAGGAAAAGTTACTGCTACAGTTTATTTAAATATTTTAAAGGAGCACGCGATCCCCGAGGGTCACCGCCTAATTGGCCATGATTTCCTTCTTCAACAAGACAATGCGCCAATTCATACTGCGAAAATCATCACAGAACATCTACAAAATGAAAATTTGAGTGTATTGAAATGGCCTCCTCAAAGCCCTGACTTGTCACCAATTGAAAATGCAAATGAAATGGGCAATCCTTAAGATGCGTATAGCTGAAGAGAAACCCCAAAACCTGACTGATTTGAAGGACTGCATCTATAACATTTGGAACAATTTTCCTCAAAATGAGTGTTTGAAGCTTGTCAACTCCATGCAACAACGATTGGGTCAACTAGCTAAACGAAATTATAGACATTGTGGATATTAAAGAATTTGATAACTTATTTTTTCTACATGCAATTTACTGTATGTGTTTATGTTTTCCTTTTATAAAAGCAAAAAACTAATGTTTTGTTTTAAAATTACTTTCATTAAATACTTTGAAATATGGTCTCAATAAAAAACAAATATTTTGTCTGAAAAATGTAAAATTTTAAAATTGTATTCACTTCGCTGATTTATATTTCACTTTGATAACTTACTTTTTCTAGCTACTGTATATATATATATATATATACGAAGCTTTAATATTTTATCAGCAAGCCATATGGGTACTATTTAAAAGTCGACCTCAAACATCTCATTCAGACAACTAACCCTTAAGGATTTACCTTTTCGCCCTAATAATACCATTATTCGGCTGTGTCGAGATCTTCGAACTTCAGTTTCTATATTATTCTATGAATGTTCCTTATTTTCTGCTTCTAAGAAATGTTGTTCCACTTTGCCATTCGCTCTCAGATGACTAAAGAGTCTTGTTTATTTCTGTATGTATTATTAATAAGTTATAGCAGATGGTTATCAGATCATTTTTCGAACAAGAAACTTAAAAAAAATTTCGAAATATTATGCAGTTACAGTGTCTTACATAAGTGTTCCAAAAAACAGTGAGTCATTCAAGGTATCTCCCCGGAACATACATAAATTTTCAAACGGCACAACAGGTATTTTATCCAAGGGTTTGAGGAAGCTTAAGATAAGTGATCGCAGTACATGACTTCACTCAGAAGAATAAGGTTGATTTAGAGAACTATTGTGAATTATTGTGATAGTTTCAGGACCCTCTCTAGATCCTTAATGTTTAAGCTTTATTTCGAACAAAGTGAAAAAATATTCCCAAAGTACCAGTCAAGTCATTTTTTTCATCAGTGAAATTCATGTTTGGATTACATTTGTTTCAGGACGGAAAAATATCCTTAGAAAGTTAAAAAATTTTGAAATACTTTATTCACAGAGTTCTCCAGAAGAGAATGTCTTTTTTTCTAACAGGGAAAAGAGTGAAACTTTTAGCTTTTATTTTATTGATTTTAAGTTTTTTTCCAATATACTTGTATAAGCCTTGCTTTCCTCAAATTCCTCTCACGATTTACGCCTACTTTTCCTCAAATAATATAAGCATAATTTATTAATGCATTTCATTTCTCATTTCTTGTTGCTGTTGTTTGCTCTTTCATTGTACTTATTATGATTATTTGCCTAATGGCATATTGTCACTGGCTTAACCGTTGCGCGCATTGAATTTCCACATATTATCCTTTCGCATATGAAATTTGTTATTTGACCAGCGTGTGATAGGCTCTAGTGATTTTGGAGCTTTCGTGATTCTTTATGTTGTACAATATATTTTTGTTTTTGTTTTCACATATGTAGATGCACTCGCGCTTATGAACTTACATTTGTTGGTCATTAAAAGGACACGTGCAAGTGTAGCGCCACGTGACCAGTCAGTCAGTCAGCCAGTGCGTGTTGTATGTATACAAACGCAGTTTGTTTGCTGTTTTTTGTATGCGTTAAAGTATAAATTTCCGCGTAGAAAGCAAATACTTGCCCACCGCCGCAACGGATGTTGGCATCTTCAGTGGCTTGTGGCATTGTTTGTGCAGCCTACTCATGTGCTTCCGCTGTTTGTAGTTTTACCTTCGCATATTTCTTTGTTTCTCTACATATTTTTCCTGCATTTATTTATTCATAATTTGTACAATGCCTGCTGCACACCACGCAGTCATTCACTTTGAGTGTCGCCGCAAGTGTCCTGCGACCGAAATGGGACCAGTCAAGTCAGACGTTCGGTCATCGGGCAGTCAATAAGTGCTGCAATTACCACTCGGTAAATAAATGAAAATAATAACGGTGACAACAATCGTGCAAACAAAAGCCAGAAAGTATCCATTCGCCGTGTGTTCATTTGTTAGATTTTGAAAATTGTTTTGATTTTGATTTTCATTATTTTGGTTAATTTTTGTGTCAATGTTTATTTGCGGGGCGATGTTGGCTGCTGCTCGGACGTCGCTTGGGTCGACGTGTGAACCATGTTAATTTGTTATTAATTGTACTACAGCAACAAGAACAACAAACGCAACTATTATTTGCTTTTAATGCGACAGAAAACAGTGATACGCTTGGCTAGATAAGATCGTCGCAAGTGCGCGTGGGAATGAGGGGAGTGAGTAAGCTATACCAGATTTTGTTATATTTTGAGTGGATGGGTTCATTATGATTTATGAACGAAAAACCTTGAAATTTTCTTAACATACTTGTCCATGAAAATTTTAAATTTTATTCAGTTTTAACCTTTCCATTTAATTAATATTTGAGCACATCATCGCTAAAAATATTTAATAATAAACCTTTTAATCAGCCAAGCTCTAGCTCAAGTCAGGCTTTATTCGTGAAATTGGTTGCCGTATAGGTTTAGATGAAGTCCTCTGAATTGTCATCGGTAGATTACTTACTCGATAAGCTTTACACTGCATAACAAGAGGGTTATTTGATAGATTTTTTCAAACAGACGAAATTTTAATTTTAAAAGGTTTGAAAAGAAGAAATTGTAATAAATTTCTTATGTTTCCAAATCTCTATGTTCGGCATATTTTCATTAATATTGTGTCATTTCGTGTATTTCATTCATCTGCTTTCTAACTGATTTCCGCTGTTATTACCTTTGATCCTAAACATCCTTCTTCATGTAAAATATGAGCTTTCAGATATTATATTGTATATATGTATACATATGGTGTGGCACTTCGGCAGCAATATTACCTCATAAATTAACGCAGCCTAATAAAACATGTTGGCAAGTGAGACGATAATCACGATGAGGTGACGAAATGCGTTAGCTTAAAGATAACGTGCAGCTGTTGTTTTTCTTTCCCCTTTTCCGTGAAATATTTGTCTCTCAAATATTGCAATGGGTGCACACTCTGCGAATTTTTACGCCTGTTGGATAATTCATCACACTTGCGACCTAATCGCATGATGCCTACTTTGCTTTCTTGTTATATTACTATTTTGATATGGCGTTATTTACATACATATGTAATATTTGTATGGGTGCTATGCGTATGTAAGATTTGTCGCCATCCTCCCGACACTTTTGCACATTTGAGATCTTCTGAATTATTTTTATGAACTGCAAAATACGATAAAGTTGAAGTGTTACAAAAAAAAAAGGATTGAAGAAATCTTTGCAAAAAATAATCGCAACGAATTTAGGTAATAGGGTTAGAGCAACGTTTCGCTTTAAAAAATTTAAACTTAAGTTAATTTATTGTTGTTACAGGCTTGCTAAGGTAACTTGAAAAAGTTAGAAGTCAGGAATTTTGAAAAGCGTTTCCAACTAAACGGTGACCGAGACCACCTACAAACGGAATTATGGTAATTTAATACGGAAACAATTATTATGAAGATAAAAGTGTTTTCGTATTTCTAATCAAACTTCAACTTATTCTTTTTTTTATAATGAACCAAATATTTTCGGTCGACCACTTTTTGCCAATTTTCCGCTAGAGACATTATTCCATCAGTGTTAAACTTTTCTGATTTCTCGGCGAAGAACTGTGACACAATTTTCACAGGCCTCTCTTGAAGCCAACTTTACTCCATCAAGGGAGCTCTGCATTGAACGAAACAAATTATGGTCCGATGGTGGAAGGTCAGGGCTATATGGTGGATACATCAAAGCTTTCCAGGCAAGCTCTCCTAGTTTTTGCCGAGTCATCAAAGATATGTGTGGTCTTGCGTTGTCCTGATTGAAGACGAAGGACTTTCTGTTGATCAGCTCTTCCCGTTTTTTTCCATTGCTTGCTTCAATCTTATCAGTTGTTTTCAGTAAAATGTAGAATCAATCGTTCGACCAGGCTGGATCAGCTCGTATTTTAATGGATGATTCCTTTCCAATCCCACCAAACACTCAGCATAACCTTTCGAGGCATCAATTCTGGCTTTTCGACCATTTGTTGAATTTCCTCACACTTGGATCCTTTTCACACATTATTGTCGGATTCGATCCACTTTTCAGCTCCTGTTACCATTCGCTTCAGAAATGGTTCGCAGATGTTAATTCGGTGCATTAAATTTTTCATAAACAATTCATGTGATATCCAAATATTGAGCTTTTTTTTGTAGCCAGCCTTTTTTAAATGGTTCAAACCGTTTGATGATGAATGTTAAGTTCCTTAGCTATGTCGTGGCTGCTTATGTGACGGTCCTGGTCAATATTTTCCATAATTTCATCGAATTTTTCGACGTCAGAGCCTGTTGCATTTTTCATATCGAGATTTCCAGAACGAAAGCTAGCGAAACATTGTTGTGCTACACGAACTGTTACGGCATCGTCTCCGAAAACTTCACAAGTTTCAATGATGGCTTACGTGGCATTCTTCACTTTTTTATACAAAAATTTCAAAATATAGCGAATTTCTTTATTATTTTCACTCATTTTTGAACGGCTGTAAATGATGCTTAAAATCTCACCTTTCCAACACTATATGGATATGTACGACTGCAACGACATCTATTGACAAAGTACGAAACATCTTTTTCGACTGCCCAATATTTACCTTGAACTACTCTAATGGCGGCTCTTGAACCTGACAGCTATGGCCCTCTAAGGACTGCATAAAATTTTCAGGCAGAGCTCGATAGATAATGGCAGTGTGGCAAACACCGATTACTTGATTCCACTTTTTAATTGAGAAAGAAAATTCAGAGTAAATATAGGAAATAATGGTTGACGTCAAGATATCTTTGCTGCGCTCAACATATTAAACATTTATACGGACAATATTCTACAAGCAAGCGCATGAGATAGTAGACGAGCCCATGATTGCCAAGAGTGGTGTTTGGCTGTCACCCGAAGACTTGATCGACATTGGTAGGCTCACATATTGTTTATAAGTGACGATATAGATAGGATCATGGCGAGAATGATCATAACGTGATGGAACGAGTGCCTACCTGGGTGCAAAACTGTAAAAGTCATACAAAGTTCTTACTCCGGTTGAAATACTCACTAGTCGCAATCTGGTGGAGGTACTCAATTGCAGTAAGCGGTTTACAAATCAGAAATATTGCAGAAAATGTCAAGAGCACGGCACCAGAGCAACAATGGTACATCTCACGTGTACTTATCCCGCATTGAGAGACTGAGGAGATCTCATTATAGTCTGCCGAAAATCGCGTCAACCGTGGGCATCCTAAATTATGACAAGTTTTCATATGTACACCACATGACTATACTACATCTGGTGTTGCAAAGGACCAAAACTGGTCTATGCATGGCTCTTAACCTATTAGACTAACCTAACCTATCTTGATTTTGATCGATCAGTTTGACTGATTTATTATAGAGGTCCGATTTGAACAAAATTTTAGTGGATTATGGCGTTTCCTTGTATATTTCTTATAAACGAACTAGTCTTTTTTCTCTAATGAGCTACTCATTTGCCGGAACCGCCGATTACGGACCACTATAAAACTTAGCTGACATATATGCTAAATCTGACAATCAAAACTAAATTCTACAAGACATCTTCACGAAATTATCATTAAAAATTTTTCAAATTAATTATTGTCCAATGAAGAGCTACAATTTCGGAAAAAGGTATTCAGATCGGTCCACGATAGCATTTAGGTGGCATACAATCTCATCGATCAGTTTTTACAAGGATTTGTTAAGGATTTTAGGGCTTCGATACAGCAAAAGTTAATGTGTTTTTTTTTTTTGGTTTGTCAGTTGTTTGTCAGTATTACAATTTTTGAACTTTTATCAACTCCAATACCAATTACCAATATTAGCACATACACAGCAATCAGCACCGATTGTTACCTTAATATTCATCGACAACTCTATATGAAAAAATGTATAAATCATTCAGCAACAACAAAAAAGTCCGTATTAAAAAATTCTTTTATGAAAATTCAAATATCCTACCATGACGAAACAAATTAAAAATGGCAACTTGCAAATTGCAACAAAATCAATTAGGAAATCAAGTTGCAAATTTGCGTGCGCTCCATTAAATTCCGCCAACTCACGGCAAGGGCAGCGAAAAAAAGTGAAAACTACTACAGAGGCTGTCCATGTATTATGCATTTGTGTACCTCCTGCAGCATAACCGCGTGGAACCCACCACTATTTTTCCTAGAAAAAAATTTCGTCTCTCCAGCACCGCTGGCAGGTAAGCATACAGACTACTTTATATCTACATATAGACAGAGGGTAACTTTTCTCCCCGCTTCCACACCGTTAAGTAGCGACAAAAAGGATATTTCCGCTTCATGGAAAAAGGTAGAACAAAAAAAAATATTTTGCACTTACCAAATAAATATGTTCAATATTCGTCGCGGAAAATTATTGAAATTGAAAAATGACAACAAAAACAACAACATTGGGTATAGTATTACAACGATTGTATGAAGGTCCTGGTATGCAAATATTAAGAACATTCTTGCTTAGCTACGTTTAATGATGGAATTGGCATATTATGCAAATTTTCCATTGCACAGATTTTTTTTTAATTTTTCATTTGTTCTGGGGTAGAGTAATTTTCGGAAATAGCAAGTGGGCGTGGTCGAATGTTAGTATTTGCATATTGCTTTGTTAGAAAGCGCACATACTTTTTGAAATATTGGCACCACAAATCAATTTCCAGGTCATTAGTCATTGCTATTGGCAAATTTTTAAAATTAAGTGTGTCCTTTTAGGGTAAATAAATAACAAGTGCAGGGCTTTCTTTAAAAAATTTCTAGGTGCTTGATAAGTTCTTAAAATTGCTGTTGGTTTTCAGTACGAAAGTTATCTGCTCATTCGATTTTTATTAACTTGCATTAAATTAAAAAAAAAAAACAAAACAGATAAAAATTTCACTTTTGATTTGACGGTGACTCGTTTTGGGTAAAGTTCCGTCTCGTGGAGTATTTATAGATTTGGTTCGCTCAAAATACGGCGATCTTGCTTGTTTACATTTCCGTTTAGGTCAACATGAGCCTCATCAGACATATTATCAAGTTTATCAGACTATTTATCAAGTTGTTGTCTTCGGTAACTTCATTATTTTTTTGACAAAATTACAGGCGAATAAGCAAATTTAGGGAGTTTAACCGGCTTGTTATTTGAAATTTGTACGGAAGCAGGTTTAAGTTTGCGAACTCCAAGTTGCGTGGATAAGTTGCGTGCCGAAAATATTGGATTTGCCTGAATTGGCAGTAGCATATGTTTCTTGAAAACGAACATACGGATATCGCTGGTAATTTCTTCTTGCGATACTTTCAGATTCGGCAAACATGTTTACCACCCTGATAATGGTCCATCTACTGGGGCGAGTGCCGCCAAAATCCCATCTGAATTCCCTTTGGACGGACTGCAAAGCATGGTACCACTGCACTATCCAAACCCTCTTTTCGGTATCTTAAGCACTCAAAAAATAAAGTAAGTAGATCACTCACACCAAAAAAGCTTATTAAGGTTTGTTTTTGTAGCAGGGTTCTTAACTCAAATGAAAAAAATGGAAGCGGATTAACTTCATTGCGAAAAAGTTTCTGTCTAATGAAACCAGTTTCACCTTCAAAAGCAAAATCAGGCTTTCTCGAATAATTTTGTAATTTAACTTCGCAAAGTAAAAAAGTTATTTGAACGCTTTCCTTTCAACACATCATTTCCGACAACGACCGGCGACTTCGAAAAGGAGTTAGTTTTTTCTAATGGAGAATACATTTTATATGACACCAAAGTAGTGAATTAAATATCAGCGACTTATTTGTCTGGCCAAATGTTTAGACCCCTAAAAAATTAAATTAATAATTGATTGTAAAAAAAGGTAAGGAACCTTCTAAGCGCCGCCGTTTGGTCTGAAGACGGGGGACTGTTGTGCGACTATGACAGTTAAAATGCCAAAATAAAAAACGCAATTATAGGCTAAATTAAGGTAGTAGTCTGGTGACTTGGGTTCAAAAAATCGAATTTTTTTACTTAATTTAAAAGCACGATGTCTTGAAAATATACTGTGAAAATTTCAGACAGAAATGCGAAATATTTCGGGAGTTATAATAAGCCTGTCTCGGAGTTGTTGAACTTTAAACGCGTTTGTTTTCAAAAAATTGTTTTTTGGTCGGCCCGGGTCTTAACTTTTTTCTACTTAACCGATTGCTTTCAAATTTTAACAGGCTGTTCTACGCACTTATAGCTTTCACCGGTACTAACGAGAATTTTTTCCCCCTCTAACTTTTTATTTTACAACCCTTTCTTTGCTAAAATAAAAGAACTCTTTTCCGCCATTTTGTTATTTACCCTTGAAATTTAACTTCAGTGGTTCCGCCCAGAATGATATGTCTATAGATTAAGAAAAATTAAGAATATTTGATTTCAGATAACATCAAGAGCCAAAAACAGCCGGTCCACCCACGTGCATATTTTTTTTTGAGGTTTCAACTTCGAGTGACAATAATAATAATAATAAAGTATTAAATTTTTTCAATTCAATTTTTTTTTTTTTTTTCATTTTCAATATGTAATTAAAAACACTCGAAATATTCAAGATATTACATTTTTATTTTCCTAAAAAAACCACCCTCCAAAGAAGTCATGAAAATAGGCATAAGTAACTAGACTACTACCTCAAGCTTACAAAGAAGTTTGCAGCACGCAGGAGGAAGCATGGATACCGTATAAAAAATAACCGAACAAATTGTTTAGATCGGAGTGCTATGGCATACAGATATTATATAAACTCGCTGAACAAGAGAAAGTCATGGTAAACTTTTTATTTAACCAGATACTTCAAAACCATTGGACATGAATTACTAATGGAAGTTTATTAGAAGAAGTATAAGAAAACTCTTTTATTTGTGAAGGTATACTATATACCTCGTCAAGAAAATATCGAAGTGTTCTTCATTTCCCCCTCTCATCTCCCGCTTATATGGAAGACAGGTAAATTTTTTTCCTAGGCTGGTACAACTGTCCTTAATTATGATATCAAATATTAGCGCGATCAGTCAACCAGTGTGTTAACAGCACTTGTTTATGTCAGTCGACCTCAGTAGCATTTGTCGAACTTTAAAATTTTAATCAACGTATTTGTGTTAAATTTTGGCCAAACACTCAACAAATACTCGTGTCATTAGCAAGCACCGTACTCGCCTGATATGCCCCCCTGTGATTTTTACCTTTCTCCACACTGAAATTTCTACTTCAGGTAACACGCTTCTACTCGATTGAAGACATCAAAACAAATTCGAGTCGAGAGCAGAAGGTCATCCCGGAAAGTGCCTATAAAAAATGGTTTGACGATTGGAAGCAGCATTGGCACATGTACATCGCTTCAAATGGATGTTACTTTGAAGGCGATGAAATAAATTAAGACGATGATTGAATTTTCGTTTTATTTATAAATTCAAGATATTTTCTTGACAGGGTATATTTTATAAAGCTTTGGAAACGTAAGTGGAAAAACCTTCCTAGATGTGACATTTAATTCGCAATACTTTATAATTCATAATTGGCTTATAAATCCACCTCCATCAATCCGCACGCGTCAAATGCTATTAATTAGCAACGTATTACGCAGCTAAAAAAAATATAAAAAATCTGCAAGCCAAAAAGTATTAAATTTCGTACAATGCGCAGGGATAATGAAGAATTTTAAAATTTATTTAAAATCGAAAACATAATAAGGGCGAACGCCAAAGGGTTGCAAAACACAGAAGTGTGGAAATTCAAGACTTTTTTCAGGCTGCCGAAAAATATAAAAAAAAATTTAAAAGCTTAAAAATTGTGCTCAAAAATTATAAATATTTACAAGTGCAACTCAAATTACACGCCAACGGCGTTTAATGAAAGCGGATTAATTGAATTATTTGAAAAGGTAGCGAGCTTTTAGGTAATGGTACTGATTATTGAATTTCATTTGCTCTGCTTTTTATTTTTGAAAATAATGTTTTTGTTTTTATTGTAGTCAACTGCACCTGGGTTTGTTTGCACATTTATATTATTTTATTATTTTTATTAATGTGCAAAAGTCTATTTTATTATCTTAAGTAGCAGCATTTAATCCTTTTCAATTGCCTACAGCGCCTGAGCATATGCTACACTTACTGAGCAATGCTGACTCTCAGGCACTTGCTTTACACTTGCTTCCGGTGAAAGGTTAAACGTCGCAAATTGTTGCGTTGTTGCTTGTAGTTACGGTCATTTCACCTGCTTAAGGCAGAAACAAGTCGGCAATTCAAAGGTATTAGCGCCATACAAAATTTCGTAAGTCGCCTGTAAGTATGCTATAAAATAATGCTTGCCTTATTTTTTCTTTTTGACGAGACTTTTGCAATTGAGTGCCAATTGTTCATGCTTAAGGCAATAACGTGTTTTAAAATCCGCACATTAAGCATAAATTGGTCGAGTCGAAAAGGGGGTCTGAGACTAATAAGTGCCAGACTGCTGGTAGCGTAAAGAGCTGAACTAAACTGCAAAAAAAAAATAAATATTTCGTCAGCAATGACAATATATAGTCGAAAAAAAGTTTTGCGCTAACACATAGCACAAAGGCCTTTAAACGTGCATTTACAAACAACCCCCATACGTTTTTCACACCTTTAACTTTCCCACCACTAGCTTTGCGCGCTTTTGGGTTCAACTAAATAGACTAATAACAATTTTCGGCAACGAATATAATTTTTTACATTTTTTTTTTTTCTTCTTTCTCCTTCTCTTTGTACACCTTTATCAATTTTGTTTTTAAATTTCCGCCATAAAAATTTCGTAGTCTACACCTGCGACCAAAATTAAGTCACACTGAGGCCGCGAAAATATAAGTGGCCGCAGAAATATGGCCAAATTGTTAGCAAGGGACAGTTACTTGCTCTGCTGGCTATTTCAGCTTTACCTTTGAGTTGTGAAATTTTTCAACTTCCGGCACGCCGAAAAGTTTAAATTGAGTTAAACACAGTTCGCGTGTAAAAAAAAATGACGGTCTACTATATGTATTTTTTTCTAAATATTTATTTTTAAATCTAGGTAGTCGCAATTCTTGCATATTTATTTGCCGTCCAGATCCTTTTAATACAGAAAAATGTGAGTCTCATTTAACATTCCTGCAACACATTAATTAATTAAACGCTGCAAGACGTGACGAGGCTGTTAATTCAATTTTAAGTCAGCGACAATTTTGTAATTTTTTTATACACTTTTGGGGAAAAAAATATTTTCACACAAAATATTTAGCAGCTGCACTTAGTTGGCACCCGCAAAGCATCTGTTAATTTGTTTCAAAACTTTTTGGAAACGCGTAAATATAATTAAATGCAACCCTGTTCTGATGGGGCGATTCGCTCACAAAGTGACAAGGGTCAACAGTAATTGGTTGCTGAAAAATTTCCTCGACACTAGAATGTTGGTAAAACTTTTTAGTTCACTTCTGGTTTTTGAAAGTCTTTACTATTTATTATTCAATGGTTTGGTGGAAAAGTGATCTGAAAATGACTTTGTGTGACTTTTTTCTAAGAAAGAATCTTAACATAAGGTTTCTGGATTTCATACAAGTTTCAGAGATTAGAGAAATAACGACACATAAACGAGAACTATCCTGATTTATGAACAAGGTATCTAAACTAACTGAGAACTATAAAGCCAGTTTTTACTGCGAGGGTCTCCGTCTAACTAAAAACAAGAAATTCAACACTTTTTTATTTGTTTAAATATACAAGTATTAAATGGTAGTAAGTTCGAAAAGATTCTATAATGTCTATCAAGTACACTAAAATTACCGAATAAACACTACCGGTAATTTCAGCACAACATAACCCTTACTCAGGCTTCTTCATAGAGAATTAGGCAATGAATTCAGCTACCATTTAATCACCTGGCATTTTTAAAAGCCTGGAAGTTTAACTGACTCTTTTTTAAATCAGCGAAAAGAACTTCTGTGAGTTTTCTCAACGTTCTTTTCTCCTTAACTTTCTTTTCAGATGTTTGTTTTTTCGCACAGGTTCGTCTAGGACTAAAATCTGTGATATATCGTTCCACATACAAAGTCCGGAAGTTCTTTAGTTTTCAAGCCGTCTTATGTGCATCAGTACATATGTAATGTCTTTTGTCTTAGAAAATTAATTAAAGTTTTATATACAACCATTTCTTTTAGACGGACTAGAGATTTCTTTCAGAACCTCTTCAACTTCTCTCTATTTCTATTTTCTATTATTGAAAAAAATATAGAAATGGTATGAGACATTGATTAGCAAAGACACATACCACATGTGAAAAACTTAATAAAATCTACGGAAAAAATTAAAAAGCTAAAGCCGTTCCGATTTTTCGCGCGTTGTGATAGATTATTCCAGTTAGCATGAGAAGCTTTCAATTCGGCATCTACACATCATATGTGGCAATGAAGTTTTCGGGTTCCAATAAAAAAACAGCTCTGCAAGCCTCATCTGTATATTTACCTAGTGTGTGTCCTTGGCAGCCAACTTGCCTACGTTTCATTCTTAGCTCTATATGTATTTCGGAGGTTTTTTAGTATATCTTGATTAGAGAAAACAGAAACTGACCAGATCCTTAAGATTTGTCGTAAACATAAATTTGTAAAAGTCGACAGTTTCCGTATGACTATTTTTGTTAAGGACCAGAATTTGCTATTGCATAAGGGTACTGTTGTCATGCTGGCATACTGACAGAAATATATTTAGAGGGCCAGATGTTGTTTCACTGAGCATAAGCACCAGATATGAGCATTCTATACTATCAAAAGAGGTGCTGAAATCTACAAAAAAGGTGCGGATATTCGTTTGCCAGTCGTTGAATTGTTTCAGCATAACGCAAAGTGTGACACTATGATCGGAGTACAATCTGTTTGTGCGAAAGCCTGCTTTTTGCTTCATCAGCAAATCTTAGAGGTGGGGGGCCTGTATTCAATTTTAATACAGATAGATCGCTTTTTTTCGGGGAACTTCATCAGTTTGTCTGTTAACAGTTCGTCCGAAAGTTGCTCTTTGTGCCAAATTACTTCAAAGAGAGGAGCAAAATAGCGTGTGGAAACTGTAGGATCTGCTTTAAGGGCTTCGGGTGGAATCCTGTCACCACCAGAAGCTTTTGCGTTTTTTAGTGAGTCAGTGATTAATGAGTGTTGATGAGCAGTGGCTGACAAACGTTCTTTTTATTCTTTATCGGCGTAGAAACCGCTTACGCGGTTATAGACGAAAAGAACACAACAGTTGAAAAATATTAATTTTGTAAATTAAACACTTATGGCGATTAATTTTGTATCCTCTATCTCCGGAGCATTAAGAACAAAGCAAAGCAAAATGTCTGAACTATCTAGCCAATTGGTCGCGATTCGTTGTAATTAAAGACAGCATTTTCGTGATTGAAGCAGTATATTTTGTAGTGATCACCCAGCACATTTTGTATAATACTCGTAAATTGAGCAGCTTTGTCTGCTTAAGACACTTTACTGTTGACAAGTTTTGCTCATCAGCGCAGGTTTTTAAAGAACAAATACGTGAGCCGTCTCTGAGAGCCTTGAATTTTCGTCTGCTTTATATGGTATTTATAGTAGTTTCGCCAATCCAGGATTTTTAAGCAAAAAATGCCAGAAATAAGAGTCAGTGGCCCTCGACTAATCGAAGTTTTAGAAGCAATCTATAAGGTGAGCACAATATGTATGTTTTCCATTCTTTAGAATATTTTCCTTCGATCTGAAAGAAAAATAAAGCTTAAATGGAAACTATAAAATTTCAATACTCTTTCATACACAAACTTTCATATTACATTGCACCTTCTTTAAAGAGATTATTAGAGAAGTCTGATTTTGGTAAATAATTTGTGAAATATATATATATATATATATTAGAGCATACCTTCTGATCAATATAAAAGTAACTTCTACAAGTATCTATAACTTATTTCTTTCTTAAAACGCCACCACTCCATCTCTAACCTCCACAAAGTTTAAGCAACCCTTTCGCTACCTTACTGTAATCCATAGCTGACACACACATGCTCAAACCAAAACTGAAAGCGTGCACTCGAATTCATCACTTTCCACGTACAACTTTAATCTGCATGCCACAATTAATAGCCAACACGGAGATAAGACCGTTTCACATAATATTTAGAGTCACGTGACCACACGCCTTCAAAACAGATTGCCTTGATGAATTTATGAGCGATTTTGATGGCGTCGGCCATAACGCTTTGCTGGCTGATAGTGATGGTGATGAGTTGTTGAGCTGCTGTCAAAGTGTTGGTGGAATAACAAAACATCACAACAACAACAACAACAACAACAACAACGACAACAATAGCAACAAACAGCAAATTAGTGAATGACTAAAAATGTGCCCGCATTGATGCGCTTTTCTACGTCAATACAAAAAGCAAAAACAACAAGAGTGAAATTTTTTAATGAAAATATAAGCATAACAGCTTAACCCCTGAAATTTGAGTACGCTGAAAGAAGAAAAAAAGGATTAAGCACGCCAACATGCTGCCGGACGCGCGTTTAATGGAATTAAAAAATAAAAAAAGTAAAAATTGAAAAAGCAAGCAACGGCTTGAAACCCAACAAACGTAGTGGCAAAATAATGGTGTGGGTGTTTTTTCACAAAAAAAAGAGTATAAACAAAATTGTGGCAAAGTGGCTGCGGCGAATTCGACGCAAAGAAAAATACCACAACATAATATAAAATTGTATAATTTATGCATTTCTCACATGTAATGCAAAGAGTTGAGCGGCAGGAAGCGCGTGAGTTTGTTGTGGAATAAAATTTTCAACGCCTGCAATGGATGCACGGCATAGCAAATGATGCGCACACGTCAACTCAAAGGGTTGCAACGCTGACGGAAAAAGCATATTCCTGCGCTTAAATGTGTGTAATAAATTTGTTTAAAATATTTTGTTGCGTGCTTTTAAGCATAAGTCATGTTGAAGTCGCGTAACGTTGGCAGACAACTTTTTGACAGTTGCTCATCAAGAGCAGTGCTGACGCTGATGACTGGTGCGTGCGCCGCTTTAAGGGTCTCCGGGGAGCCGAAGTATTTATTTCAATTGCTTATGAAAGGGTTAACGCTTAGCTATTGAAACTACTAGCAAGAAATTAATATGAAATTTTAGTGATTGCGTGAGATAATCTCATTTTAATAAAATTCGCCATGCTACCAGAGTAAGGAAATTAAAGGAAGCTCAATATGCTGACAATTTAAGCCGACGGCATAGTCAGTAAGAGTAAGTAACTTTATGAAATATAGCAAGATTAAGCATTAACTTCGATTCCATCGAAGATAGAATACCTTTCACAAATATACAAATAAAATATTCCATACAAGAACTTTATATTGATCGGTAGTTATGTATGGCAGCTATTTGCTATAGTGATCCGATCCGAACAATTTCTTCGGAGATTGCATCATATCCTTGGATAATAACATATGTCAAATTTTAAGATATCTCTTCAAATAAAAAATTTTTCTATACAAACACCTGATTTAAATCCTTCAATTTCTATCACAGCTATTTGCTAAATGATGCCAACAAGTGATCAGCTTCTTGGGAAGAAAAAGACGCGTGCAAAATTTTACATCGATACCTCAAAAACTTAGGGGCTAGTACGCGTATGCAGAGACAGCCGGACATCAGCCAGTCATACTAAATATTTACATATTATCTGGGTGTTAGAAACTTCGTAGCAAAAATAATATATTCTATTTGAGGTCCGGCTCGAAGGATCATAGATAATTACCGACCCAATTTATTGGGGAACACAACACACTCGCGCGAGTGTTTAAAATGGAAAAAAGTTATTTATTTAACCGGTGCAATTTATTTAAAGATATCATTTGTTTACAGAACAATGCTTTGCGAAAATATATGTATGTATATATGTAGGTAGAAGAGTTGGAACGCTATCGGCGCGGGTGGAACGATGACGCTCGAAAAAAGTGGAAATTCCGCGGCGCAGTATAGAAGCGAAAGTATGAAAGTTGTGGTTGGGCGTCTTGTGTAGAACGAACGTATCAGTGATGAGTGCTCGACGAAATGTGGCGAACGAATAGTCTCTGCTTTCTCCTTGTCCATCCTTTTTGATGAATGGTGTATAAGTATGGTGAATTGTGTTGGTGTCTTCAGCTGTGGTGAATTAAGCTATCTTATTAGGGGGCGCCAGTTTTCCCGGGTAGAGTGGGTGGATGCTTAAGTCATTTAAACAATTATCATTAACTGTGATGAAAAGTTAATAAGTTTTTTAAAAAGCTTCGATTCACCTATGAAATTCACATTTGATGGCTGCGAAGACTTCTGGATTTGTATAAGCGTTTCTGAAAGTTTCTGATCTGGAACATAAACAACAATCTCCATTAAAATTATACAAATTTTCATAGACAGAACTCATTAATCCAGTACTTAGCAAAAGCTTTTGCCACGCCATAAGGGGGTATTCTGGTCTAGAAGCATGAATGTCAGGTAATTTTTAAAGTGTCGTAAAAAAAGGCAATTAATATTTTTACCAGAGAAGAGTACAGAAGAAATTAAAAAACTAGAAAATGTAAAAAATTTCAAAAATTATGAGCTGACGAAGTGGGGGGTTTCTAAAAATTTCTACTTGACAATACCCATGATATCAACCCTCCTAGTTATATGCAACCACAAAAAAAAAAAAGGATTTTTAATCTAGAATAATGTCGCAATAGCTGGAACTACGGAAAAGAAATCAAATTTTTTCACAAAATGGCGACTGCCTGAAAAAAAAGTTTTTTTGAATCACTTTTTCTGACTATTTCGAATTTTCTAAAAATAATAAAAATAAAAATTTGAGGATGGGGCCAGTTCCAACCATAGACAAGCCTATAAAGAAGACTCAATAAAAATTTCTAGTAATTCGATCCAGTAGAACCTGAGAAATCGTGGGTATCGTTCCGAAAAATTCAGTTTTGAGAAAAACGTGTATAAAGTTTCCCTAATGTCTTTTGTTCGATCAGTTCCGGCCGAACCAGTTTGGATGCCGGGTCAGAAAAATGTCTATATCTCCGAAAATAATTTGAATTTTGAAAAATCCTCCTGTACACATATTCTTGAATAGTTAAACTTTGAAAATATAAAACAAATAAATTAGATTTTTTTTAATTTCTAGACCAGAATACCCCCATAATCAAGCTATTTACAAGGTCAATTAAAATTAGTGAGGTTCCCAAAAAACATAATATTTCGGGAATGTTTGATCACTGCTGATCGCTTCAGCTGCTGTAATAGTTTGGCAGGAAGTATTCTGTAAAGGCAATAACACTTCTTCACTTCTGAGAAAAAATTGATTAAAACTGAAACAAAAGTCTAGAAGGACGTTTTCGAAGACGTAAAGCAGTTAAGAAATAATTTTTACGATGAAAAGCATTGGAGCTTTGAACAAGATTCTGATACTGTACACAAGGCTGAAAAGCAATAAAATGTCTTCATAACGACATACAAGTATGATTGTTCGTCTAAAAGTGCAGCTGTTTATCCGTAGAGATACATTTTTCAATAGTCTTGTTTTTACAGATAGTTTTGGAATTTCATCATGGAAAGTCATACGCCTAAACAACGTTTACAAATCGTTCAACTTTATTACGAAAATTAACGTTCTGTAGAGAATGTGTTTCGCGCACTTCGCTTAACTTATAGTCAACACAATCGACTCACCGAGCGTACTATTCACAATACCATCACCCAGCATTCATTATTGGATAATATTCGACCGATTGCAGCAACTCGGACTGACTTAAGGAATGAATTGACGCATTTTAAGAGTTTTAAATTGAAGGCGTAAATAATGCAGCTGGTGCAAGGACCATGTGCGATGAATAGCAACCTGAAGAGATTTAAAAAAACATCTGTTTGGTGTGTGTTGTGAGCCAGTGGAATCATCGGCCGAAAGCGAATTTCGAAAATTTATTTTCATAAGACTGGAAAATATTCTGACGACTGCAAAGTAAAAACTTTTAATAAAAGTAATGAGAGAAGTAAGAACCGAACTAAAAAGGCCTTTAACCTTTTGAATATAAATTAGAGAAATAATGGAAGTTAAAAAAACACTTACAAATGTTTTAAGCTGTCAGCCAGACTTTATAGCTACTTCCAGACGTTTTTCCATTCTCCAGGAGTGTGTGCTTTAATAACTTGAAGAGCACGAATGACTACATCATATTTTAAGAGGAAGGTAAATTTCTTGTAATCATTTAAGTAAAGCCATTACGATCATGAAATAACCTAAAGGATTTCAAAAACTAGGATACCGAAAGCTTACCTGTTCAAGAGCAAGCTAGGAGAGTCAGTAGACACTTGTTGATTGAAAGCTACTTTTTGTTGTGGTTCTTATGCACGCAGAAAATGTTAAACAGAATACTGCCAAGTTTATAATATACACCATTCTGGGTTCACTCTGATATGTTCCGATTAATGAGTAATGTTAAAGGTCGTTTCAAAAGCGAGTTTCCTCTCTAGATACAAATAAGAACAGTTATACGAAAATACTTGTATGGAGTATCTTCGAACGTACAAAAATTGGATTGGAATTAATAAAAGTCTCGGCTTTAACTAACTAAACTATGAATTAGAACAAATTCATAATGATTAAAAAAAAATATTACACAACATGTGTTAGCTGAAAGAAAATATTTCCTCTTAGTGATTTTCTCTACCTTTATACTTACGACCGCTATAATACTGCCTCCACCAATATCTCTAACTAAATAGTATCTTGCACCACTGTTACGCTATCATTACTTTTGGTTGCCGCTTGTAATTTGGCATAATCCCTAATAATAATCGTAAAATACTCAACTCAATGGCAGCTCTGCAGCACCATGAACTTACAAACCATACCTACGCATATATGAATCGGCTTTACCACAACATGCCACATGCCACATGTGACAGACAGGCCACAAGCGACAAGCATCGTTATGTTTACACTTTGTGCGCTAATTTCCGAAAGCAAACGAGTGAAATATTCGCCAAACTGTTATCATGAGGATGTGAAGCAGTGGGCACGCGGAAAAATCTGGCTTTCACTTTGCTGGTCCGCCACTGCTACATATACGCCACTGTTCGTCACCGCTATGATTGTCAATTTACTTTTGAGCATTTCCACGCCGTTGCCGTCGCCGGTGTCATCATAAAACTTTACGACTTTTAATACGCTTTCATCAAGCATTTCGTACTCACTCTTCTGTCTCTCACTTATTTCCTTTGCTTTTGCCACGTTGGTCGCTTCATTTAGTGGCCTCAGCTGCTTGTGCCGCATTTTGTGGCAAAAATTTAATTAAATGCGTGTTGCAACAGCAATCATTTCACTGCACTTTAGCAAATACCACACCCGCCCGCACTCTGCCTCAGCGCACTGCAGACCAGCAAATACTCTCACCCACATTACTAAGCTCTTACTCTGCTCTCATTCGGTACTGTTATGCGCCTTGTGCCTTTTGCATACTTTTTCGGTAGCAGGCCGTTAGTTTCAATCAAAGTTTGCCCTTTCAACAGCAAATTGCATTGACAACAACAGCAACAAAAGCAATAAGTGGCAACAACAACTATGTAATTGAAACTCATTAGTGTGGCATGAACTGACTGCGTCTCTTTGCTGCCGACTACCAACAACCCTTTTGCTGTCAGGAGCCTGCTTTGATACGAAAAAATACTTGTTTTGTTGTTGCTATTCGCCGGATTCGCCAAACATTGTGGCATGTTAACCCTTTCTTATCACTCGCGCTCTTCTCAACTCTCTAAGCGGTGATAAAATGTAAGATTTATGTGACAGCCGACAAACTCACGCACTCGGCAAATAGTCATTTCGGACGATAGCTGTTGTCAATCGCTGTGGCGTCATAAAAAAGTATGAATTTTTTTGAAAAAGTTTTTTTTTTTCATTCATTCTTGGTAATTGAAAGCAAGCAAGTTATAGGATTTTAGGTGTCAGTCTATACATTTGTCCGTCTGCTCTGTTTAACTCGATTGAAATTGGGAATAATTCAAGCGTCTTTGTAATATGTTCCCTGAATAATATATGGTGTGAAACTCCTCTATTTTACTTGCTAAGAGAGCAGAAGATCTCGTAGTTGAAGTTGGTAACAAAGCAATCTCATTATCTGCCATATAAAGCCATGCCATTGTCTGCCGACAGACAAAACGATGAGCTATCTCTTAATCAGTTCGTCATTTATTCTTTAACCTCGCTAAGATCTTAGCTTGAATCTAGCTTATATTAGCTTAACGGCTAGCTTGAACTTATGTAATTTCTGGCTGGATCTTTCTAGAATCTATGATCCATTAATTGCTCGATGAGAATTAACGAGTTCAGTACTACTTTTCCGAGGTCAATAAATCCTAGCTAGGCAACAACCTTTTCCGAGTAACCCCACTCGAACCACAGCAAGAGCCGAAATTATCATATACATTCAAATAATATCAATTTTTCCGGAGAACAAAGAACACCAAAATAGTTTTCTTGCAAGCTCTTATTATTGTGCTAATCATTTTAATTGGAAAAACTTAAAGCTTGCACAGTTTTATTTGACTATTATAGCTTCTAAATTCCAAGATTAACCTTTACGAATTCAGTGAAGGCCGAAAAATTATCAAAAAACTTCCCTCATGGGAATCGTTTATCTACTGTTAATAACTAAAGGGTGATCAATTTTGAAGATCCCTACTGTTTTAAAGAAAAGTGACAGAAACTTAATGCTTAATGGGGAATACTTATTATCATTCGAAAACCCATTTTTAGTATTTATTACTTATAGATTATCTCTGGTTCAGATGGTCTATCTACTGAGTTCAATTTTCGACGACTCGTTTGTGCATATCGACTAGTAACTGACGAATGACACGCGTGATGTTTTGTTCCAATGCCTGAATCGAAGCGAAATTCTTCACAAAGACGTTGGGCATTATATATCCTCACAGGGAAAAGTCTAACCGCGCGAACGATCGGCCCAAAACATAACATTATCTGCTCACCGAAGTGTTCTCTCAATAAATCGATTGATTTATGCATTATGTGGGAAGTGACGCCGTCTTATTGAAACCAACTGTCACCATAATCACGAGCTTCAGTTTCAGGCATCAAATAGTCAATATAATGGCGCAATAACGATCGCTATTGACGGCTATGTGTTCATCGGCATCACCGAAAATATGGACCGATGATTCCAACCACTCACAAATCGCACTAAGCCGTTGCTTTTTCCGGATGAAATTACGGCCCTTGAATATATTATATGTTCGTCGTCTCAAATGTGGCAATTTTGCTTGTTTGCATAACCATTGAGGCAGAAACAAGCTTTATCGCTAAACAAAATTTGGGTCCAAAACGTCGAATCTGCTTGGAACTTTCCAAGATCCTATAGAGCGATACATTGTCGTGTGTTGCTGCAAACAGACCCGAATCGACTCCTCGCGGTCTTCGTGTGCAGTCTCAGCTACGGCTACTATATTTTCTTCATTGCGTGCTGGACGTTGGCTATTCGGTCAAATATTATCCAATAATGGATTTTGGGTCTCAAGATGAATGATGGTGTTGCGAATAATACGCTCGATTATGTTGACCATAAGTTTCGTAATAAATTTGAACGATTTGTAAACATTGTTCAGGCGTAAGTACTTTCATGATGCATTGATAATTATCAATTATAATTTATAATACTACTTAAACAGAAATAGCATGACGGCTTGACAAGATTCACGAGTACCTCTAATTGGATCGCCCGTTATGTTATCAAAAAATTAAAGAACCAGTACTTAAAATTAATTTTACGATATCAGGCGATAGCAGAATATCTTAACATCCTGTATGAACATTTTGCTTAATGTTTTGTATGGAATCAGACGTTGCTACACTCTGCCAAAATTCCTGAATTTTTTGAAAAAGTGACATCGAGTAGAGATCGCAAAAAGTATGCTTGACAACGAGGTTACCCAACTTACCATTACTGGAGACAAAAAACAACTTTGAAATTGTCCAACAATCCAGCGAATGAAAAATGAGCCAAAAGCGAAAAAACTGAAATCGAGGCATAGCATAGAAAATCGGATTAAAACTATTTTGAAGTCAACAACAAAGATTTGTATTAAAATGCATGGAAATACTGAATCAAGAGGCCATTACGAAAGTTAAATTTGGAAAAATATAACTTAGTGCACGAAAATGTATATATGAGACACGTTGCTGTCGAAGAAATTCGGTAAACAAATGTTACGTTGTAAGTGTTATGGTTGCCAATATTCAATGACGACTCACTCAAATTCTGAGTTACGTAATTGGTTCTCTGTTAAATGGTCTAAAACTCTTTATTGTAAAATTAGTAATTCTATAATAAGAAAATATAGAAATATTTGCGATTTCGATATTTGGGTTTGATTTTTTTACATTTTTCTCAAAAATAACAATCTTATCCTGAAATCGGATTGGGAACTTTCCCTAAATGAAGTGTACAAATAGCATTTTCAATGAGCACCGAACTAACTTTAATTTGGATGTTATCTAGATCAAAGCCTCTGACCATTTAGAATTTTAAAATTAGAGTATTCTTGAACTATTCAAATGTAAAAATATCATAATAAAAACATAAATCAAATTCAATTAAAAAGTCAATTAAAGACATCATCACGTAACCGAATCTATATCTAGCACTACCAAAAACATTTGACAGTCATGTAAATTTAATATTTCTACTCTCTCGCCCACTTCAGCTTCACCTGACTGCTTTTGACAGCGCACTAAATAAATAAAATGCAAATCAGGAATAATATTATTAATTTCCAACATTTTAGCCTTAGGTTACAATTAAATTTGATTAAATAAAAAATGCAAAATTGCTAAAAATGAGATCTCAAAAATGCAAGTGGCATGCAACACATAAAAAATTAATGTGGCTGGCTTTAAAATAATAATTATGAATGCAAAAAAAAAAAAAAAACTAGTTACACAACATTTGTACGCAATTATAGAAATGTAAAAATGCATAAACGCCTTGAGCAAAATAAAATGGAGGGCGGTACTGTTGCAATGACACATGTGCAGCATGCGGCATGCAATCGAATTATTATTACACGTTTGTGCCAATGAAAAAACCGCAAAGATAACCAAAGGCAAAAACAATGATTGTTTGCCTAAAAGTAGACTACACACACCTACATATATGAGTTATTAAGTAAACAGGAAATCGAACTGGCAGTAGCAAGCTTCCGGCCGCACTCATACCGACATACTCACCAATCGAATTGCTAGCGGCATTAATTACACTTAAATGTTAACCACATGCCAGGATTTGAGTGCAACGCTGCAATGCTGCAGGAAAAAATTGGATAACTGAATGCGCCTGAAAGTATGCAGTGCAACAGGATGTGCGAAATTAAAATAAAATGCCCGCTGGGTGCATCGAACGCTTAAGGATGAGAGGCTTGCCGAATACATGCATTGCATCAATGCAACAAATCAATAGCTTGTTGCCGCTATGGCTAGAGTGTGGGCGTGGCACCCCTGAGGCAAGCGACTGTCAACCCTTTGATTTAGCGGCTTTTGTCGCGAAAAATAAATATCTCATGAAAAAATGCGAATACATTGGGGAATTTCCTCAGCCGCATGCAACGTGCAACACGCAGCAAGCGTGAGTGCAATGTCAACACTTCAGCTGGTTGTTTTTGCAATTTCTGTGTATTTTTTCGGCTTACACACTTTTGTTGTTATTGTGCGACTGTCACCGCCTACAATCGCCTTTTGTCATTAAATCATTAAATTCATACGGCTGAGCGATTGCTCACTGCGCTGCAGCGCAACTTCTCATCTGCCAACATTTGCTGGACATGTTGCAACATCGATGCTGCACATGCAATGTCAAGCCATTAACTGCGCACTGGTTGCTTTTTATCAAATTATTTTAAATATTTTCATTACTTTCTCTACTCTTTATTGCTGCCACACTGACCGCTACGCTGGCCGCCGTCCATTTTGTACGCCTAACGGAGTTCGCGCTATTTTTAATTAAACCGGTCACGTGCAACATATTCTTGTATGCAAATTATCTGCATACATATAGTCGGTTGACAGTAAATATTTATTGTGTTGTTGGTTTTGTTTTGCGCCCAGCTGCATTTCATTTGCTCTGCTGCTAAAGTGAGAATTCGCAAAAAAATTCGCAATTATTAATAACGCAAATCCTCTAAAAACGCATCTACATATTCGCACTTAACTTAATTTGTATGCATGTTGCATAATTAATTTCATGCACACATGCCACATGCGCAGAAATATGTGTATTGCCGCACCAGTTAGCCATTATGTCCTTTCAACTATAGCCAACATGCGAACTGCATGCAACAAGGCCCCGGAAATGTAATTTGCCACCACATAAAATTCAATAAAGCGGAGCCATTCAGCTTTGGCGTTATCGGTGTTGGACTTATGGTCAATCTATATACTCGCAAGTTGTTTTTGTAATACCGAACATGCATTACACTCGATGAAATTGAAAATTGTACAATAATTTCGGTGTTCAAACAGCACAAATAGAAATACCCAAAACACCTGAAAGTATACAACCAAATTGTTGCGAGAAGAGATTTTAAGGGAGACCAAAATATGTCCTAAGTGCTTTTAAAATTAGAAAAAAAAGTTCTTTGAGAGTATAGAAGTTTTTATTAAATGTATAAAATAAACTCTTTCATCTTATTCCAACAGGAAAACTTAGGAAAAACCTTATATAGTTACATACATAAATGGCGCTACTATCCATAATATCCGTATGATCCTAACCTTTGAAAGGCGCCTAAATATATATACAAACTTGCGGATCATTAGTTTGTGAATTATATAGTATAATTTCGAGTGAAACAACTTTTGTTATTGTGGCAAAATGGATGATAAAGAATTTCGCGTGTTGATAAACTTATAAATCGAATTGGCTAAAATATAAAACATTTGTCAGTAGCCATATTAATATTGAATACAAAATAAATACAGGAAGAGATATTGACGAAAGCATAAGAGAAGTCAATGACATAATAACCAGCGCCGCTGTTCTAGCAACACCAAACAAAAGTTATAAGCCTTTTGGTTACAGAAAAATCTCTAACAGAGAAATAGAAATGCTTGTAAATGAAAAAAGGCGTGCAAGACGTGAATGGCAGATAAATCGTTCCCCTTCCACTCAGCTTCAATTAAAATCTGCTGTGCGTAAACTAAAAAAAGCGCTTAAACGTGAGAAAAAATTGAACACCGACGTGTATATAAAGAAGCTGTGTTCGAATTCAAACAAGCAAAATTCCCTTTGGAAAGCCCAAAAGTCCATGAAGCCACCAACTAACTCCAACATGCCTATACGGGACTTGGGTGGAAATTGGGCTCGAAGTGACGAGGAAAAGGCTAATTGCCTTGCAAATAACCTAGAAAAGGTATTTCAACCCATTTTTCCAAAGAACAACTTTAAGCTGTCCATCTTACCCAACACAGCTAAAGAGTCACTCGAGTCTGTTGAGACTTCACCTTCTGAAATTATTGGTATGATTAAAGAACTTAACCCAAAAAAGTCGCCTGGACATGATAATATTTCCCCAAAAATGCTAATTGAGTTACCAATTATTGCTGTAGAGGTGCTCTCTTTGCTCTTTAATGCAATTCTTAGTTTCGGATACGATCCAATTTCATGGAAAAAGTCGCAGATTATCTTGATAGATAAACCTGGGAAAGACCTAACGCAGCCGTCTTCATACAGACCAATCAGTCTTCTACCCTGTCTTTCAAAAGTATTTGAAAAAGTATTACTATCAAAGATGTCTCCTTTCCTCCAAGAAAATAATACAATACCAATGCATCAATTCGGATTTCGTTTGAAACATGGCACTATAGAACAAGTAAATAGAATTACTAACGAGATAAGGAAAGCATTTGAGCACAGGGAGTACTGTTCATCAATATTCCTAGATGTAGCTCAGGCGTTTGTTAAGGTGTGGCACGAAGGTCTTTTATACAAGATTAAAAAAATTCTACCTTTAGCGTTGTATAAAACATTGGAGTCTTATTTAAAAAATAGAAAACTTATGGTAAAAGTGGGAGATTTCATATCTGATGGACGACAGAAAGGGCTGGTATACCCCAGGGCAGTGTTTTAGACCCAACACTATACATCACATATACAGCAGATCTTCCAAAAGCTAAAAATATATTAACTTCAACTTTTGCGGATGATACAGCTATAGTGAGCCGTAACAAATGCCACATTTTAGCATCAAGAATATTAGCGGAGCATTTAAGTTCTTTCGAAGAATGGCTAGCGAACTGGTGTATTAATGTGAATGAAGCACATTACATTTTCGCTAAGACCAAAGATGTGCCCGGCAGTAAAAATAAACAATATTTTAAGATAAAGAAAGAAGTAGAAGATGACAGAATCAAATATATAACTAAACTCCGAAATCACCCAAACCCTTTAGCTAACGCTTTGGTATATTCCTGCGATCAAACACGACTGAAAAGAAGAGATATGCCTGCGTATTAAAGAGCGACGTATCACTAAAACAGCTCAATCACTTGCTTGAGTCTGTCTAGTTTTTAAATAGATTTAAGATTTTATAACTTATTGTTAGGCTTTAAGAAAAAGCAGATCCAATAAATAAAATAAGTTTGAAAAAAAATAAAAATAAAATAAAATATAGCGTTTTGAAAAAAAAAAAAAAATTAGTGAAACAAAGCTCTCCTTGATGACGAGTTACCGGACACTGCTCCAGAAAAACTAATTAAAAATTTGTATGCTAAGTTTAGACGTGGTGAAATGAGCACGGAAGACCAAGAAGACGAAGTGAAGTTGTTCCAGATAGCAGGCACTCTAAAGATATCAATTGAATATGTGCCTCATAATCATTCACGAAAATTTGAGTATGAGAAAGCTCTGTGAGATGTGGGTACAGCTCAAGGTCACTTTTAACCAAAACTAACGATGGGTTCATTCGGAACAGTGTTTGGAAGTGTTCAAGCATAATAACCCCGAATGTTTGCATCCATATATGACAATGAATGAAACATGGCTCCTTCATTTCACTCCGAAGTTCAATCAACAGTCACGATAGTGGACTGCTCACAATGAACACGTTTCCAACGTAAAAAATTCAACAGCCTGTGTTTTTAATAGAATAATAGAATAATTTTTATTGACTAACTTAAAAATTAAAAGGCCTTTAACAGGCCTCCATATCGAGCTCCAGCGACTATTTCCTGATCTCAGTTCTCAAAAGAAGACTCGCTACAAATTACAAAACAGTATGACAAGTCATGATTATAAAGAAAAGGAGAGTATATAAACAAATTTTAGTACTCAACAATCAATGCAAATCACATCGAGGCAATTTGAGATCTTCTAGCTCAGTCTAAAACAAAATTCTCGTTTTACAAGAAATATAAAATTTAACTTTAGAAATTTCCTCTGATCTGCTAGTTCCAGTTATTCGAAATGAATAAACTATATTTCCAAGATGCCATCAACCTAAAATCTCTAGGCAAGTCACATGCAATATAACATTTCGGGTGATCTAACTACATTTTGAAAAGAACATGTCTTAAATTTATCAAATTATTAGCAACTTGAGTTTAATAGCTACTCAGAATCAGAAGATGTTTCTCAGGCATATTTTTTCACTTCGCAAATACCTTAGAAAATTTTATTTATATAGGGTGTTTTTTCAAAGACTAAAAAACTGCCTTTAAAATTTAGTGCGCTTTATAATAGTGCCACTTTTATATTACCAAAGTTTAAAATACCATATTTCTTTGAGTTATGCAACAAAACTCAATATTTCAATTCAAAAACTCTTAAAACTTCATATATAGCACTTGCCTCATTCTCCGATCTCTCCCCACATTATATTTTCTGAAACATTGGACATGAGAAACCTCTCTATCCAAACATGCAGTTCATATCTTTAAAATGTACAATATTGCCTTAGGAATGCAATAATATGCATTAGGCATAGGTCTCCGTATGCCGGAAGAGTATTTTATTAAAGATTAGGTCTGCTAGAAAGCAACCAACGCAAACTACACTTTTGTAAAGAATAATATATAACAGAATTTTTAGATAATTTCTGCCTATCTAATAATTATGTAGTTAGATTTTTTTCTAAAACCGTTCGCTTTTTGATAAGTAAAATCTTACCTTCTTTCTGCTATGAAAAATCTTTCGATAAATGTTTGCCAGCGGCTCAGGAAATTTCTAAAACTTGAAGGATCTTCTGCTCTGCTTCAATTTGTGATAAAACTCATCTAAATATTATGCAATGACAATAATATTGATGAAAGCTGCTACCTCCCTAAAGTTCACTTTTTTACCTTTTCCCCCAACATGCTATGTATTAATAATATATATCACTGTCAAAATGAAATGTTGCTGGCAATTTATGCATAAGCAAATATTAAGTCAATTTTAATTAACCGCATTCGCCGAGCACACATACACATCCATAAATGGCAAAAGGGCATGTAAACATGCAAATAACACAGCCTAAATGCATGCAAGAATGCATATACCTTGAATACATTTATGTGTGAGTATTTGCTTACTATTCTATGAGCGACTGATTGCAAATGCAGCACGTTAATGCAATGTTAAACATTATTGACCGCCATCCGCCGACCCAAGCACCTATATATTTCGGGGTAAACTGCAGCAATCTAGTATCAACCTCGCAATTATGTCTATGCATTCACATATCACATGTATCATAAAATAACGTTGCTCTCAAAAAAGCGCTGTCATTTGGGTATGCTGCTCACTATCAACCCTTCAGCGCTTTTCGACTGATGTTATATGCTGCTGACCTTTGTTGTTGTTGCCACTGTTGCACTTCATCAACGTTTAGTGATCTCTACACAAGCATGTTGTTGCTGTTTCTATCGGTGTCGGCTAAATAACCTTGTTAGCGATTTTAATTAAAGGTGTAAATATTGATATGCACTGCGCCGGTGGCGCTATTGATGGCACTCAAAGCTAGTGATTTTCTATTATATATTAGGAGTGCTACTAAATATCATACCACATGTGTAATTCAAGATATTATCTGTCCTCAATTATTAAAAATTTGTGGTGAAATAAAATTGTGATAGTTTTGGAAAACTCAAAAAGAATAGTCTTCAAGTCTCTCAGAAGTCATAAATGAATTATAATTGTTATACAACTTTTTCTCGAGGGTTTGACGGAAATCAGGATAACTTTATCCCTAGTCTTCCTCTTCCCAACCTCAAATTGTTCTTAAATTAGTTTTCCTCTAATGTTTGTCATTTTATCCTTCGTTTCCGATGTGTTACAATCTACCATTGTTTTAAAAATTTTCTCTAATTTTTTTTAGCCATAACCAATACCATACTAACTTAACCCATACAACTTCTTTCAATAAAGAACTTTTTTTTAACCAAAATTTAACTGAAAGATCTCTGCGATGAAAATTGTGCCCTTAATTATCTCGTATATGCTGAGGATAAGCTATAAGATATTATTAGCTTTGGGATCACAAAGAGATGGAAGCAAATAGCGGCAAGAAATTCAGCGCAAGCAATAAAAATCATTGTATACTTTTAGGCTCCTTTTTTATGGTGGTCTCTTTATATTGTTATAACGTTTTTGCCTTTACTGCAAAGAGTTACATTTCATACTGTAGTTTCAAGATTTTACAAAAGATCAAAAGTTCGAGTATACATGTACATTTATTAGGCTATTACTAAGAAAAAAAATTAATAGTTTTATGGAAATATTGTTAATATTTATTAATAATTTTATATAATAATATAATAATTTAATATCTTAATCCACTATACTCGTAAGAGACTTCTGTAGACAGTTTTATTCATTTTGGCACTAATACACATCTTCATCAGAAGGACAAAATAAAATAATGAGTTTGTTTAAGATATGGGACCTAAATCTAGTTTTGAATATGAAAACGCCATGATCTATTCTGACAGAGGTGTATACTTTAAGAGAGTTTCTAGCCGTACCTAGCCAGTCTTTGCTTTTTATGAATTGGTTCTCTATTCGGAGCTGCTAGAGTGCCTTACATAAGTTATATGTGTTTATTAAATAATGAATATTCGACTTCGAATCACTTCCTAGAGAAAACTTTTCGTCTAAATATCATGTATATAACAACAGTATTTTTAGGAAATTGTAAGTGCCCAAGTTGTTTAGGTCGAGTCCAATAAAGGTGTATCCTATTTTTCTATTCCGCATGTTTTATCCATGTGGTAAGAATGTAAAGCAGCTCGGACTTCGTTGCCCTCTATGGGCACTTGGAAAGTTCCAAGAAGATTCGACTTTTTCGAGCCAACAATGTTAACAAGCAAAATTGCCGCATTTGGGACGAAGAGCAACCTGAAGAGATTCAAGTGCTGTCATTTCATCTAGAAAAAATAACTCTTTGACGTGGTTTTTGGGCCAGTGGAATCATCGGTCCATATTTCTTCAAAAATGATGCTGATGAGAACATAACCGTCAATGTCGACCGTTACCGCGCGATGACAACCGACATTTTTAACAGCTTAATACTTGAATATCAATGATTGATTTAATGAAATTTTCAACTTGCATTTCTTAATCTGAACTTCCAAGATTGAATGAAATTCAATCGGTAATTTATCTGCAAAACTGGGAAAGATTGATTATTGCCTTAACCTTAACCTTTTAATCGAACTTTCATTTAAGCCTCGCAACTACCATAAAAGCCAGTATTTGTCCGATTACCAAGTGTTGCACAGGGATCTGATGTGTTAAATATTATTTTCATGTTAAATCTGGTAGCTGGGTTACTATTTACTACTTATACAAAAAATTTTGCAATCACCTAGCCAGAGATAAAAGCAGTCTAATGCTCGCCACTACAATCAATAAAGCGCACGCATACTTGAGTCCATAAATTAAATGTCCATTAGCGAGCGAAATAAAGTGTCGGCGGCTGACTGATGAACAATCAGCTGCGAGCAATACGTGCAACAACAGAATAAAATACTTGCAGTCAGCAAATACAACAACAACATTAAGTAGTACCAACCACAAGACGCATACACACTCACTCAAACGCTATGTAAAACGTGTGCAACAACAAAGTTGCTCTAACTGCCGCACAGCAAACCATTTGCAACACTGCGAAATTGAGTTAACTGCGCGTCCAGAGTGGCCATAAGTGGCTATCTAGTTTAAAGGACATACATTATGCGTACACTACCACATATACACATGCACTTATGTACTTGGACTGCAAGTGTGTGTGTGTTGTTGACTTAACTGTTGAATGAAATTTTGAAAATTTTAATTATGTTGGCTATCAGTTGCACTTACGGCTGCATGCAACATGGTGTGACAAAACAGAGAGGCGGAGAGCCAGCTAATAACTGCAGGAAATATCAAGTGAAAAGCTGTGTATGTGCATATCAACATTTTGTGGCATGCAATGTCAGAGTGCATTTATGCTGCATTATACCGTATATCCTACTGAATGTCGGATGTTGCATGTGTGGCATGGTTTGTGCTTATTTGCACATTTTATGCTAACGTACACACACATTTAAGTATCTATTACAACAGCTTATTTTTGGCTTTTGCTGTTGTTTTTGTATATCACATGATTGTTGTTGTTATACTTGTGTGGCGATTTTGCCGTTTTTATGCCATACTCTTACTTTGTAATTATTGTACATACAACGGAGCCACGCAAATCACGGTCTTCACAAGCGTTCGCCGCTGTTGCAAATTGTTGTGGCATGCAACAACAGTGTACGTATAGGATGGCGATAATATGCATATCACTTAACAATAACTGCATTATTACGATGAGGCTTGTATAAAATAGGCGCATTGAATTGTTGCTGTTGTTGCCACGCCATGTGGCATGCAACGCCATGTATGTACGTGCAGCTATTATTACGCTTCCTGTCAACAAAACGTCACAAGAAAGCCTACAAAAGTGTGCGGTGTTATTGTGGCTCATGCAACATAGCTGGTGTTGTTGTTTTTGTTTTTACGGCATGCCAATTTGTTGCATTCAACGCGTGCGTTAATTGTATTTACATTCTCACTTTTTATATATGCGCTTTCAACGTTCCTATCAGTGCCACGAAAATGGCTTTTCGTGGGCTGTTGTTGTAATATAGACATACATAGCATGTTGCATGCCACAACGTCACTACGAAACGCGTTAATGAACTGGCCAAAGTGGTGACAAGCATATTAAAATCTCATAAATTTTCGCCAACACCACAATGTGGTAAACACATACATACTTACTAACGTGCACCATAAATATTTTCGCACTGACACCAGCATGTGGCAAGCAGGTGTTGACATTTTTTTCACACCAACACCACGCTTAACAGCGCATTTTCACTCGCTAATGAGTGTCCTTTGAGGGTTACTTAAAAATTTAAATTACAGCAAAGTGGAGCTGCCACATATTGTGGCACATTATATGTATATTTGTGTGTACTTTATACCTATAGATATTCGCTTTTAATATTTAATGCACTGTGACACCAAGCTTTTCTGCGCTCGCCGTTGCACATTTTTCATTTTGCTCCTCTTTATCCTTTCCGTTATGTACATATGTATGTTTGATATTCCTGTGTCCTGCCGCCAGTTTTGTTCGCCACATTTTATTGAAAAGCAATTAAAATCATGCGTGCTGTGCATTATTGAATTATGCCAAGCGAAAGTGTGTTGCAAGCTCTTGTCCAACATGTGGCATGTGTTGTGGCATGCCACACATTTATATGGCATTCGTGGCATGCACCCAGCTGTTGGTTTCAACTCTACCTGCAATTGATTGCATTATTTATTGTTGCATCTCACAGATATGCGGGAATTTATTTTATATTTTCGATTGTGATGGTAGAACTTCTCTGTTCCGTTGATGAGCTAATAAATATTTATTGTTTTTACATTTTAAAAGTTGTCGTAGCGGGTTATACTATAAATATGTTTCATTTACAGCTATCAGCGAAAAGTTATGAAAAATTGTTCTTCTTTTAATAGGGGTGGGGAGAGATGTTTGGTCTTTTCGCTTTAGCTCGCCTTCAAACAGAAGTTTATTCATTTCTGGCCACTACCAAGTAAACGACGCTCAGCCCACCGTCAACAAACGATTTCCTATCGTGCGACTTCTTCAATCTACTCCTGGAGAAAATAATTCCAGCTGCAGAACTTAATCGAGCAGGTACAATCTTCTATAAGAGAGTGCGATTTCGACTATTGTGGAATCAGCATTAACACAAACAACCACGTCAGCCTCGAAATCCAACGCCGAATAACTCTAACCAACAGGTGATACTTCGGACCGAGTAGGTAAATGAGAAGTAAAGTGCCCTCTCGACGAACAAAGACCAACATTAATATGTATAATATAATAAAATAACGAAATATCTTTATGATTTTACTTGGTAATTCTCTACAAGGAATCTTTCCCTAATGATACTCTATCCACCATGGTCACGTTCTCTCAATTTAAACATCTTCTGACATTACGTACAGTAAAGCAATTCCAACTCGATGTTATAGTATAAACACCAGCTTCATCAATTATTATGCGTAATCACAAATAAGAAAGTAATAAAATAAAACAGACAGGTTTAGCCAATAGCTATCCTGAGAAATTACGCCGAACTACTTAAGGGGTTCGGGATAGTCAGAGACACGAAAAAATTAGAATTTTCAGTATTTTTTTTTGCTATTAAATCGTGTTATTTTACAAAAGTAGTAATATAGCATTAATAAAGAATGTGTTGACTTGAAGTCACGAAAATTTCAAAAAAAAAGTTTAATTTCCAAAGTTATAGCTGTTGTGTTCCAAAAAAGGTGTTACTTTACAGAACAACCATAAGTCCTTGGAGATTCATTTAAAATCAATCGTACACAGAAAATTAGTTTTATAAATAGATAAACTCAGGCTTGATCGAAGGATTTTATTTTATTTATTTTTTTTATCAAAATTAACAAAATGGCGGCCTCAGGATATTTTTTTCTAAATTTTTGGGAAAAAATCAACTGTTAATTGGTCTTAAAAAATCGAAATTTTCGAAAAAATAAAAATCCTTCGAATAGGACTGAGTTTATTATGTATTCTAAAAGCTGTATAAATTTCATTAAATTTACTGAGAGGTTTTTGAGTTGCAGTTGTCACCGGTTCAAAAAGCATAGTTTTGACAAAACCGCGTTTAAAGTTTCACACTAGCGTTTTGAAGTGCCCGAGTTCTCTTTGTTATTTGTCGAATAACTCAAAAACTAATTATGGGATCAACGTAAAATTTTCAGAGAATATTTCTAAAATATTACGTTTAATGAAAATGCGAAAAAAATAAAAATAAAATATAAAAAAATTCTGACTACCCTTAACGATTGACATAAAATTTACTTTACAGAAATATATTTTATAGGTCATTATCGCTTGGATATTGAGCACCGCGAGGGCTTCAATGAAATTTAACGTTATAAATAGATCTAAAACCTTTGGTTTGCGTAGACCCATTCATTTTTTGTTAACATTGCACCAGTGAATACTTATCAGGTTGAAATTGCTACAATATTTGTTAGATCTTGGATCAATCGCATCACAAAGGAACTAAAACAAGAAATCTGATAAAATAGTGTTTATTTATCATACTCTCGGATAGTTATTAGAGTAGTCTAGGAGTTTATGAATAAATTATTGTTGTATTCATCTTTTCATGATTTTCAGATATTACAATTAATATTACACCCAATTCTTTTTTTACACGGTAGATACGTTCCTCAGAAATCCGTGTAAAAAAAATGAGTAAAAAAAGAGGTGTTTCCTATAGTAAAATGGGGGATACGTTCCATGTCATCTGAAAACCGTGTAAGATGAAATAACGAACTATATTTACTTCGAAAAACCGTGTAAAAAATGTTGAAAACTATAACATTTCAGAATTGCATACAAATTGTATTTTATTTGTATTTTATTGAGCATTAAAACTTAAAATACATACATGATTCATACAGCCGAAAAATTGTTAGAGCAAGCAAAAAACAAAAGAAATCTGTTAGAAATGAAAAAAAAAATATTTACATAGCTACATAATTAATCGTCGCTACTTAATAACAAGCGCCATTGTTTACGATGAACTGCACTAAAATCGGTAACATCACTGGATATATTCATCAAGTTATGCAATGGTGACTTTCGTCCGGTAATAGAGTTTTGAATTGTCGGACTACTTTCCGAAAGGTCTTGCGCCGTCGACTTCTTTACAAAAAACAAAGCAAAATTCAACCGTGTAACTTCAAATCCGTATAAAAAACGAGTTGGGTGTACTAATGTCTGAAGCTATTCACAATATCTTGAAGGAAACTTGTCTGAACGGAACAGAACAACAATAGTATAATATCTACTAAAGAGATCAGTGAGAAGAATTCATGTCAGACCTTCTTTAATTAAATAACCACATAAACCAAAATCTAAGCAATTCTATATTTTAGAAACAAAATGCCAACTAAAATTAAAACCCACCTAAATGGCGGACAGTAAGAATATGTAGGTTTTACTTACAATACAAGTATATTTGTATAACTTCCATAGAATTACTACTTGAGACAATATACTCTTTTTAGCCTCAGAAAGACTCTTTTTAATGCAATGGCAGCAGTCAATGCAACATTATAGCCTTTAAGTGCGCCACAAATAAGTATGTTGTTGTCGTGTTAAGCACAAAACATCAAACACTTTTTCGCTCACCACACGACAATCTAAAAATCAACCACTAACTTTATAAATTATCACACTTTGAAACGCAACGTCAATTTCTCTAAATTTAATGTCTATAATTAACGTGTCTGTAAGTGGCAAGTTTGATGGAAATAGTGTTGCGTGCAACCCTTACGAAAACTATTACGGAAACTATCAAAAAGTGGTAAGAAATTTAATTGGCGTTAAGAAAACGGTAGTCATGCACAAACACTTATTCATAGCTATGCCTATGGCAGCTTATAGAAATACAAGTATGTGAGTTATTAAGCGTAAATTAGCTCGTAGTGGGTTTTAAGCTGTGCTAGTGCGATGTAAAACATTCATTACTACATTTTTTGCTGCAAAAGAAATAAGATTAATTCTTGAATAACTCCTCCATTTTAAGCTCTCAACTTAGCATTGCACCCATCAATTGGGAATTTAAATAAATTGTTATTTCGCATAGTTTCCTCCCACACATGTCATATATAGATTTCCATTGAAGCTTATTTTCTCAACCCAAATCATTTGCATATTTTTGTATGCTTGTAAGTGAAATTCCTCCAATTACAAAAGATCAAAGTCAAACTTTGTGCGTCTTAACACTTTCTTCTAGCGCTGCATTCGTCCATTTGGCGCGCAACGGTTTCCTTAAGTAAATTGAAATTTGTGGTCGACAAGTAATTAATAGTTTGTTCACACAACTTTTGGTAAATGCCACACATTCTCGTTAGCAAATTGACATTTCCCATGCGATTTGAAGACTAAGCAATTTCCAAACTTTTGGCAAATTTGAAGAAATTCTAAATATACATATTTATATAAGCAGATATAAAATATACATATGAATCTAAATATTTCTAATTTCTATAAAAGACGAACAGTTTTGGAAGCGATTAGAGATTAGTGTGGGATAAGTAATAATTTGAACCTTTCACCCGTCCGCTCAAAGTGACGAGCTGAGTCAATTCAGCCATGTTTGTCAATACTTCCGTCCGTCTGTATATACGGGAGTTAGCGTCTCAGTTTTTGAGATATCGGCCTGAAATTTTGCAGACATCCTTTTCTTCTCAAGATAACGTTCATTTGCTAGAACCACAAAAATTGGACCACTATAGGGTATAGCTGACTTAGCTACTATTTGGCAAAAATCAAATCCTTGAATCAAAGCTTTTTAATTAACCAAAGCTGTTATGCGAACAGATCAGTCAAACACAAGTTCGTATGGACAATTTTTTTATTGCATTAGAGCAAGGGTATTCGAAGTTAATGGTTCTTCTTGTTTTTATTTGTTCTAAATAGAGTATTAGAATGCCAACAAACTCACATCTTGCTTGAGAAAACCTAACTTGCTTTCGATTTACTAGTAATTTAATAGTTATCGATGAGGTCAAAATGTTCCAAAAATACATTTTTTAATTATTTTTGGAAAATACTATCAGGCAACCGGATTTTTTTTTTTTTTTTTTTTTTTTTTTTTTTTTGAGATATTTCAAATATTTTTTTAGTTGCAGCAATCAATCACCCGTAAGTGAAAGGTAAATGTGGAAATCTAAGTTGATAATTTTCAACTGAAAATCGCGGAAATTCTTTGCTTTACTCAGGCGAGTTTTTAAGAAATTTTCATCAACATCTGCTCCCAGCTGCATTTTTTTATCACACGAATATCTCCAATCAGCCGCATTATGCAAATTTCATGTGTCCAGTGTCTTATGTCTACTCCAAGAAACTTAACCATTCTTCCCTCTCACTATCATTAGTCTCCCGACTCTTCTCTGTAACTTGATTACCAAAAATAGTTACTCAAGTCAAGTTTAATTATTTTTAATCACTTATTTATGATGATTACCAATTTGGCAAAAGCAAAAAACGAATTTTTGCAAAATTTCGCTTCACGAAGAAACCGAAAACTAAATGCTTAGCGTCTTGTCGACTAACAGCATACCATTGACCATTTGCTGTGTTACTTTGCTTTTGTGTGGCAGACAACACTTTGCGCCAAAGCGCTTTGGAAAAGTTTCTTAGCGCCCTTAAAGTACAATTAAAATGCAATTTACTGCGAACTTGAGGGCAGGCGCTTGTTCTTTGAATGAGAATGGGAGAGAAACAAGGCAGCTGAGCGCATCAACTGGTTCAAAATTTGCAGAAGTTTTCATTAGCAACTAGACGGCAGGTCTCATGAACAACACCAAACTACTATTTACTTTTGCATTTGGACTTTTTTCGGTTTTGTTATTTTTTGGTTTTTTTTTTTTTTTTGTTTGTTTTTGCATACTTGCACTGCCATTTCGCCACTATGTCTCTCCAAGCACCCTTTACCTTTGCTAAATTTCATTCTTATTAATTTAAATTTCAGCCACTCTCTCTCTTTGTGTTTTAGCACTAATTTGCATAACCCAAAGTAAACCCTTTCACGTTGAGTGGCTGCTAGCCGCATTTTAACTTGGCCAATTTCCATAATTTACCATTTTACGTATTAGCCATTGCGAGTCTTAACAGCTAATATCCGTTTGCTAACTTTTGTAAAAGAAAAATACAGTACAATAAAGTGAAGAAAAAAATACAATTTTCAGCATTTCATTAACACTCAGTATAGCTTAGAGTTCCAAGGCGCTCATTTGCAAAACGAAAACTCGCCACTTTGCATTTGCAATATTTGTTGTTGCTCGCCAGCGCACTTTAGTTGCAATTCCACATTTATAGTAACATATGTGTGTATGTTTGTGGGTGTTGTGTGAATATTTGAAAATTGTAAACTACACTGTAAAGTTTGCTGGGGATTAAAGTGCAAATATTGCCCCTCAGCGTGTAACTACGCCATGGCGTATGCGTAACATAGCCAAAATACCAAATGCCAGTTACCGATTGCCAGCTGCACTCGATGGCCTCAAATAGCTGCCTTTACACCACATTTCTTGCATTGCAACCCACACTTGTTGCCAAGAAATGTTTACAATAGCCGCATTGTGTTTGAAATGAAAATTTTGTTACACCCCCCTAGCCTCTAGTTTGTGGAAACTTGAGCTCTATGTATATTTGTTTGTTGCTAGTTGGCGTTCTGTGTTGCATTGTATTTGTTTACCAGTTAGTTTGCAAAGGTACTTTTGGGTGTTCGAAAAGTTTCAACTCGTATTTGCATAAATTTCTGTTTGGCACTTTTTATAATCACCTTTGGTCGCACACAGTAACTTGATATTGAAATGAACTTTTTGCACTCTGCACTTGGCAGTTAGCCACACTATTGCGGTTGGTGGAAGCTGGTTGGGCATACCTTCTTATGTTGTTCAATACCTTCAAGGAAAGTATCTAATACTCTTTATCGAAACTGAATATTGGTTAGAAGAACTTGTGGTGGAAACAGCTGTTATATAAGACAGCAGAGATATACCTAGGCTTTGATGGAATACATAATTTTAATTTTTCTTGTATAATTTTTTGTCTTTTGCTCACAATATATAGGCCGCTGATCTTATACAGTGAAACTTCCATATTAAAGGTTTCGTACCTCATTAAGGTCATTTCCATCTGAAAAATATTTTTCCTATCCGAAATGCTGTTTAACTTTATCGCCATTGAGCGGTTATTATTATAATTGTTTTCGGTAGATTATTTTTGGCGTCCTTTCAATTTTAGGTTCTTTACTTGACCATAGATTAGACCTCCTTTCACCCGTATCTTGTCTTTGCTTGCCTAATACGACTCCTAAGTCAGTACTTCAATGATCAAATTTCTTCTTTTATTTAATTTAGAGCTAAATTTTTTATGTTGCTTTAAGCCATTAAAATAATTGAAGTCACTCTCAGCTAAGAATAACACCAGCACTCAGCACTGATTTAAAAACTTAATTAAATAATTTGTTGAAACATTTTCGAATCCAAATAGATTAACAAGATTTGAGTAATTTGGCCTTATGTTCTTCAACTTATGGACGGGGTTAAGTTTTTGGGCTTGTTATAGATAGGAATTTTTCGCTAATCAAGGGGATAGTGAGGAAAGTATCGGTTGCCTTTACTGCTGTAAAGAGCGACTGAGAACAGGTGGAGTCTATCTCCATCAGCTCTAACTTCTGGTTACCAAATCACTGGAGTAGGCTTCAAGTGGAGATATACTGCCTCAAATTGCAGATTTCTTCAGGATTCATTGTAGCATTCATTCCAATAGTCTACCGGCAATACAGGTCTGGAGCTTATTGACAGTGCGCTTTGCTATCCGACTTGTTGGGTTACGGCGGACCCCAATTTCATCAGACTAGGAATGAGTAGGAACTCCGCTGATCTCTTGGATGGATCTCCTGTGAACTTGACAAGCGCTGATCAACAACCAGAAGCTGTGTGGTTGCGAGATTATTCTTAGCCAGAGTGGAACGCAAGTGGTCTTCTGAACAATTTCCTCTTGGCAAAGTTAATCTACTCGCAATGATAAGTGGACACTGTTGTATGGAAATTGTCAAAGTTGTATGAAGGAAGGCGAGGAAAATAATTAATACACTTCCTTCTCAAGAAGTCTAAGGTTTCAGCTTCTCGATATGCAGACCACGCGAAGTAACTCGGATTGATGCTAGCCGCTTCAATAAATTTTTTCAGAAATAAATTTTGGGAATATTCGAGCCGTCACTCGCCAATGAAAATTCCATGTCACCATCTTTTACATTCTATGTTAACTTTATCCAAAAAATCTTAAAAGTTGATAAACAAAAGGTGATTGGTTAATAAATAAAACAATGTTTCTCTAAGCTATGGCTTGGTTTTGAACATTATATTCTTCCTAGAACAAGTTTTCTTCTCTGCTTAAAAGCAAACTATGAACAAAAACATGTATTGCTGCGTTTTCCTTCACTTTTGACACCATTTTCAGGCTAATTTTTCTACAAACATAAGTCTTCATTAAAGAATAGTAATCTTCACGGAATCTGAGTCTCAATAATAGTTGAGAGTCATATCATATTTCGAAAAGTTTAGTAGCAGATAGGTGCCATTTATCTTTAAGTTCAAGGTTTTATCAAAAAGAAGGCTTTGCATATATCTCCATAATTGAAAGCTGGACTATTTTTCACACTTTTTCGGAAATGAAGACAAAAACCTTTAAATCTTTAGAAAAGTTTAATATAGAATATAGAATAGATGACTAGGTACCATTGCAATCTAGCACGATTCGTTGAAATAACTTTTTTCACAGATACAATAATAAATAAAAGTCCCAAAACATTTTATAATAAAAACAAATAATGTTATTATTAATTTTTCTTTTATAAATGTCATAACTTTTTCAATTCTACTAACTTGTACGAACTGATTAATAAGAACTCTTAGGTGCCTATCTAAATGCTTTAGGGGTCTTTCTCCGTTTTATGATTTGGTAAACTCTTTAGGTTTCACTCTGCATGGCATAGTTTCTGCGACCCTTAACTTCGCTTACAAGTTCACATCTTGCAATTCCAGTTTCTTCTCCAACGCATCGACCATCTTGCCGTTATGTTTGATGGTACGTAGCCACTGCACATACTCCGCGGGCAGACATGTCTCCAAAGCACCTTTCACAATAGTTTTTATATACGTTTTCGATGGTTGACGATCGTAGGGTATCTCTTCGGGTTTCAGGCATCGCACATCACCCGTTGGTTGGTTTGTTAAATGATAGGCGCGACACTCTAACAACTTGCCGCTGTTAAGCTCAAGTATCGGCACTGTGATCGGCACATAAATGCCATAGGAGACACCCTCTTGACTGAAACAGAGTTCAACCTAAATTCTTATGCTGTAAAAAGGTTTATTTTGCTTACTCATCTAAATCTTTTAAATTGCTGTTATCAATCTCCCAAATGGCGCCAAAAACACAGGCATTTGGTTTGGGTACTATGGTCGCGGGCGCGCCGTACCAAGTGCGGGAACTTGTATAGAAATCAAGTTGGTAATTCTGTAAAGTTAAGTATTAATAATTCGGTTACAGATGAGTTTCTTAAAGACGTTTTTATATTACTTCCAGCTTCCCAGGACCTATGCGCACCGCCGTGGGATTTTGTATGTGTATTCTCTTGGCTAGAAGATTACTGCCAAAACCAAAGTAGTAAAACTTGGAAGACATCTGAAAAGCGGAAGATCATTCTATCATTTAAATTGTATTATCAAGTAATTATTGAGTTAAAATCTGTAATAAAGTTAGTTTATGAGTTCTTAAATTATTTTTGAAAACATATGGAGAATTGCAAAAAACCGTGCTTGAGGAGTTGTAAATAAAAATATTTGTCGAACACAAAACATTTATGTTAATAATTGTGTAGTTGGTAGAGAGTTTCGGAGTCAGGTATTTTTATATTGACTGCGTCTTACTCGAAAAGTATTGAGAAGTTTTTTCTAAATACTAAAGTATGAAGTAATTGACAAGGAAAACTTTATCGAAATATCCACTATTTTTTCTGTATAAATTCTATTTGAACCTACATACATATGTTATGGAAAAGATACAGCACCGTCATTTAATAGTAATGTGTTCTTAGACATTTTTTATACACAGAATTTTTGAGAGACGATGAGGAAATTATTATTTTTTTATGTCTCCTAGAAAAACTACATTATTGTTATTTTTTTAAGTGAAAAATTTATTTAATTTCATCGTCTAGCCGCTTTGTAATTTTAAGCTTTCTGGGTTGTAATAGATTTCAAAAAGCTTTCATAACAAACAGCTGTTTGCTAAAGTTTATTTAGTTGTCACTATTAGCTGTCAATTTACTTCCCCCTTTAACATCATAATCCTGTTATTGAACAGCTGTAGCGTCAGCGCGGTCGAATATTTCTATTTTACTTCACACATCTCTATTTATTACAGTTACCAATTTATTTATTTTACTTACTTTGTGTCAAGCACTGAAAACTTTCGCGAAAATAGTTTATTTTTTCACAAAATGTATTAATTGATATTACAATTGTGTTGACAAGCTTTAAACTGATGTGTCAAGTTCAATGTTTTATCGGCGAATGTCAAATGAACAGAAGTGTAATAGTTTTGTTTATCTCTTGAGTTCTCTGCTCTTGATTTGAAGCAAAGAAATATTTAGAACTTTGTGACGATTGTTGGAAGCTTTTTTCGTGTTAAATGTGCTTCTGCAAAAATAAAAGCGCTAAAAGCTTAGCTGTGTGTTGTGAATGAGAGTAAATAATAGAAAATTATAAAGAAGTTGCAATTATAAATGCAAATTAACTAAATTGCATGAGAAGTATTTAAATTAAGTGCATACACTGTAAAAAAATGCATGATAAGCAATTAAAATAATTGCATACACTGTAAAAAATGTGTGCATTTACTTTAGAATAATTGAAATAATTTTGCGGAATTATTAAATAATTTAATGTGAGAACTGGAGAAGTGAATTTGCATTCTTTATTCAATACATATTGATGTTTCCGTTTTTTTATTTATCCTAAAAGAGATTTCAAATTAAATTTTAAATAAAAGTCTATTAAAATATAAACTTTTGAGTAAAATAAAAAAATAATTGTTAAAATCGTATACAAAAATATATAATTTAACTAAAAAAAATTTCTTATAAGAAAAATTAGTATTTAACTAAAAATTATTATATTCTATGGAGTTTTAATAATTAAAAATTTTCTCAGATATACATATACATATACATATGTATAGATATACATACATATATAAATTTTTTTTTTTAATAAAAAAAATATTTAATTAATAATTTTTTTTATTATTATTTCAGTTTTTGTTTGAATAAATTATTATATTGAAATGAATGTATGTTTACACAATTAAAAATATTTTAAGATATATTGTGTGCATATGTTTATATTTTTTGTAATAAATTTTAAAATTTTCAAACAAAAAAATATGCTTATAATCAAATTTTTTAAAAACAAAATTTGTGTACATAGAATAAGAAGCCCTAAATTTTGTTTTGTTGAAGTAGTTTTTCTTGTTAAGCAAATTTTAATAATTGGAATCAATATTTTCATGCGATACAACCCGAAGGCTTAAAAGAAATCACGTTTTAGATTTACCTTTTATTTCTTTCTAAATATTGTAAATAAACTCTTAATATTTTTTAATATTATAGCTGTCCTCACTGGAGTTCAACTATTATGTTAAAATATTATATATATATTTTTTTAACTAATTTACTTGTTGTCTAATTGATAGATTGTAAATAAATATATCAAAAAAAAATATTTTCATTACACTATGACAATTAAAATTAAAAACAAACTCTAAAAATTCTTCGAAACGATTCTTTAATAAAAAATTTGTATTCAACAACAACATTTTTCATTAAAAAAATATTTACAAATACCTAAAATAATTAAAAATTGGGCACAAAAATTTCTAATAAGTTTTATTTCATAAAAAATAACATATTTTTCAGCAATTTTTTAATATTTTATTTAATATTTTTTTATAATTTTATTAAAATCTACGGTATATATACAAATCACTTAAAATATAGCTTTTCATTTGTAAACATAAATTTTGAAATTTCTATAAACATTTATCACAGTTAATATCAACACTAATTAATGTGCTTGTTTTAAGAATTCAATTGCACGTCTTTCAAGTCCAAAATTTGCTCCAAGTCCGGCGCTACATGGCCATTGTGCTTTACAGATTTCAGCCACTCAACATACCATGGCACAATGCCAGTCTCCTCTGCACCTTTCACCAAGCATTGCAAATAAGTTTTCGAAGGTTGACGGTTAAGTGGCACCTTATCGTCGTCGGAGAAATCATTTAACGGTTTTTTCGGTTGATCGGCTAACAGATAAGCGCGTGCAGTGGCCACTGTATTATTCGACAGCATCACAGGCAAGCTGGCTGCATAGTAAATGCCCTCGTGAACGCCTTCTTGGCTGCTCGGAAGAAGAGTAAATGTTAATTTTTTTAAATTTAATATTGAAAATAATTATTTCGTATTTTTTATTGTAAATGTTTAAAAAACTCTGTTTTCTATAATTTAAAAGCCATTTTGGAAATAGAATAAATTAAAAAAAAATAGTTTTTATAGAATTTCAAAATTAAAATAAAAAATATATGAAAACTAATTTTTGAAAAATCTATGAATTTTTTTTTCCAAAATATTTTTTTCCATAAAGTATGAAAATTAATTTTTGAAAAATTTATAAAAATTTATTTTTCAAAATATTTTTTTTCCATAATAGATTTTTTGTAAATGATTTTTTTTTTTTAATTTTTGTTTGTGTACTTTAATAAAAACTTTCAACTCACTCATCAATATCATCCAAATTGCTTAGAGATATCTCCCACAGTGTGCCATAAACGTACGCGCCAGGCGTAGGCACAATAGTCGCTGGTGCACCGCCCCAACGTTCCGTGTATGTATTAAAATCCAATCGGTAATCCTTCAATATGCCCATACCGATTTTCACCGCAGTCGGATTTTGTATATGTATGCGTTTGGTCAACATATTGCTGCCATAGCCGAAGTATATGAATTTATCTCCCACGCGCTCTGGTAAATCGGTTGGTATAACGTAAGCACTCACGCAGGACCATAAGGATAATGGCAATATTAACAGTAAATTATGGTAAAGCATTTCTCTCGATATCAAGTTTTTAAATTTAACACAATTTATTTACATAAATTTTTTGACTGCTTTGCGTCTACACACTTGGTTTGTCTAATGTCGACTGTCAACACTTGAGTGGCTTACTGTTGTAGATAGCTTTGGTATGGCGTTTGAATTTGAATACTAAACTTGTATATATGTACGATCTCACTAATATACTATATAATATATTTTTGTGCTCACCTACTTTGTCATCTGTCGTTTACATATATTTTGTGTTATTGTTCGATTTAGTAAAATGAGCCTAGGTTGATATAATTGCTGATTTGCGCGCTACACTTGTTCTACACATGAGAAAATTTTCTTAAGCTTTCTCAGTATAATTTTGTTTGTGATAAATTTTCTCTCAGATATTATCGTTTGTAGTATTTATTTTCTTTTGAGTCTTTTTTATTGTGTTTTTCCAGTTTCCAGATTTCGAAATTATTCTAATGGTACTTTTTTTATGAAATACAGACAGCCGATTACCGGTACAGAAAAAATAGTTCAGCGATGTTGAATCACACGATTACGAAGGCCGTGTTACAGACATATGAAGCGAGGTAATACGCTCACCAAAAGTTTCCTTCACCAAATCGATTTTTTCGTTGACTATATGGAGGGTAGCGCCGTCTTGTCGAATCCACGGGTCCAAGGTGGTTGCCCGTATCAACATCCTCCAATTCAGACACGAAAAAGTCACTAACTATAGCCCTAAAGTGTTCTTCATTGACTGTAACATTATGATCAGCTTCATTTTTGAAGAAATATTGACCAATGATTCACCCGGCCTATACAGCACACCAAAAAGGAACATATTAATAATGTAACGTCGTCTCAACAATGACTTGTGGATTATCACCATTCGAAATGTGACAATTTTATTTATTAGTGTACTCATTTAACAAAACGTGAGTCTTTTGCGATTATGGGGATCGATGATTAGCTCGTTTTGGATCCATTCAATGAACGCCCGATGCTTTTGTAAGTATTTTCACTATGAAATGACAAACCAAACTAAATATAAATCAAGAAGCAGCTCTCAGAAAGACCAACTCCAAAAAAAAAACATTGCCTCATTGAAAACCTCATTTTTAAAAATACCCGTTAGAAACATTCTTAATATCACGGGAAGAAGCTCGTCTAGAAAAGCCCAAGTCGACTAATTATTCCAAGTCTTTATTAATATGATAGTCAAATAAATTATTTATTATAATGAAAAGACGTATGCCAAAACTGTATGTTAGACATCTCATCAACATGACATGTAAATCACCTCTATTATATAGTAGATGGTGGCGTCAATTAATACTTCCCCTTCTTTGTCTTCCTTTTTGTTTGCCTTATTTTATTGCAAATCAATATGTTAGATAAGAAAGTTTGCGAAATTTTTAGTTCAGGGACAGTTTAAAGAAATATATTTACATACCCTAATTTGCATTGAATTTTTTTCAGGCAACTTTACTAATCGGCATACTTAACAAAAAAAAGAGAATAAATTATTTCAAAACGAAAATAAATAAGATAAGAAGGTGAAAGCTGCAGAGGCAAACTTAATTTATTTAAATTAAGTAATCATATATTTTTTGTAATATTATTTAATTGGTACATTTCACACATCCAATAACGAAGGTCATTTCTATATGCCAATGTTGGTAAAATAAACAATAAAAAATAATATAAGAAAATAAATAAAATTTGCCGAAAATCATTCTAAGAAGAGCAAAGATAGTTCTTTGTTTTGCAATTGTTCTTATTTTGCCTGATTTGCATTAAACATAAAATAATTATCGCTTTTTCGCTAATATTTCAGCAATTTAATAATATTATTATTTGTTATTGTTTCGAATATATACTTTGTTGTTTCGATTATCTCGCGTCACTCGCTTAAGTGATGCTATTAATGAGTCTACAAACTACGCGCTTACTTTAAATAGGAAATCTCCTTGATTTTTATTAAAATTTGTGGGAAAGGTCGTCACCCATTCACGTCTAATAAAATCCAATTGGATTTAGTTTTACTTGGCTTGCGCGCAGCATAACTTTAAAGACTGATTTTTTGTTAATAAGCTGGATTTTTTAGAAGATGTGAATATGTAAGCATGTATGCATATACTTAAGGTTGTCTATTCTTCTTTTCATACTATACAGGGTAAATATTTTGGATGAACTTAATTTTCTTGTTGAATAAAAATATCATGCCAAGCCAAAAAATATAAAATGACACTAATAAAATTAAACAATATCAAATAAAATAAAATAAACCAAAATATTAAATAAAATGTATGGACTTCCAATGAGTAAACAAAATAAATAAAATAAATTATATGGACTTTTAATTGAATACTCAAAACTGAACTTATAAATTTTAATATTACAGATTGTAGATTTCTCATTTTAGTCTTAATAAAAATTGATAAGAAAATCATAAAAAATATTTTTATCAAGAACAATCGATAAATTTGAAACCCGACATTTTTCTGTAAACCATACCAGCCAAAGCGAAATAGAATCGTAAATCGGTTGAAAATGTGTACCCAATTTATTACAATTATTCTTTGAGACAGCATCCTGTATATAGACAATAGTAATTAATGATGTTTCACTTGTGTTAGACGTGTTCGATGCCTCTGCCACGCGAATCACATTAAAACTAGATTTTAATCGAGAATAAATAATGCGTAGTTTCTTAATTGCTAATTGGTGATAATATATAATGCATAATATATTCATTAAAATTTTAATGTAAGTATGTATATACTAATTACTTGCAGTTTTGAATTTTTTGAGAGATAAGAATTTCAGTGATTTGCTGGATGGACTTCATTCATTCAAAATACATTTGTGAACATGTCTGTTTGTAAACAATTATGTACAAATACTTTTCAAGACCCTAGATACCGAATATGTGGACTTCAGTATCTATAGTTGATTTTTGTTCGAAAATATCGGTCAATGTGTGATAAATATAACTGAAATTTAGAGATAATCCTTCTCGTGTAATGGTATGTCTGTATGTCAAATATAGGCTGTATCGGACCAATACTTCCCTTAGCCCCCATATAAGAGGGGCCTAGCCCCTACATAACTAATATCCGAATTTTCGAACATCCAGCTGACCAACTAATATTAGAATTTTCGAACATCCGACTGGCTTAACTCTATATGATTGGTTTTCCACCATAAAGTATTTTCCCAACTTTGATTCTTGCTATTTACAGGAGTATAAAATGTTCGGTTGCACCCGAATTTAGCCCTTCCTTACTTTTTTTTCAATGTTATGCACTACTCACATCTTTTTTTTTTAAGTTCTATTGTAAATATTTATAAGATTTGCTTTTAAACTGACATCTTTAAATATTTCAAATTCTCCAAACAGGGTGCTGATGTAATTTTTGTTTTTTGAATAACTTGCACAGGGTGCTAAAGTAATATGTTTTTTTTTAATAAACTGGGTATATATTTTGTTCGTACAGTACCTGAACATCTCAATACATTAAAAAAACTTAGACAACTCTGTATGCATTGCAATGATACAGCCGGTTTTGGTATGTGCTAAGTGGTTTCCAGCAACATCCGCAATACACAATACATTAAAAATATATATTTTTTACCGAAGAATATAAAAATAAGCTATCTGAAATATCTTGTATTGAGAAACGTTCAAATATTGTCTTAAAAAAAAAAATATTTACATATACATACGTATTGCTCTGTAGAAATATATATTTTCCATTCCTCTGACGCACTCTGTGTTTTGTCAGCTGTTTTAACTTAGCAAAGACAAACTCCCTAATGGTTTGCTTAATTTCCCGTTAGGCTTAGGTGGTTGCCTATGCTAACCGCTTTTTCTGTTAGATATTTGTGCATGTCCGAACTGTGAGATATTGTACTGTAAACGATATTTTCAAAATAACATGTCTAAAAATTAAAATTCACAGTCACCAGGGCGTATGAGTGATATTAATATTAATGCTCATAGTAGTTGGTGAAAATTTATACATTCAAGGGCATGAACGCTCGGTTTGTTTCGAAATAAAGCTGTATGCGATTTTTAGAGGTTAATAACATAATTTTTTGCCGTATCGGATCTGTAGTAACTAATTTATGTAGCAACAAAAAAGAAAGATGTGAGGAACATACCAGCAATATAAGTTTAGGTAGCTGATATGAGCTACTAAATGAATTTACTTGTAATAATATATCTAAATTTAGTCATTATGAAACTTTATTTGAATGTTTAAATTTTTATTGAATTTCTAAGTTATAAATAAAATTTCAACACATTTAATGCCACTCAAGCCTACTGTGCGTAATACTGTAATAACTTATGTATATGGGTTAAATACCCCAGAAAATGTTTAAATGTGTACATATGTATTTCTATGTATTTATGCCTATATGTAATTCGCATATAGGCACATGCCTTCAACATATCCAAATAAATCACTACCCTCTTGTACATTTTAACTCACTTATCTTATTTTTTGCTGAGCTTTCGAAATGAAAAAATGACAAAATAATGATAAATGGATTCTTGCGGTGTCACCAACGAAATTTACACTGCCAACTTTTGTCACCAAATATCATTGGCTGGTGGAAACAGTGCCCTCGTGCTATTGCGGTGAGGAATAATTCGAAGTCTGTTGACAAATATTTCCGATTATAAAATCACAGGCAACTGACAGATATGTACGTCCCCATGTATATTTATATTACATGTATATATGTATATATTATACGTAAGAAGCACATATGGTAGACGCAGTCCTTACTGATAAGTGTGTAGCTTGTGGCTGGCAGAAATAGGAAGTCGCTATGTTTAAGTCGTCATCATTTGGTTAAGACGAGGGTTCGCAAACGTATTTTGACTTCTCGGCACAAATTGGTTTCATATCACACATGTATAAATAAATATACAGATAATATTTATATGATTTTGTGCTAATATATTTTTTTTTATTTTTTCTACAATTTAAATTTAAGTTGTTTTAGGTTCCTTATTTGCATAAATACTCGAGAAAAATAATATGAACAGATAAATTTGTGCGCTCTAATAATTTTGAATGAGGGAAATTGATACTTTATAATTTTTGTTAATAAAAAACTTATTTTTAACTTCAAAAACATAGAAATATTTAATATTATTATGCAATATATACTATATTAAAGTAATTTAAGCTTCTTCTAAACCATATTGATCAATGTTAACGCCTTAAAATATGCTTAAATAACGCACAAGTGCGTGCTTAACTAAATTTGCCCAAAGGGAGTCATATTTCATAAACTAAATTTACCAAACGGCATATAAATCACACTTTAAGACACAATGTGGTGAGTAAAAGTTGATAGTGACGTGGATTAGTTGCAAAAAGAGTTACGCTGTAATCAATCATCGCATGCGAGCGAACTACTATGATACAAGTATATACATATTTTTATATATGAAGAACTCTTAAAGACTTTCGTATATACAGTAACCAATATTAACATCGAAAGGTCATTGATTTTGTTACAATTATTCTAATATTTTGGCAAGAAAAGTTAGGTCCAGTAGGTAGTCCTATGAGAAAATATTCAAAGACAAAATTGTTTCGGAACTAGGTGTAGCAAAACTCAAGTATCAGAAGTCTAAAAATACAAACGTACAGTATTCAAATATATCGGAAAATAAGCAAAATGAATTAAGTTACAAAAATATGAGAAGTTTTTGTTAGAATTTTCGTAGTATAAGTCGTCACAAATAGAATAATGATTGACTACCACTTTAGGCCAGCTATCATTAAGCTAAAATTGTAGGAACACCATTAACATATTATTAGCTCTCGACACTCACTAGGTTATAGTAAACCTTGAAAGATGTTTCTGAATTAAATAAAACCTTACAAAAAACTAGACAGAATAAAATGATTTGTTAAGTGTTATATATTTCTTTTCTTGGTGGCTTATGACATTTAAATTCTTTCTATTTTAGAATCTATAGCTCACGAGAGTGGTATCTAGATGATTATAACGAAGTCTTAGTAAACGACAGTGTCTGAAATTTTCTTGTGGCTGCTGATGATACAAACTAACCGCCACAGGCTCAGAAGAATTTTGCGGCGGTTTCAATATGAAAATACAGGGTTCTAGAAAAATCCTACCGGGCCTAAAAGTTTGTGTGACCAAACGAAGCAAACGATGAGCACGCGTTTTTAAATAATTATTAGATTAAATAATCCATACAGTGTTTTCTGTAATACAAATTTATAATATAATATATGTACATATATCTATATTTTACATTAAGTGGCAACACCTCGCATTTATACTCTCGCAACAAATTTGCTAAGGAGAGTATTATAGTTTTGTTCACATAACGGTTGTTTGTAAGTCCTAAAACTAAAAGAGACATATATAGGGTTATATATAGCAAAGTGATCAGGGTGACGAGTAGAGTTGAAATACGGATATCTGTCTGTCCGTCCGTCTGTCCGTCCGTTCGTGAAAGCTGTAACTTGAGTAAAAATTGAGATATCATGATGAATCTTGGTACATGTATTTCTTGGCTCCATAAAAAGGTTAAGTTCGAAGATGGTCAAAATCAGCCCACTGCAACGCCCACAAAATGGCGAAAACCGAAAACCTATAAAGTGTCATAACTAAGCCATAAATAAACATATTAAAGTGAAATTTGGCAAAAAAGATTGCATTAGGGAGGGGCATATTTGGACGTATTTTTTTGGAAAAGTGGGCGTGGCCCGCCCCCTAATATGTTTTTTGTACATATCTCGGAAATTACTATAACTATGTCAACCAAACTCTATACAGTCGTTTTCTTTAGGCATTTCCAGATACAGTTCAAAAATGGAAGAAATCGGATAATAACCACGCCCACCTCCATACAAAGGTTATGTTGAAAATTACTAAAAGTGTGTTAACCGACTAACAAAAAACGTCAGAATCACCAAATTTTACGGAAGAAGTAGCAGAAGAAAGCTGCACCCAGGCTTTTTTTAAAAATTGAAAATGGGCGTGGCGTTGCCCACTTATGGATCAAAAACCATATCTCAGGACCTACTTAACCGATTTCAATGAAATTCGGTATATAATATTTTCTTAACCATCTGATGACATGTACGAAATATGGGTGAAATCGGTTAACAACCACGCCTTCTTCCAATATAACGCTATTTTGGATTCCATCTGATGCCTTCTCTGTATAATACAAACATAATGTATAAATGAAAATACAATTCAATACTCAAAGTACACAAATTGATCTAATCTAAGCAAAATAAAAAAATATGTGAATGACGGATAATGAAATCTCGATTATCACTTTATCATGCGAGAGTATAAAATGTTCGGTGATACCCGAACTTAGCCCTTCCTTACTTGTTTTACTTTAAATTGATTTTATATTAACACTTGTTTAATTTTAAAATTGTCCCGAATATCACTTTTCAAAATTATTGTAAGGTAGCAACTCTGTTTTCAATTTGTTTTGAAACAAGAGCTTTGAAGAAATTTAAAGTATTGAAGAATCTCCTTATCAACTTAAAGTTAAATTAAATAACAAATTTCAAATTTATATGTATTTATTTAAAATTAGGTGGCAACATCATATTTTATATTTCTAATTTTTAAAGAAGGCTTAGTATATTAAGTTTTAATTTTTAGCATAATGTGTATTTAAAACTTTATTGAGGGTGGCAGCACTGTTTTTAATACAGTTTTACACAGAACCTAGAGAATAAAAATTTTAGTAATGAAAAATCAGTCTATTGAAAATTTTTCAATTAATATTGTAAATAATTCTTTTAATTTACTGTTTTGCATTTATAGCTTATTAATGGAACATTCAAATTGGAATTTTTTGTACAATTGTGGTTATATCTATAATTTCCAAATGAATACATCAAGCAATGGGTTAATTATAATTTACAAATTTCAAATATTTTACATATGTAAATAATATAAAATGTCCGAGTCTAAAAAATTAAAAAAAAAATGCTAATAACACTCAGAGCAAATATCACAGATATGTGTTATATATGCATATGCAACATTAAGAATGTTCATACGTGTGTTTGATGGTAATTATCATGTTAGTTTCACTTGTTATGTCAGATGTGAGCTGAACTGTCACATCAGCTCCGTGTGATCACATTCCAATAAGCCACAAAATTTCTATGTTTGTGCCTAAATACATACAAACGCACACATATGTATATAGAAAATTGTCTACATAAATATATGAAATGTTTCGATTCAAAACCACAATTGCCGTATTTATTCGCTTGCGGCCATGTAACACTGGCAGTCCATGCCGAATTTTATACTCACCGGCGGTGCATGGCTGTGTGTGTATGCGTGTCGTTTTCCTTCAATATGCTAGCACGTGATAAATGCGCATTTAAAATGCAAATTCGGTCATTTACACACATGTGCACACACGCAGGCGCACGTGATGGGCATACAAAATGCCGTTGATTAGTTGAAAGTGATAAGTGATGTGCAAACAGTGTGGGTGTGAATCGACAGTGTAACTAAGTTAATGTATAGATAACTATGTATACGATACATGCAAATACATACACATGCCCTTGTGTGCACATTTTTTCATTTTATGAAATTTGTATTTTTTTGGTTTTCATTTTAGATTATCGTTGACCCTTGAAAATTGTCAATTGACAGCCGCATTTTAACTGGCTTTTGACAGTCAATGAAGTCAGCCAAATGACAGCAATAGGAGCTGATGAAATTGTGGCAGATAAGGCAGCGCTGTATTGGGTTTTGTGAACAAAATTGGCTGATGGTTTGATAAAGGCCATGTGACAGGCGAAATAATATGAATGTTGGGAAAAGTAAAACGTTTGTAAATAAGTTCTCTGGGAAGTAGGTATTAGAGAGAATTTTTTTTTTGTAGGACAAAACTGGACTAACATAAATGGGAAATTTACAAATTAAACTATAAATTAGGGTTAGCGATTTATAAGTAGGTTGAATGAATTATTAGGTGACTAACCGGCTTGTTTTGACATGTCTGAAGCTTCTTCGTTTGCGTTATATCTAGGCAACCATATCGGTGCAGAGTAGTTGATTACTAGCGCTCCGGTTGCTTGGTTTTGTTGCCAACAACGTCGACTTTACGTTTTGTACTTTGACATTAATCGTGGTCGTAAGAGTTTCATCACCACAAGCTGAAAAGTATAACACCTAAATAAGGGTCGGAATCAAACCACCATTGACTGTAATATTAAGACCCAGTCAGGAATCTTTTGTCTAGTTAGTGAATATCCGCAGAAAGCGGATTTAATGGAGGAAAGTGTAATGAAGCGACAAAGATGTGGGTGATAATTACTTACTTTCGAACATATGTATGTCATTGCTTGATGTCAATATGGTATAATATCTGAAGTGCTGAAAATACCCTCTGGTGGATTTCAAAATAAAGAAGTTAACAGTAGTTGAGAGAAGACACCACCCTCTGTTTAATTCCTAGAGTTTTGACCTTGAAACATTACTGATGATTTCCAACCACTCATACAGATCATGGTCCACCACCTCTTCTGCTGTGAAGGACGTGTATATTGTGCAATGCCCACTAGAAGTGTACTCTTTTGACAAGTTCCACGCTACTGGGATCGTAGGTCCCACTGAGAGCCATGCTGCCTATTTGAACTACTTGTAGTCATTGAGGTGCTTTATTGTTCACTCGATTGGAGTGGCGGGAATGTGCGCGAACTAGATGCAAATTGCACAGCCGTAGAGACAAGTGTCGCAATTGTGTATTGGCAGTATTTGATCAGATAGTAAGTGGACTGACTACCTATGAGTTTTAAGGCCTTAACAGGTCTTAAGATGGCTCTACATATTACATGTAACTGAGGTGGAGTTTGGATGGAATCTTTTAACGTAGACGAAACTGGCCGTTTCTTGCCGATATCGAGATAAAATTTGGCCCGAATAGCGCACTTCTTATTTCCTTGGTTTCCTTTTGGCAATTGGCAAGAGTATGTTCGGCAACATCATAACTTAACCCTTCTTTACTTGTCATTTATATACTATATTTATTGTTTTATGAACTTCTAAACCTATATTTTTTATGTGAATAAGGTCTGACCTTTGTCTTGCTTCGGAGTGAGTCTCAATCAATGACAAAAATGTATGTTTTATATATTTTATAATAATCCAACTTTTCTCCATACTCGCTTCTCTGCTGAATTTACTTTACTTTACTTCTTTAGTCTTCGATGTGTCCATAATCCTTCTTGCTGAAAAGTAGTATAGCTCTATCCATTCAAAAGCAAATTTTTAGTAAACCCACTCTCCACCCAATGGAAAGGCCTCTAGGATGTCATGCAAGGAGAAGTATTCATTTTTGAATATTCGGAAACATTTTATTTCCTTCCTTCATGAGTAAAGATTACCGGAGTTAAAAAAACTCCTGTTGAGCAAAATAATGTAAAATTACAAAATTTTTCTATTATTCACAATTTGCATATGGAAAATAGAGATATAGAGGAAGGCCGACAGACAGAGATGGGAAAGTCCGAGCTTCTGCTTCAGGCGTAACTTTTTTCATTATAAAATAAGTATCATAATCTGTTTCATAAATTATTAGCAAATAAAATGTTTCCTAAACACTTAAAAACTTTAAAGTGATTACCTACTTATGGTAGAAAATATGTTAATCGCTGCAATGTGACATAAAAAAACTGACTTTAGTGGCAATTAAAAAATTAGTATCGTTTTTTAATTACCTTTCGGAGAGAATTATGCTGTGTGAATGAACTTAATCATTTGTATGTAAAGCTGAAAGTAAAAAGTTTGTAGTATACAAAATAATAACCACAAATGTTTGTTAAATAGGATTTTATTTACGTCAAAAAGGTTCAAACACACAAAAAATACAAATAAAAGAAATAGAAAAAACTGAAAATTTGGGCTTTAATCCCTTTTAACGCTTAAGGCTTCTTCTTCTTGTATATAGTGTGCTGTAAATTTACATATGTAGTGAGAAATATTTCATTTCGTTTAATTTTCATTAATTTACACTTTTTCAATTACTAAACCACAACTCGAAAGTTACATATACATATTTATCCATTTATCATTTCCATTGCTCTGCACTTTACTTTTCATTTTCGCTAGTTTAATTATAACTGTTTCTCGTAAAATGATTTTCAATTGCTACATTATCGCGGTCTCACTCATACGCTGAGTACACTCGTATGCGGCTGATTGATTATTTGAGTACTTTAATTCATGCGAATCGAATAGGCAGCCACTTGAAGTTGGAAGCGCGAATCGAACAGTGAAGAGAGAATGGAAAGAGTGAAAAGTTTCTTATGAAAAATTTTCTTTTAACGGTAGGTCCTCCATAATATTTAGAGAAGGCTTTAAATGCATAGGACTCTATACTTGCTGGATAACAGCAGTAGCTGTACTATATATAGAAGAGTTGGCTTGACTAGCTTTCTCCTAAAATCAACTCCGATGATATCACTTCAATATACTCTCCTTCTACATATTCTATTGGCGCTTGTTTTATTCTCTATACTTAAAGTCCTCAAAAGTAGTTCATAAAAAAAAATATTTGCTCTTTAACACGTTAAAATCATATTTTTTTTTTGTACAGAAAAATATATTAAGGTTCTGATTTCATCTCAAATAAATTCTCAGTTTCCTTTCGCACCAGTATTTTCATATCTTTACTCAAATTTTCCTTCCCTACAAACTCGTTTCGTTTTTTCCCACACTTGTACCACTGTACCCTTCTTTTTGCCGGACTAATTAATTACCTTTCGCGTGCTGATTGCGCGACCATTAATAATTGTGCACACACATTATATATATTTATTTATATTTATTTGCTTCATTCACAACTTTTATTGCGGCTTGAAACTGTATGCTTTCGTGGTTTTGGGTTTTACATTTAGCTCTTTGCCTTTATTCATGTTTCAGCATTTCTCATGAGCCATGACTAATTGCAGTTGTTGCACGAGTGGAAAATATTAATTTAATTTGCGCCATGCAAGAAAATGTTTGCGTGAAAAATGCAAATGCTGTAGCAACAAATTTAATTTTAGACAAATAGGAGAGTATGCAAAACATCACCTTCTTCTACTCTCGACGGACTTTTTGACTATTTTCTAGTATTGTGTGACGGTCTCCGAGGTCAAATTAACTGCAGTTTGTTGTTTGGAGCTAGCCACATAACTAACTTAAGACAGACACAGTCAGAGCCAACAGGGACAGCTCAAACTTAACCTCAATGTTTATGAAAGATCCAAGCAGATCATCCAACGAATGTTTATTCCTTCTTTCTGACTGAGAGAATTTGAAAACAATGCTCAATGTCTTTTTTGGCATCAAAGGCATCGTCCACCATGAATTTGTTCCTCCTGGACAAAATATCAACGCCAAGTTTTACGTGGAAGTCTTCAAGCGGCTCATACAAAGGGTCAAGCGGGTCCGACAAGACATCGCAGCCGATTGGAAGTTGCACCACGGCTCCGGCATACACCGCCTTTCTTGTGAACAGCTCCCTAACTGAGGCCGGCATCCCAATGCTTCCGCAGCCGCCCTACAGCCCAGATGTGGCCCGCTCGGATTTTTTTGTTTCCTTGCCTGAAAAGGCCGCTGAAAAGGGATCCAAGCAGTATGCACCTCGGCTCTCAAGGCTATTCCGGAGAATGCCTTCTGTGACGTCTTTAATGCTTTAAAATTTCGCTGGCAGCACTGCAAAAGGAGCCTATTTTGAAAGTTTTTCGAGAATTGTAACGATTGGTTCAATAATTTTTTGTTTTTTTTTTTTTAAATTGACTCAATCCTATTACTTTCGGGACAAAAACTGTATATAAAAATCTTCTTGTAATATATTATCTGCAATCTTTTGACATCTCTATAATCTTTATATACAGTTACATATGTGAAGGTCCGATTCCAAAATAGTCTGGTCTTCCTAATCGAAACTGAGCTGAATTTATTTCCGTTGAAGAATTGTTTCCTAGTTGTTGCATATTTACTCCATACATAGTACCAAAAATCCCAGTATTTTTAGTATTCTTCATTACCATCCTCTCTTTCTTTACCTTCCCTCACTTCTTTAGCTAGAAGTACCGATGTGAAGTGGGTTTCAGTTAGACTCTACAAAAAATCGGTTCGTTAGTCTAATGCTAACCTTACATAAACTTTGCCTAATTTGACAGAAGCGTTAACCTTCTTTTCCGAAACGAATTCAATACCTGTAATGCATATTATTCATTCTAATAGTTGTCTGGTTGCTTCGTCTTCTTGATATACTTGTACATATAGTATATTATATTATATGAATTTTGCATTAGAAGCAACCTTGCACATTCAGTGGAAAGATCTTGGGAAGTACTTAAGAAGGGAAGTTTTTGGTTCTCAAAAGAGCTGTTGTACAATAACATCAAAAAATACCTCGAAGTAAGTTTTGTTTGTTTAGGGATACAATTATTCATTTTGTTGACTCATTTGCTAAATATCTCTATAACCATCACTTTAAAGTTATTATACCCTAAACAGGGTGTATTAAGTTTGCTACGAAGTTTGTAACACCCAGAAGGAAGCGTCGGAGACCCTATAAAGTATATACATTATATAAATGATCAGCATGTTGAGCTGAGTCGATTTAGCCATGTCCGTCTGTCTATATATATACGAACTAGTCCGTCAGTTTTTAAGATATAGTTTTGAAATTTTGCAAACGTCATTTTCTCTTCAAGAAGCTGCTCATTTGTCGGAACTGCCGATATCCTACTACTATAAAATATAGCTGTCATACAAACTGAACGATCGGAATCAAGTGCTGGTATGGAAAACTTTCGAATTTGACGTGGTATTTTCACGAAATTTGACATAGATTACTACTTGAGGTAATAATATAATCTCCGAAATAATTGTTTAGACCGGATTACTATAGCATATAGCTTCCATATAAACTGAACACATAGTTACTAAAAGAAATGCACCTGTGAAGGGTATATTAGCTTCGGTGCTATCGAAGTTAACGTTTTTTCTTGTTGATGTATGATATTGGCAAGAGTAATGTTTGGGGTTGCAGTATGTAGAATTCATATTATTTCTTTCTAATTTCAAAGCAGCGGCAAAAATTCCGAAAAAAATGTTAAGATCGTAGAACTATAGTACTATAGCATCTAACTGCCACGCAAACTGACCGATTCAAATCAAGTTCATATATAACAAGTTTTTTATATGTGAACTGCTTCGGTTATTACGAATGTTTTTATATTTCTTGTTTAAATTTCTATCCACAAAAGAATTTTAATTTGAATTGAACTACTCGATATTATAGATTATGCATTCACAAGTACTTAGCCAAGAGTGAGCTGTCAATATTAATAAAAGAAAATTTAAATTCAAATTTGTTAAACATCTCTCATGGTTGCTAAATAGCCAGCTCATTAAGTATGTATGTATGCGTGCACATGCGACGAAGCTGATAAACGGGTAGAATATAATTGACAACTGTCCAACAGGATGACCGTATGGGGCAAAGTGCTGTTGTTGCTATTGTGCTTATTATTTCCTTCTTATTTCCATGCATACAAATCTATACAAATTACTATATGTACATATGTTCATATACGTATATATATGAATATATATGAATATATATACTATAATTGAATATGTAAATGACTAGTTATATTGCTGAGCATGTACTTATACATGTGTGTGTCTGCAGCAAAATCTATGTAGGAAAACTTAATGCATCGAGCCTTTGAAATAGCTGGATACCGTCACATGGTGTGTTAGATTTTTCCTTGTTATTGTTGTTAGTGCACACATCCGACAGGCAAACAGGAAGCTGTCCACGTCCAATAAAAGCTTACAATTTAGCATACATACTACACATAAGAGAAAGCGCCACTTTTCTAAGCACGAGCACATATACATATACACATATGTATATATGAACACAGGAACATACACTAATATTAGTGCTAAACTGCTGATGTATTATTTAGAGTGTCTATGCTGCTATCAGCAACTTAATTTACATACCCGCACACATCCATATGTACATTAGGGTGAACCAAAAAGTAAACCAAGAGAGATCCTTGCTTAGTTTTAAAAGGTGTTGGTAAGCATTCAAAATTACGCATGTAAAGAACTCACAAAAAACCTTTTCTCATTAAAAATGCAATAACATTTTTAACATTGCTTATTTTTATAAAGCACAAAATTTCTCAAAAAAATTTGCTCCAGTCACATTTCTTCAATTAAGAAAATCGCATATCTAAAACCTTTGAAGAGTGAAAAAATTGTCAATGCCACTGCTAATCTCTGTCTTGTAGGAATATTTGTATCTCTGCAATTCCCTTGAATTCGTACGTTTAGTTTCCGGCTCACCCTAGTATTCATGTTTTAGATACGTACCCGTATTGCGTTTGCGTTTTGCGCTTCGCTTCTTACTACGCTTGGCATTGAAATCGTTGTCTGCTTTCACATACTTTATTGTTGCTAACCACCAGTACCAGCGTAAGGCAATTTGCTCTGAGCATATCACGGGCTTATGAGATTTGTCGGGTAAATGTTTTCAAAGGCAGCTGACCCAAAGCGGTAATCAGGAAAGGCGAGTTACAAATAAACAAAATTATAGCTAAATCATATTCACCTCTCTAACAATAGAGTTTGCGGGAAATCTTATATTTCGTCAGCTATGCACATTATTTTGGATTTCATCAGAGAAGATAAGTTGACTTTAATGTGACTTACGTCGCAATTTATGGCAGAATATTTGTTTTTTTGTTTAAAGGTAATTCGAAGGATGCTTGTGAGCAATTGAAGCCAAATACTAAGGTATTTGGTCTCTAAGTTTCAAAAAATCTATAGACTGCAATCAATAGCTGTTCGTTTGACAAGTTCATAGAGTTCATATATTAAATTCATTCTACTAGTTGGCAATTTAACTTTAAAATATATTTTTGTTGATTTTTTAAAAGCAGATCACGTATTATAAAGTGAAATCACCTGTGGAAACTTCAAAGTTCTAGAAACATTTTAAAAGGTTTCTATACCCGACCTCTGGATTATACTTTGTAATACTTGGTCTTATTCTCTCAATACCTTGATTGTGTTCCGTATAGAATAGGAATACCCAGATCATGGTTGCTTAAGTTAAGTTATGAAAATTTGGTAGAGTATTTGAGGCAAGACGATAGGTTCACTTTCACTTTAGGTAAACGAGAGCTTTGGTTCTTTCTAGGTAAAACCTAGGCACAAAAGACACAATAGAAGCTTTAAAAGACTTTTAGTTAAAATCATACATCTTATTACCTGTTATAACGATTTCTAATTCTGGATATAATATTCTCATTTCAGGGTGCAAAAATGAGCGAAATCGGACTGTAAAAAGGCCTACTTCCCATGTAACACAATTTGAAACTGAATATGATTATTTCATCATCCGCCATGAAAATCAAATAATATAATGAAACCAAACTTTGCAGAAATAATCTCTTTAGAACATTAAGCCCTATGACCACACATGTTTCTAATCCAACCAAACTCAAAGCCCTAGGTGACGAAAATTTGCTCCCCAGTACTTATAGTTCACTATATATCGCAACTTTTGGTCAATGTGTGAGATATATAATTGAAATTTAGGGATAATCTTTTCTTGACAATGGTTTGTCTGCATATCAAAAATGGGTTGAATCGTATTAATACTTCCTTTGCCTCCTATATACCAAATACCTACTACGATTTTCGAACTTCCAGGTGACTTTATACCGCATATATCGGCCAACAAGTGAGTTATCTTTATGGAAATCTGACAGCGTGTTTTACTCATAATACTCTGTCTTTTTGCCTAAAATAGATAACATATAAAATCCGGGTGACCGTATTCCATATAATTAGTGATGTTACCTTAATGAACCTCAGGGAGCAGTTTGTTAGTATGTGGTATATTAATGGGTGAGCCATCTAAGGTTCTAAATTTGAATTATCTATATTTCGACATTGGAAACGTCAAATGCCATTCGGAAAGTGACAGATATTCAGTAAAAAGTCTAAAATTCACGAAATGGGTCGCTATTCACTAGAAGAAAACTGGAAAATATTGGAACAAAAAAAAAACCGAGGATGGTCAATTCTCCCGAAAAATTATCTTTTCGGACGAAGTCCATTTCCACCTCGATGGTTACGTTGACAAGCAGAATTGTCGCATTTGGGGCACAGGACGGCGCTACAGCAAACGCTACACTCAATCTTTTACGCCCTATCTTCGAAAATCGCATAATCAGCAAAAAAGGTGATGTAAATTTGCCTCCCAGAAGCTGCGATTTAACTCCGTTGGACTATTTTCTGTGGGGAGCTGTTAAAGATAAATTTTACGCCAAACATCCAGAAACAATTCAAGATCTAAAGTACGAGATTCAAGCTGCTGTCGCTGACATAAGGCCTGAAACCATCCAGAAAGTACTCCAAAATTGGGTGGATCAGATAAGCTACTGTAAACTCAGGCGTGGTGGTCATTTGTCCGAAATTATTTTCCACAAATAAATTTCATAAAACAACCTTTCAAATAAATGTTAGACCTTTGAAAACTATCAAGCCGTTTTTTTTTATTGACTTTTTAAATTTAAAATTTTATATGACCCGTCCTTTATAAGTATCTGGTATTCACATAACTGGAACTCTTGAATTGGCTATAGAAGTCAAATGTCATACAAATTTCCCTTCATAATTCAAAGGCTCTCTAACTCGAAGATTGTTTGTGGATCACGATGATTCGTGTTAAGGAAGTTCAACTGAATATATAATTGCTTGGATTCCTATCCTCTGGTTGACGGTTTGCACCTTAAGCTATTTCCCCGGCTTTGATTCTTGCAAGTTGCAAAAGTATAAAAAGTTCGGTTGTACCCGAACTTAGACCTTTCTTATTTATTTCCTTTGAAGTCGTACACTCCTTGTAAAAATTTTACCTACTGAAGGTGTTTAAAAAACCTGTTACTGCCACGTTCTTAATATTGCACAAACGCGGCGCCGTTGTGTTAAAAAGTCCCTTTAGGGTTAAAGTTGTCTGCTTGACTGGCCTGTCAAAGATATTTCAGAAGCCAAGAAAACTACTCGCCGAACAAGAAAAGATAACAGTTACCCTCTAAAGTGTATACAAGTATATGTAAATGATAACCGTGGAGAGCTGAACCGCTTCAGCCATGGCCATCCATCCGTCAGTATGTATAAACGCAACCTTTTTCCTTAGTTTGTCGAATATTTTACGCACTTCCTTCCTGTTCCAAGAAGCTGCTCATTTATCCTTGTGATGAAAACTATCTTATTTTACGAAATATCTTCACCAAATTTAGCATAGATTAGTTTTCGAGGAAACGCTACAATCTCCGGTCATATTGTTCAGATAGGATAGCTGATAGCTATCATACAAACAGACGGATCAAAATACATTTTATGTATATAAAACTTTTTGACAAGATATCTTTACTAAAGAGAAGTAAATTAAATAATTATTCCGCTGGCTGCTTGAGCCTTTATATTGATTAATTTCTAAAGATTGACATGAATAATTTTTCAAAATATGGCAATAAGTTACAAAATATTTTTCAATAATGACACAAAATGGCATACAGCGGCCATACAAACTTTTCAAGATAATGATAAAGATCTTCATAAGAGTTATTTTTTCCTTATTAAGTAACGATAAATCGACTTAAATGTTGTTGGTCTTGAATACTGAATCTGTATGATTTACGTAAAATTATCCTTTCAAGTAATGATATTCCCAGGAAGATAGTAACTGTAAAGGGTTGCCCTCTTTATATATGGCAGCATGCTTTTTTTATTATAAGCTTTCAAAAGTTGTTTATCTGAATTAATGAGAAAGAGATTGTAGAATGAAGCACAAGTGAAGGTGAAAAGCATATAAACCATTAAGCATAGATATTGCTACATACTATTTATGTATAAACATTGCTGAAAACCATTGCTTCTGGTTGAATGGCAAACTTTGCTCGAACTGACTATTCACGATATACAGATAATAGTTCAAGAGGAAAGTTGCAATTGCAAACTAGAGAAATACAAACAAGTTACATTGCAAAAAACGAAAAATAAAAATTTCGTCAAAAAAAAAATTTAAAAAATAATTGCAAAAAGACTCGCAACGTAGAGCAAATGACAAATAGTGAGTGATATCCCAATTAACATCAACATCACTCAGTCTGGTTAAGTTGTCAATACTAATTCCGCACGACTGACAAGTGCTGACAATTGCGAAAAGCATAAGACAGGCAGCCAACACACACAAACATACATTTAACTGTATAAATATATGGCGCTTGAAATGGCATGTTAAGCAGTGTAAGATTATAAGGCGCCGCACAGAAATCCATTCATCCGACAGACAAGCGCAAATTACTATGAAAAAATAAGAAAAGCAATTTTTTGATTATAGCGTCTAACACCAGCGATGAGTATTATTAGATTTGCTACGGCTTTGCACGAGCCGCTAAAATTGCAAAAATTGCGTCCATATGTAGGTGGTCGGTGAAGATTTGTGGTAAAGCTTTTTTGTAATTGAAGATACGACCTTTTTGTGCAGACTTCTTAGCCACAGCGTTTTGCAGACGAGAAGTATGCTACACCTAAGAACTGAAAAAGTCCACGTGCCACTAACCGCTTCATTGTGCCGCATCTCGCGATTTTTTCCACCGATTCTCATTTTGATTTTGTTTTTTAGAGCTTGCGAAGTGTTTCATAAATGAATTCCGCGTAATCAGTTTTGTCGAAACGCAAGTTTGCTAGTTTCGCTTTGTTTCCAATGTTTTCGATTTGAATATTTTCTCTGTGCTCAGCTTATCACTCTGAGGTGGTTGCACGAGCGAAAAGTTTTCTTGCGACCACCGAGAGTTGCGCTGAATATAAATTTCAAATGTTTTGCGGTTAACTGAGTTTGCCACAAAATAGCAAAAATGAGTAAAACATTCTCAAAATATGATGGATTAAAAGTATGAAATTAAAAAACTTTTTAATTAGTGCATTTGAAACATTGTTTAAATAAAAGTAAATATGTGAAAAATTTTGAATTATGTGTCTGAAATCGCATATTAGATGTAAAACAGATTTATTACTCGTATAGTTTGAACAGGATATTTTAAGATTACCATGAGATTTGTGACACCAAGGAGAAAATGTCGCATCATCTTATAAAGTATATATGTAAATCGAAAAATTAACCAGCTGAGCCAATCTGTGAAGCAATGACATCGGATCACTATCGCATGTAGCTGCTGTAAAAGCTGAATGATCGGATTCAAGCTCATATATGAATCGTCATGAGTTGATAAAATATATTCAGGAAATTTTTCATGGTTTTTCCCAAACAACAGTACAATCTTCGAACCTTCGAAATGTCGGATTACGAGCGACCGATCAGAATCTGGTTCTGTATGTATGAAAACTTTTTTATTTGTACAGGGCATTATATATTGTGACAGAAAACCCGGAAATTGTAATTAATTTCCCCGGGTAAATGTATATCAATAAATGTATTTTGCTAAGTTGGTAAGACTGTTCTTAATTACTATGCCGAGTATGAGAGCGGTCTGTCTACTAGTTTGTTTAGTACTTCAGCTACTTAAGGGGGTATTCTACTCTAGAATTTTGAAAAATTCGATTTTTTTTTCATATATTTGAAGTTTAGACCCTTAAGAACATGTCATCCAAAGGATTTTTAAAAATTAAAATTATTTTAAGAGCTACAGTTACTTTAGTGACGCAGTACCTAGTCCGGTTTGGCCGTATCGAATTTTTTAAACGCGTTTTACTCGAAACTACTTTTTTCTACACATAATGTTATCTCAAGTTTTATACAACCGATTTACTTGAAATTTTGTGTGAACCTTCTTTATACATATAATCCTTTATCCTTCCTACCAGCATCGCGTCACAATTTTTGTTTTTAATATTTTAAAAAAATTCAGGAATTTCAAAAAAAAAGCGTAAAAAATTATTTTTACTTTCAGGCAGTCGACACTTTTCAAACATTTTTTTAAGTCGATACACTTCTGTAGTGCGTCGCGATTTTTACAATGGATGAAAATATCGAACACAATATTTGACACAATGAATTTATCTAATTTTTTGTATATATATGCTGATTTAAAAATCCTAGCCTAGGTGTGCTACAAAGCCTTCAAAGACGGTCTAGAGATCGTTGAAGACATGCCTTGTTCTGGAAAAACCGGGACATCTTCAACTAACGATAATATTAAAGAAGAGAAGCATGTATTGCTTGAAAACTGTGAGGCAAGAGTAAGAGTGATGGCAACAGAGCTCGATATCTCTCACGAATCCGTATTTTGGTGGATAATTTGGCTATGAAACGCGTTCATGCTCGACTTGCCCGATAAAGATGATTTTTTTTTTTTTTCAAAACTGGTCTCTATGGACATGCTTAATCGTGCCAATTCCGATTCCATATTCATGGAGAACCCGTTTTCAGTCGATTGAAGAGATAAAACCAAATGCTATTCCAAAAAGTTCTTATGAAAGGTGTTTCGAGGTTCGAAAAAATCGTTGGAATAAGTGTATTAGATCTTGTGGGCATTACTTTGAAGGAAGCAAAATAAATATTGATGAATAATTAAACATTTTGCGTTTTATTTTTAATTTCCGGGCACTTTTTTGCGACAATGCGGCTTCGGTGCAACTAAACTTGAAATTTTTTTTATATACACCTCTATAAATGAGTATGAACCAGAGATCTGCAATTGGTACCAATAAAATTAGGGCACTTATGTCATAAGCCAAAAAAATTGGTGCAAATGAGTACCCATACTAGTATAAAAAATTACTAAGCCTTATTCCCACGAAAGTAAAAAAAAACTCAAAGTATTTCTACATTTATGAGTAACAGTAAACTATTACTCTTTCAACAGTAATTCCAATAATTTTAGTACTATTTTGGCTATTTTGCTGTGTGCTTAAATGTCGGTACATACAAAAGGAAGTCCATACATGCAGCACTCATTATTTCGTTTTATTTACGCTAACCGCTATTACATATTATATAACGAAGCATTTTTCTCAACTATTTACATTTTAATCGCAGTTTAATCTGCGAAAGATTGCAATTTTTATTGCCCGCAGACAAATGACAATCACAGATTATAGTTTCACCAGCACTGGCATCTTTCTCGGTATGTACGTGTGTATGTGGATAATACTTACGAACAATATATAAACATAACACCAGATGATGCATTGATGCCTGCCCTGCAGGAAGAAAAACTGGATAAACATTTCCATTTATTTTAGTACAGAATTTCCTAAAGAGATAAACAAATAACTGTAGCCAATGTTTATTTTCGGTTTGGCTTTGCAATTTATCATGCAAAATCTTACAACTTTATGCAAAAAATAATAATCTATGTCATCCCACTCAAAGCAATCCCTTCGGCCTCAATACACTTGTTCCAACGTTTTTTACAATTCTCGAAACAGTTGTTGAAGTCAATTTCCAAAATAGCCTTCAAAAGCCGAACCGATTTTTCAAAATAGGTTTTAAACCTATAGTGCCATTTAGAGCTAAAAACGTAACTTAAATTTTTCTTAATGGGCTCTTGACTATTTGTTTATTATAGCTTGTTTTGAGGTTGCAATATATTTTAAAAAATTGTTGATGCACATTATGCCATTCAATGTGACAATCGCTGGGATACTGATAAAGCATTTCTACATACATATATTACTACTATAGTCTATAGTCTTGTATTATCCAACTATAATTTTTAATTCGAGTAGCATAACATCCACCATAAAAATTTCTACTTTTTCATTTCTTTTCAATAGCTGCTTCGCACAATAATTACTTGTGCATTTATTTATTCAACATATCTTCAATTAATATTGCATTAATTTTTTTTGATAGTTTTTGCCGGCGGTTGACAGTTACATATATGATTATATTAACCGGTATTTATTCAGTCGTGCAGCTGACAGTTCGAAAGTTGTGCAAAGGGCATGATTATTTATTTGTATTCATTTTTATTCTTCAATATTTCAAAGGTACGTTTCAATCAGAAAATAATATCTTTATTACAGGAGTAGTAAACCTTAGAGTGAAATAAAAATGTGTAAATTAATAATTTTATAGGTCGAAATTACCGGTTAGAAAGCTTGGTACTCGTAGTTGCTTGACTAGATAGCGGAAAGTATTTGAAAATATATATTTTTAGTTAGGCTAAACTTTTCTTGAAATTCATTTGCTTTTCGAAGATAGTTAAATTTTTGTGTAAACAGTTGATCAGTCATATGTTGAGTACAAACAAAAAAGAACAAAACTCTGGCAGCTATCTACATACCTGCCACTTTTGTCATACATATTTTTCGGTGCATTTATCATTGCTTTGACCGATGTGTACAGTGTACACTGATCAACAGATTTACACAAAAAAATTTAACTAGCTTCGATCGCCAAATGAATATATTTGTACATTAAATATACACATACAAATTGGACAAAATAATGACAAGTAAACTTAAACATACTCGTATGACATTTTAATCGATTGGTACTGTCAGTATTTCCTCTGGTGGTTTTCTGCCTAACTAGTAATAGTATTTGATAAACTCTTCATACGCCATATACTATCAATATTTCGTTTCATGTTTGTTAATGAACATTTTTTAAAACGTTTATGCTGAGTTACTTTAACTTAATGCAGATTTCTATAGAATTTTATAATTCTATAGGCCTATGGAAGCCTCTTTTTTTAATTTATAATGCTTCTACTTTCTTGATATATCTCTTATACATATCTACTTGTAAATTTATATTAATTTATGCATATGTATATGTCGTGGTCGTCAGAAAGCAGACTTCTTACCTCGCAATGTTGCGGTCGACCACAACATAATCGGGCTGAGATAGATACCGAGGGTTGAAAGGGAAGCGAGACTTAAACGCAGAAAAAAAGCGGCTGAAATGCGTGAGTAAGAAGAGCTTAAGAAGCTGGACAATAGGGGTAATGCTCAAAAATTCCACGAAAAGATGCGGCGGCTAGCGGAAAGTTTTAAGAGTGGAAGTGGTCTAGTAACTGATGCCGAGAGCATACTATGATTATGGAGGGATCACTTCTCCAGTCTCCTGAATGGCAGTGGAAGCATAATACCAGGAAATGGGGAACCCGATTCCCCAACCAGTGACGATAGAGCACCCCATTATCCGATCATGAAGATGTGCGAACAGCAATTACCCATCGGAAGAACATTAAAGCGACGGGGCCGATGAATTGCCCGCCAAGCTATTCAAATACAGGTGAAGAACTAATAAGGAACACCCATCAGTTTCTTTATAGAATATGACGAAAGCATGCCCAACGATTGGAATTTAAGTGTGCTCTGCCCAATCAACAAACAGGGAGACCCCATAATCTGTGCCAACTACCATGGGATAAGTCTCCTCAATATCGCATATAAAGGCCGTAAAATCAAAAACTGACCAGATATTCACCATACGCCAAATCTTGGAAAAAAACTGTGAAAAGAGAATCGACACGCACCACCTCTTCGTCGATTTCAAAACTGCTTTCGTCAGCACAAAAAGGAGCCGCCTTTTGACCACAATGTTAATGCTTCTCTTATATGGTTTGTCTGTGTGTCAAAAATGGGTTGAATTGGACCAATACTTCGCTTAGCTCCCACATCTTCGGGGTGACTTTGTATCGCATATATCGGTACAGTGAGTTATCCCAGTGCAAATAAGAGAGCGTGTTTTTTTCGTAACTGAGTATCTTTGTGCAATAATAGATAAATTTTAGCGAAAACTTGGCCTACCCCCTATGTAATTAATATCAGGAATTTCGAACATCTGGCTGACTTCACTCTCTATGGTTGGTTTTACACCTTAAAGTATTTCCTTTTCTTTGATTTTACATATATGTTGCAAGATTATAAAATGTTCGGTTGCACTCGAGCTTAGCCCTTCTTAACTTGTTTAATCATTAGTTCTTCATTCTCTTGAAATTCCGATAATTTTAACCAAAAAAAAGGTTCTCCACAAGATCAACTAAATAACTAAGGGAATCTAGCTTTTTCAAAATTAATCGCCGATGGTTACATATGGCAAATGTATGTACACTATATTTAATTATGTGTACAAAGGGTTATATGGGTTTATTCGGGTTAAAAACAGTCTTTTTACAACTTTTTACAACAATTTTTTTCATATAAAAAATTAAATATTTTTTAGAATTTTTTATTGTTACAAACATACACTATTAACAAAGAAGTTCCGAAATTTTTGAAAAAATATTTTAAACTCGACCATTACGATACCTATTCCGGTGACCCCCGGAAAAAGATGCGCCCGCGTTGGCAGGATAACTTATTACAGGATCATATAAAGTGATGAAAAAGTACCGGTTTTTGTTATAACCTTTATTTAGAACTTGGACGAGAGAAAAAAACTGAAAATTGGATTTTGGAAAAAAATAAAATTTCAGTGAAATTTTACGTTTTTTTTAAGTTTAAGAATTGTATTTCAAAGATTTATGTTAAATTTCATGAGTTCTCAAAATTTAGCACAATTTTCTTTGATAAGACTATAAAAAGACCTAGTATAATTTTAAGAATCTCCTTTTAATTTCAAAATTTGGCAAATGAAGTTTTTCCATTTTAACTGAACCATAAGCATAAAATTTAGCTTTCGTCGTACCTACTTAATTTCGTATGTTCTGAAATAAATCTAATAAAAACCACAATTTCATTTTCCTATCCCAGCTCTCAGAGAGGCCTACCTAACGTCAACAGGTGATAACCACAAATGCAAATAAATTTAGAGAAGTGTATTGATTTTAATAACATTTATACAGCTTAATAAACTCCAAGCTTGGATTTTCTTGTGTAAACTCATAAATACAAATAGACGGACAAGTGGATATTTATTAACGTAAGTAAGTGCAAACAATCAGCACAATCAGACAAGTGTGTACTCATTTATGATGGTATAATAAGTCATTTGTAAGCATATGCGATTTTCAATTTTCTCCTGTGGCTAACAGACCGACAAATTATCATAACCTATATTATTTACATATGTGTGATAACTTTTGATTTGCTAACGGACAAGGTCAAAGATATGTCACAGTATTATGACATTTAATTAAAAAAATATCAGAGAAATATAATTCATTGTTTGTTGGAAAATCTGATTTTCTATTTGTCAATTCTGACAAATTATGTACTCACACTTAAAACCACAAAATTCGTAAATTCGTAATCAAAAGGAACTTGAACATCTGCAGCATATTGGTTGCTTTTATATATATTGTATAATTTTAGGCGCATATACTTGTGTTGGGATTCTTGCAACAGCAACAGCGTCGCAATTAAGCCGAAATTAATAAATAAACGTAAACAGAGATGCATATATTTGCCCGAACGAAGCCAAAAATTAATTAAATAAACGTTAATGAGTTTATATCCAAAACCATGCATTACTCAAGCAATCAGTGCAGCACTTAAAAGTATGCAGCATTTATGCAATTATTTAAATTAATTATTTAGGCGCCTAAAAGGATGATTTAATTGATATGTAAGCGCAATTCGCTATGAGTTGTGCAAGCTGGTAGCTTGGAACCTAAGTAGTATGCAACATAAAATGTAAAATTTGATGGTGGTTTTCTTGTAGAGTATGTAGCATAATTTAAGGCATTAACACTTTCTTTCAAATTGCATTGAAGTCAAATTTTTTTGCCAGTTTGGTTTAATTTGAGGCGTAAGAAATGTTAATTCATAAAGAAGAATATTATATTCTTTCGAAAGTGAATTTCTTTTCTAAACGCTGTTGAATTTTAAGGAGCCTAAGGGTATAAAACATATGCAACAATTGCAGTTGTATCCACAGTTGAATTTTCTCTGACTGGTGTACTATATAATGACAAAGTTACTATTTTTTCTTTATCAGTTGGCTACTCAAAAATTAACCGTTGTGGAGAACGAACAACTTGTATTATACAATTTCGGTGAAACAAAAGTGCTAACGATTCCGAACTATGTGAGATAAGTGAGTTATGTGACAGATAGTTAAGACTCACACCTAGTGCGACATCCCAAGAAAACGTCTATTTTGGAGACGTTATCGTTTGTTTGAAATTTTTAAAACAAAAAAAAAATTAAATATTGTTTGATTTCTATGAGATCTCCGACGGCAATTTAACGAAGGGACCTCTACTACTGCGGTTATTTCAGCTTTCTATTATTCGAATTAAAACTAAAAGTTCTCATTAAACTAGAAGGTTAACAAAATTACTTAAAAAAAGATATATATTCCAAATTAGTATCGTTTTTCTAATTCAGTTATAGTATGTAGAATATATACAGAATAGAATACAATTATATACAGTATAGGTAGAATATGTAAATACAGAATAGGCAGAAAATTTGTAATCACTAAAGCTTTTTCAGAAAATTTTGGGCACTCAAAACCTATTTGAGACATCCAGTTGAAATTTTAGTATGTTGTTATCAAAAGAATAAAAAATCGATTTTTTTAAAATCAAAATTTTTTTAACTCTTAAGTTTTAACAGTAAATTAGAAAAACTTAAATTAAGAAAAAATACAGTTTTCAAATCCATCGAAGAATAATTTTTGCCAGAAAGTGCTACTAGGACTGATCTATTTATCAAAAAATAAATTCCTTTCCAAATATTTGCACTTGTTTCTGATGCAGAAGAAATCGAAAAAATGGCTCTTGTGGTTACAGCAACCCTCCGAACCTTAACTTATTAGAAATAAGGAATATGAGATAAGAACGAGTAAGAAGCTGTCCAAATTAATTGGTTTACTGAGAATATTCATGCTGAATATAGTTCTGATTTTTTTTATTGCTGAAAGCAGTAGAGAAACAGGAAAAACCTTCTGAAACCTCCAACCTTCAATTACATATCTACATATAAAAATAGTTTCCATAAATTATTATGATAGATTTAAACCCTCATTTTTCCATTACTTACCATAAATTAACCTGTTCAATTATTTACGCCAAATAGATGACTATTTTCTCAACCTGGCGAATCTGTCTAGATATACTTATCACTAAGCTGCTATGTTTTTCAACAACTTTCCAAAACTTAGTTCCATAAAGAAGTGCACACACTGTTAGAATTCTTTGTCATCCTCGAGCTCAAATATTAATACACTAAAAGCACTACAACTGCAGTAGAAGAATACTTACGAAACTACATAGAATCGAAAGCAAATGCAATCAAAATTTTAATGAAAACTACTACATACACACACACAAACCAAATTAAACAGCTTATATTTTATTAGGCATGCTTGTAGGCGTTTAACCGCAATACCTGAACTAGGCTAGCAAAGTTAATTTTTAATAGAACTATTGAAAAGGCAACGATGCGGCTGGAGTAAAAGGCAATAATCGAATAATTATAATTTTATGACCAGCCGTTGACAGAGGAAATGAGCAGGAAATAGTGCTGAGAGGAAGCCTAAATGTATGCAATAATAAGCACCAATTGTATGATTGCTCAAACGAAGCATAAAATGTAGTGAAAATTCCCAAGAAAACTATATGTAATTAATTTAACAGTGCAGCCATATTGCAGAAGGATGCTGGAGAAGTACTAGCATATGCCACATCTAAGCCCAGTTCAGTTTGCTAATCACATACAGCTTGCAGGCATGCTTGGCTCCCTAAACTGTATGCAACAGAGTCCAATTGTGCCGCACATTAATTAAACACACGGGCATTTGAAGCTACTCGGGCAATCAGACATGCCAATCAATTGCGCAATTACGCTTGCCGGCTGAGTGGGCGTTGAAGGTGGCGCTGGGCGGACGGTGTAGACAGATAGTTGTGTGCAAATGGCGAAAACGGATGCGTAACAATTCATTAAAATGACGCATCAGTCCAACACGTCTGTTTGGCCTACCACAGGTAAGCGTTGGCAGAACGGAAGACAAATGAAATGAGTACGGTGAATGTGTTAGCCCGTAGCATACATGTAGGCGCACAAGCATAACGTTATTATGGAAATTCAGTAAAATTTTAATGATAGGCGCAGTGAAGCGGAAACCAACAATTGAGTATAAAAAACAAAAATTCGATTCCATTTTGAACAAATCAAGCGAGGCTGTTAACCTTAGCTCGCATGTATGAGTGTATACGCTGCACACATCGGCTACTGGAACATCGCAATTTTTCACAGACCAAGCAATGTGTTGCGTTAGCCTTCATTAGCCCACGTAATGTACGCAAATCTCGCAATCGAGTGCAAAACTCGCTTTTGGGCCATCAATTATCTAAGCACTCGTCAGCGTAAGTGCTTTGGCTGATTAATGCAACTCGCGTGGCATTGAAAAATATATGCGTGTGCGCATGTCGCTTGCAATTCATTAACAAGGTTTGGTCTCTGTGAGATAAATGTGATTATTTTTGAAATATAACCTTTCGTTTGGCAACGCAGAACGTGCGAAAGTTGTTGCGCTTCCAAATGAGTTTCACGTGGCATCCATTTTCGGTTTGTGTGATTGTGTGTAGATATGATAGTGTGGTTACTGCGCGATACGGCGGTCGTTTGGTTCCGGGAAGTATTTGACAGATTCGAAATGCTTGATGCCCAAAATAGATTTATCCTGCTTCCGCTCTTATGCGTGTTTTTAAAACAATTGCTCGTTGGTTTCTCTCCCAGCTCAAATCAAATCAAATCAAATCAAATCAAATCAAATCAAATCAAATCAAATCAAATCAAATCAAATCAAATCAAATCAAATCAAATCAAATCAAATCAAATCAAATCAAATCAAATCAAATCAAATCAAATCAAATCAAATCAAATCAAATCAAATCAAATCAAATCAAATCAAATCAAATCAAATCAAATCAAATCAAATCAAATCAAATCAAATCAAATCAAATCAAATCAAATCAAATCAAATCAAATCAAATCAAATCAAATCAAATCAAATCAAATCAAATCAAATCAAATCAAATCAAATCAAATCAAATCAAATCAAATCAAATCAAATCAAATCAAATCAAATCAAATCAAATCAAATCAAATCAAATCAAATCAAATCAAATCAAATCAAATCAAATCAAATCCAAATCAAATCAAATCAAATCAAATCAAATCAAATCAAATCAAATCATCAAATCAAATCAAATCAAATCAAATCAAATCAAATCAAATCAAATCAAATCAAATCAAATCAAATCAAATCAAATCAAATCAAATCAAATCAAATCAAATCAAATCAAATCAAATCAAATCAAATCAAATCAAATCAAATCAAATCAAATCAAATCAAATCAGAGTCTCTCTCTCACCAACACTCTCGGGTGGATGTGACTCCTCAGAGGATGCTTGGCTAAGATGAATGTCTGACCGTTGCGTCACTATATAGACATATGGCTTCAGAGAACGTTGACTTGTGTATAATCTACACCTGACTCCATCCTGCCAAAGCAAGAACAAATATGGTTGTTCTTTCATATCAAACTTACCGCCGACAAAGATCAAAGTAGATATGGGCAATCGCCACATATTTTTTACCGTTACTCCTTCAATGCCATGAAATATCGCTAAATACCACAAACTAACGGCTGGTACTTAGTTTGGTGCTAAACTCAAAAAAAAACCAAACACAAGTTTTTGAAAATTTTATGCACTTCTCCCTCCCATTTTTTGCTGCTACAGACTAATAATTCCCTCAAATAAAAAACTCTTCGCTACTCCTTTCATGCACAAAACCCATATTTTCTCACAGACACAATTGCACAAATACCGCCAACTTGCTCTTATCGCTTTGTGACGATTCGCCCTCGTTAAATATTTGAGAAACGACGGTTCTGTTAAAAAATTCTGACTCATTTTTTGCCAGCGAATGTCAAAGATTTTTTCACAGCAATTTTTGCGCTTTTCGCATTTCACGCCAGCCGCGGCACACTTTGTGGCAAGTAATATCGAAAGCTAAGAGCCCATAATGCAGACACACATATATATGTAAATCTGTTATGTATATGCACTTTTGTGAATTTTGGAGCACTTCTAGCAGCAAATACTGCTCTGGTTAAAAATGTGTGCGTTTGAAGTATTTACTGTTACGTTTCTGCCACTTTGTAAGCGCATTGATGTGAATATTTGCAACTGAGAAATGCTACATACATGCTATACCGAAAACAGCTACAGTGCTTACGAACTCTAGGCAGTCTTGAATATTTGTATATATTTCTTTCTTTCTATAATTACATATACATATACGAGTAAATTGTACATATGTATGTATAAGTGTGTGTATGTAGCATGAATGCTGTCAATATTTGGCTTGCCACATGCCACGGACATATCAAAGTGACACAGCTGAATTTCAAAGTAAATGCGATAGATACGTTTATACATATATCTGTATATGCACAGATACGTATGTACTCTATAAATACATGCTCATGACACATTCGAAATTTATTTGGCTTTGTGTGTGTTAATCGTTTGACATACTTTGATAAAGCCAAATTCACTTAACCCCATTTTGTACTGCTTTTAAATTTTTAAACGAATTGTATTGCCTCCGAAACTTCACCAACCCACCCCGCTCGCTTGCTTTGTAGCTGTTTGCCTCTCAGCCTCACGCTCTGTTTGTTACAGTTCGACTATAGGCCTCTCCTCTCCATACGCCCACTCTTCGCTAACTTGTTGTGCACTTTCGGCACATTTAAATATTTAATGACGTGTTGATGTGTCACTAAATGTTACATTATACCGTTATTGGCGATAAGCAGTAAGTTGGACATTTAAACTCATTTAGTGATTAGCGGTAATTAATTTAGAGTGCTGTTTGCCAATTAGCTGAAATTGTTATAATTTTGGTTAATAATAATAATAATAGTTAACGAGTTAAACTGCAAGCGAAATAGGCTATTCAAGTTATTTGGTTTGCTTTTATTAGAATATTACCAAAAGGAAATTTTAAGCTAACCTCTGAACTTTCCTAGAGTGATCATTGCACTAAGAACAAAAAGCTAAGGTCCAAGGCTTCTTGGACTGATCATTGCTATGAGCACCGAGGCTTCTGAAAAAATACTTTCCTTCTATAATAGTCTGACTAGAAGTATTTGAAGTGTTTCATTGAACAATAATAAAGGGTGGTTTGTTTCGAAGTTCCCTACATTTTTATAGAAAAAACATAGAAACTACAAATTTAATGGGAAAATAAGATTATTTTGCTTTGTTTTTTTTTAAATTACTTCTTTTAAATGTTGGCTGCGGCTACGTCTCAGATGGTCTATCCGTTGAGTTCAATTTTCGATGACTCCTTCGACTGGTAACTGGCGAATGACACTCGTGATGTTTTGCTCCAAAGCCTAAATCACAGCGGCATTGTCCGCATAGTCTTTAGACTTTACATATCCGCACAGGAAAACTTCTAACGGTGTGATATCTCACAATCTTGGTCGCTGGTACATGCGATGTGAGGGAAGTGACGTCGTCTTGTTGAAACAAAATTGCTCCAAGGCCTGAATGAAGCATTCTCCGCATGACTTTAGACTTTACATATCCGCACAGGAAAACGTCTAACGGGTTGATATCTCACAACTCGGTCGTAGTACATCGATGGGGAAGGACGCCGTCTTGTTGAACAAAATGCGAGATCTCGAGTTTCAATTTCAGGAAACAAATATTAAGTTATCATTGACGGTTACATTCTCTGCGGCATCATTTTTAAAGAAATATGTACCAAAGATTACACCGGCCCACAAACCACACCAGACCGTTGTTTTCTCTGGTTGAAATGGCAGCTCTTGAATCTCTTCAGTTTGCTCTTCGTCCCAAATGTGGCAAAGTTTTTTTGGGCTGGTAATGGGTCCATCTTCTTGGAACTTTTCAAGAGCCCATAGTATCGAAGCGCGCCGTATCGACCCTCCACAGTCTTCGTGTAGTGTACACTCAGCTGTGGTTGCTATATTTTCTTCACTGCATGCTGGACGTAATCTGTGCGGTCGAATACTATGTAGTAATGAATGCTGAGTCTCAAGACGGGTGACGATGTTGCGAATAGTGCTATCAGGCCGATTATGTTGACCATAAATAGAGCGAAGCTAGTGAATTTTCGTTATAAAGTTTAACGATTTGTTAACGATGTGTAGACGTAAGTCGTCTCCTTGATATGTTAAAAAATACAGAACAAAAATATTTTGACAGTTTGGCATGACTCACGCAAAAGCTGTCAAAATAGGCAATCAAAAAATGTTTACTTTGATCACCCGTTATTTATATAACCCTATATCTCAATTAGTTTCAGGTGATTATGTCTTTTCTTTGACTTATAAAATTCTTGGGAGAACCAAAATCTTAAAATCTTAAAATAATAAATTTTTGACCGTGAATATCTTTTATTTGGTTAAATTTATAAAAAAATTGTTGTAGACCTGTTTTGAAGAAAATTTAATTTCGAACAAAGAGGAAAGGTATTAGCTTATATTGCCAAAATAATGTGGAATACCTGAAACTAAGGTCTTAAATGAATTAGACAAGAATAGATATTCATGCAACATATTTGGTTACTTAATAGTTTCCCTTTGAGGTAACATACTGCTGAAAGACTCTTTTCATGCTGAGTTCGGTATTAGGAAACCTCCCATTGCGTTGTACAATAATTATTTTCAGTTCAGTATGATTCCATTCCTAAATCATAGGCAAACAATAACTTTCTGTATGTGTACAGCAAGATCTTTCTTGGATCATATAAGCGGGAACCAGAAATTTCCAGCAGAAAATGTTATCGTAAGATATATAGGTTCTATCTCTCTACTTGGCTTGAGGAGATGGACTAGAATCGTTGGCGTACTGCATTGAGTTATAAGAGACTTCTACTTTGAAAACCAAAGTTCTTTAGAACATATTATATATTAGTATCATTATCGGACTTTTAACCTGTCGCAAATCTGTGTTGACGAAATCAATATTCCAAAGATATCAATAAAACAAGAGCCGCCCGCTTCTTATGAATCCCTTCTGGCTTTACAATAGATTGGTGGAATTATTAAACAGTCAGAAATATGAATTCCCACGGAAAATATGTAAAAAAATTTGCAAGTGTGTTTATTAATGAAAAATCCATTGCTCAATAGATGTAACTGTAGAAATGCGCGTGGATCAGGCAACACGTGGCACTGCCCACAAGCACATTTTATCGACGATGAATAGGAAAAGCGAAAAAGTATGTATGTATTTGTATATATTTTTGTTCGCTAGTGCAAGAAATGTTTGCACTAACACTTTTGTTTTTATTTCTTGTTAACAAAATAATACAACTGCTCGACCCAGGCTGAACGCGATAAATAACTGTACAGGCAGTGCAGATGAAAATCTGGATATTTAAAATTTTACAACATTAAACGGAAGTTTGGGGGCTATAACGTGGAGTGATTTTTTGCCGATAAAATTATAAAATTTTGTACAAAAATATTTAGTTTTTGTCGGTGTTCTCGTACTCTATCCGATATAAACTAAAGGAAATAAGAAAAACATTAACACTTATATGTATATATATTTGTCATATAGGAAAAATTTGAATTATGGCAGCAAACTTAGATTAAAAAGCTATAAAGCAGATCGATATATTCAGCGCAAAGTAAACTGGAATATTCCTTTTACAATTACGGTATAAGGGAAGTAGTAGCATGTAGGGGAGTAGTTATAGTGCCATTTCGCCTAAAAGTGAGCAACATCACGCTTTACAACGTGGTTCAAATTCCATAAAAATTATGGTAAATCTTTATTCCATAACACACTTCCCACAATTCCAGCTAAAAAAAATAAAAATGAAAAAAAAAATTTAATTAAAACGAAGCCTAGGAGCGAAAAGAAAGCAAACGCAGAGTGAGTGTAAATAAGTTACGCAAATATGCTTAAGAAACAGAAAAACAGCAACTTTTTAGAAAAAAGATTTGCTAGGAAAGTTGAAAAAGTCAAAAGCATAAGTAAACAAAATGGGCAAGATAGACTATGAGCAGAAAGTAAAATAAAAGAGCGAACTACAGTCACTTGCAACCGGCAGCTGACAATTTCTAACGAAGAGCAGCAAACAGCATTTATTTAAAAGAGAAAAAAAAACCGAGTCGGAAGAACAGTGCGAATGCAGCAAGAGCAAAATAAACTTTAAGGCACTCATTTGTAGTGTAAACTCTAAAGCATAAAGCGGCTCATACATTTAAAAAGTTAGTGGGCTGCTGCGAATGCGCGAAAGCGCACTCCAGAATTAAGCTCGCAGCTTAAGCGAAGGTGGCGTAAACATTAATCAACACGAATTGGCATAATTTAAAGTTAAATAATTTACATAGTTTCAACATTTTTTAACGGAAAATGTTAAAAATTGAATTATTAGAAATGTTGGAATATTCGTAGAATGGTAAATTGATAACATAAAGTTTCTGCAGAAAATAAACATGAGGCCACAAAAGCGAAATATGCCGGAACTTTGCTTTTGATGGAAAAATTTTAATGAGATATTATGCAGAATTAAAAGTTTTTAATTAACATCTGTGGCCAATGTGCGTTGGGATCAATTTACGGAAAACCTTTTAGTGCAACCGTAAAGTGAAATGGTAAACTTTCGCGTAAAGGCCTAGTTAATAAAATAAAAAATAAGCTCTATTGGCATTTTTATGAACTTTTAAAGTCATTGTGTTTATTTTTTTTTTCAAAGCCAATTGAAGCAAGGCAAAATAGAAGAACAGATAAAGAAAAGAGTTGAATATGCGCCTAGTTTTTTTTTTTTTTTTTGTTTTTGTAAATACTGAAGCTGCAGGGTATGGTCCGTTAAGTATATGAAGAAAAGGTTCAAAATTTATGAACAAAAGCTGGACAATAAAGCCTTTAAAGATGTTATAAAAAAGTTGCTCATACGCACGTAAGTTAGTTCTTATATACTTGCTAAGGGTAACAATAGGTATGTCATACTATGTTTTAGTGACTTAAGTAGAAAGAAGCTGAGATGGGTATTTAAATATTTTAAATAAGGCATATCCCTTACCACTTTAATTAAAAAAACACTTTCGGTCTAGAATACGATGGTCAGAATAACTCATTTTTACTGAGTATCGGAAGCGTTGGTCTGATTAGCAGAAAATAGATTTTACGTCGATATGATCTTTAATATCTTAGTCTCGAATATTCCTTAATATGGATAAGAAATCAAAATGATACGCAATTTTTTTGGGTGTAGAAAATAGAAGTGGATTTAATATATATATCAGGAAGCTTACAAAAAAATGTGTTAGAGATATATTCTAACATTTTATCAGAAAATTGATTCTGGTAAAATTTAATGTTGTAATCGGATCCAATTTATTTCCAGCTGAATATATATATATTTCTTTACATTTTAAATGATCTGACCTAATCTAATCTAATTAGTCGTAACGCGGCATTTTCCAATAAGACTAATTAAAAAAAATACGAATTGTTAAAGAAATTATAATATTTTATATTTAATGGAAGTACAATCGATACAATTATGCTCTGAATATAACATCATTCCAATGACCTCCATGACTTCTTGTGCAGGAACGAATTGGATGAACCCAATTTTCGAGTACTTTTTCCACTAAATGAAAACATAAAAAGAGTGTGATTTTTTGCTAAAGGCCAATGACTTCATATCACCCTACAAAAAGTAGTCTAATGATAAAATTTCTTGAAATATTTGAGTTGCTAAACTTTTCCCAGTTGTTACACGTGTTGTTTTGCACGTAGCATCGCCTTGTGGGATCTAAATATTGTTAAGATCAACTTTTTCCAATTGCGGTGATTGACATATTTCGCGGCCACCACCACCAGACTAAAAATCACACCAAACTGTCAACATAAGTGAATTAATGGTTGTTAATTACACTGTGATAGCTTTTTTCAAAAAAAAAAAAAGACAAGACCAAATTCGACGGTTTCCCCCTATTTCGGGTCCTACGAATCGAACTGCATCATTACTTTTTTGAGTTACAATCATGGTTTCATACAAAAATTTTTGTTGAAGTTTTTCATCAAAGTGGCCCATTTTAAGAGAAAGGCACATTTTTCTTCGGTCTTTAACTTTTTTAATGTTGACTTTTTTGGTAAACTTTCTTTGGCAAAGCTTCTCAGAATAAGTCCGTCTTTAAGTTCTTAGATGACTGTAAACCCCAAAATCAATGTTGTTTGTGTCCTTATAGCCAATATGTCGAAAAACGGAAATTTAGTCCATTTTTTTAATGTTTTTTCCCTCTCGTTTCGTCAATATTTTAATTTACCCTTTGATACTTATACATTAAGTGACATCTTGTAATAGTAAGAAACTTAATCAAAGTCAACGTTCTAAGCAAACTAACCATTAGAAAAAAAAACTTGACAAAATTTGTATTTTTTAAAAAAGCTACACTAACTATGTTTGTGTGCTATTTTTTTTTTTTTTATGTATCTTATAAGTGTTATCAATAAGTATCATAAATTTGTACACAATATTTAAATTAAATTTAATAAGACTTATCTATCAATGTCCAACACAAATCAGCAAGCAAAGAGTCAAGCTTTTAACCACTGCACTGATAAGAAATAACAACAAGTAACGTTTGAAAGAAACGTTAAATGCTTGCCTAGGAGTCAAAATTTAAGCATAGATTGCAGTAATTGATTTGACTTTGACTTCGCGGAAAGAACATTATTTTAGTGAATTGTATATTAAGAAAATAAATTAAAATGAATAAGTGTCCAATTGGCCTATCGTTGTTCTGCTACGTATGTGGAAAATTTACAAGCCCTCGGAGTAGACGCAAAATATCTTCGGGAACTGCCGGCATCTTTCGATTTGCCCGTTATAAGAGACGTAGATTGGGTGCCAAATACCAATTGCACGCAATGCAACAACAACCTGCATAACTGGTCAAAAAGACTGTGCCTAAAAATGGGGTTCGGCATCCCAATGATTTGGATAAATCCACAATGGCATCATACTGGTAACTGCTACGCGTGCAAGAACAAATTTGCAAGACTCAACAAAAAAAATACAGTTTACAAAAGTGTTCAATCTGCACAGCTACCAGTATCTCACTCAGAAAATGTTCCGATACCAAGATGTCCAAGTCCAACTGACAGATATATTTCCACCGAACCTACAGATCTACTCTCAATGTATAACCCAACCGAAGTTGCAAGCCCATGTCGTCACTTGGAGATTTCCCAAGCCCGTTTGAATACGATGGTACGACAGCTGAAATTATTGCAAAGCCAAGCGATTTGCCTAGCACATCATCTTCGATCGGTAAATATATTGTCTAAAGATGTGAAGGTGTATGGATACCGCAAAAGACAGGAGGAGCTTTTAGATTTCTTTGAGGTTAATGGCGACAATATCAAAGGGTAAATTAAAATATTGACGAAACGAGAGGGAAGAAACATTAAAAAAAATGGACTAAATTTCCGTTTTTTTGACATATTGGCTATAAGGACACAAACAACATTGATTTTGGGGTTTACAGTCTTCTAAGAACTTAAAGACGGACTTATTCTGAGAAGCTTTGCCAAAGAAAGTTTACCAAAAAAGTCAACCTTAAAAAGTTAGAGACCGAAGAAAAATGTGCCTTTCTCTTACAATGGGCCACTTTGATGAAAAACTTCAACAAAAATTTTTGTATGAAACCATGATTGTAACTCAAAAAAGTAATGATGCAGTTCGATTCGTAGGACCCGAAATAGGGGGAAACCGTCGAATTTGGTCTTGTCTTTTTTTTTGACTATCACAGTGTTAATTTCCTTCGCGCCGGAATCAACAGTTGGATTTACCACTCACATGAAAGTGAACCTCGTGGGAGAAGACGATTTTCTTAAAATATTCATGTTACTCCAATTCAAAATCAGCAATTTTAAGAAGTTTCGGGTGAATGAGTGAGAACAATTTTGTAAGATGCAAGCTCAAATCCTTTCTCAAAATTTACCAGGTTGTAGGTAAAAGCGCACAAAAAACTGCAGTTTGAGAAAGATTATTTTAAAAATTAAATTGAATAATTTGTTAACGTTGTTCTTGCGTTTGTCTTTCAAGAACGAAATAGTAATCCTTACTGAAAAAATTAAAAAGAAGTAAGGAAGCGCTAAATTCGCGTAAAACCGTAAATTTCATACTCTTGCAACTTTCCAGGATTAAAGACGGGATAATACTTCCAGGTTCATAAGGTTTGCTAGTAATTATAGGGTCAAAGGCGAGGTTACATTAGATTTTATTCAGCACAAAAATGCACCGTTATTAGAAAAGTTTGTACGGTTATTAGAAAAATACGCTCTCTCAGTTTTATTAATATAACTCACATATTGGCCGGTATATGCGATATAAAGCCACCCTGAAGTTCGAAAGTCTATAGTATATATTTATTAAGGATCTAGGGTCTTTTTTATATACAAAGTTGCTACTGTTAGGAAAGGGTTTTCTCCAAATTTCAATTACAAATCACGTTCATTGATCGATTTTTGAACCTTTTTTTTGGACAGGAACAAGTTTTGGTAATAAGGTGATTATTCCTGCAAAGTTGTATCCCGTTATATAATTTCTTTCTTAATTTGTATACCGGAATGTCAGTCGAATATCATATACCGAATTTGGTTGAAATCGGTCAGGCGGCTCTCGAGATACATATCTTCAGCTAAAAGTGGACGTTACCCTATCATTGCCATCTCGGGGGTGAAATTGAATGTCTCTGGCGTGTTTAGTTATTGATTTATTCCACTTTTAGTATTTTGTAACAGTACCGTTATATGGGAGTGAGCGTTAGCTACTATCCATTTTCTCACTGTGGGTAGGAGTTCTTCTAATATTTGTGGACACGGACGGGCAGACAGAAAGTCAACCAGAATTCAACTCGTTTTCCGAATCATTTATATACGTATGTACATATAGCCATATATCTACCTCGATTAGTTTTAGGTGAACAAAACTATTATACTTTGTAGTAACGTGTTGCAAGAGAATAAGAATTAGAGATCATGACATAATAAAATTTACCGATACTAATGGAAGAGCCGGTATAGTATTTTTTCATATAATGTAATCAATTTAAAAGCAAACAAAGTCAGTTGGATTTATTTTAAGCCTTCAATGTAATATAATACTACAAGTATATACCATAATTCAATCTAATCTAATATAAACTAATCCAATACTATTAAATTTCATCAAATTTAAAGGTTTAGTCGTAAACTAATAAAACCTATTCTAATCTATAGGGTCCGTCACTCGAAATGTAACCAACTTTACGCCATTCGTGCAGCTGTCGCACTGGAATCAGCTGTTATAAATTTGCTGAATGACAGTTCGGAGTATTATTCACAAGTGTACAAAAGCGTTTTACCAAAAGTGACCGCAAAAAAAGTGATCAGCGATGGAACTCAAATGTAATAGTGTGATTGCCTTATATTTAGCTGGAAAATCACAGCCAGCAATTGTTCGTGAGCTCAAACACCTTAATGTGAATAAAGTTTTTGTTTATCGCACCATCATGGTCATCAAAAGACTGCACCGTCACGTGAGATGGTTCGGAAAGTGAAAAAGCGACTTCAGCGAAATTCACAACGAAGTGCCAATCAAATGGCTAAAGAACTGAAAATATCCGACCGCAGCATCCGACGCAAAATGAAAAATGAGCTCAAGGTCAAGCCTTACAAGTTCCAAATCTCACACCGAAGCAGCAACAAGTAAGACTTGAGAGAGCGGTCGCAAGCCAAGACTCAGCACCGTCTCACAAAGCGCGAGTGAACCAAGAATGGCTGAAAAACAACGTTTCGTCGTTCATTACGACCACACAATGGCTCTTGAATTCACCGGATACGAATCCAATGGATTATTCTTTCTGGGCTATTTTGGAGAGCAAAGGCTGAAGTAAAAAATACACCAGTCTTGAGATGCAGTAGAAAGCCATTGTCCGTGAGTGGGCCAAAATACCGGCAAATCGCATTCGGACAGCTTGTGATTCGTTTTTTGACCGTCTCAAGGCCATAGTTAAGACAAAAGGTGACCATATCGAGCAGAAGTGAATTGGTCCTAAATTTATGATTATTTTCACAAATTTTTTGCTTTAAAATAAATAAAAATAATTTTCCAAACCGAATTTATGGCTTTTTTAATTGGTAACACTTCGAGTGCCGGGCCCCGTAGTATCGGCTAACTCAATCTTAACATCTTATTTAATTCACTCCAACTTATTCGAAACGAATCTATTTTAATTCAATTTGATTACATATGTATGTATAAAACAAATAAAATTTTAATCAGTGTCTAGTCTCGGCTAATCAAAATCTAAATAATCTAATATTATTTAATATAAAATTCAAACAATCAAAAAAAGAAGTCTCCTCTAATCAATCAACCAATATAATCGGATTATATCTAATTCATAACTCTTATCAAACTTAATCCAATTTGTATGAATTTAGTCAATTTATAATCGTTATTCAATCTAATTATAAATTTATTTAATCAATACTAGTCCAATCTTTTCCGTTATAGTTATCTTTAATCAAGTTTAATAAAAAAATATCAGATATAATTTAGTCTAATTTATTGCAAGTATTTCCATTGCCGTTCAAAATCCAATCTTATTTAATATAATGTAATTTAATGCAATTTAGTTAATGATTCCAATTTCAGCTAGTCTAATTTTTGCATGTCAAATCTACTATATTCTATATAATTCTTGTAAGATTTAATCCCACCTAACGTAAGTTGTTCAGACGTAATGTTAACTAAATGGAATAATCTTCTATAAATTACTATATTCTAGGGCGTTATAATCAGCAATAATCTAGTGGAATCTAATTATATTTAAATTTTAAAATTTTGCAATATACTCTAGTGTTCATATCTAGTTCGTTTAATAAAGATAAATTATTTCTATTTATTCAATGGCTTCAGGTATAATCTGGAAAAGTAGACTGTACGTTTTTATATTTATGTAAAATATCCACAAATGAGTTTAAACGCTCAACGGAGCAAAAAATGTACAAACACAGTGAATGCACACATATGTACGAAAAACCGTTACACCAATGTGCTCTAACACGTGTGTACGTTTCTCATTTTATTCCTTTTGCACTACCAAACTGCACACACAGTGAATTTGGGTCAATGTACAGTAAATAAAAGAAAAAAACAACATAAAAGCAAATATAAAAGCACAAAAGTAAATAAAAAAGCAACAAAAGTATTGCCAAATTTTTCGCAACAAGGACAAAAAGTGCCGCAAATGAAAAATATAAGCTACTGGGATTACAAAATTTGGTAGCGTGTAAAATTGAGTTGCGTTATAAAAGATTTAGCGGGAAAATTAGGGCCCCGCTGAACTCACATATATTCAAAGTATATACTCGTCCATGTGAGTAGATTTTTTTTTAGCACTTGCTAAATTCCTTGAATTTTTCTGCCAGTACGAAAGATAACCAAGAATTTGCATATGTATAAATTTCGTGGGAAGAAGCTCTCATATATGAGCAGTTATATTTTGATAAAAGCACAGCAGGCAGTTGAAAATTCATTTGTGGTTAACATATACGCTCATTATGCAAACTATTCAGTCGTTAAGTTGTGGGATGATAAATTGAATATTTTTAATAAATTCGTGGATTATGTGATGCAAGATTTTCGAGAAAATCTCTTTTTTTTTTTTTGTAGCAAATATTTTTGCATTGCATAGCCTTTTTGCATAGTCAAATGAATAAATGTGTTCATGATTAAGTTTGGTTAGATAAGGTTCAATGGCTGATCCAGAGATCACACTTGAACTACTATTTCTAATATTACGCAGTTGAAGTCCTGTAAGATACTCAACCTCTACTAGGGAGAGGCTAGCTTCAGTGCGGGCAAAGAGCTCACTGGATATATTACGATTTATAACAGGTCAAAAGGATCTTATTTAAAAAGTCAGAAGCTGAAGTTATTTGAAAATTGTTGATAATATGGCCGTATATGATTTATAAATCCGGATTCTCTGAGTCCGATAATAACTTTCGCGGCCATACACCTTCCGGCGATATCTACGGGCACTATATTATATATAAAGCGGAACGTTGAAGAGCTTCCTAGCAAGAGTGGTATTTTCTAAGGTCCTCCGCATCTTTATGCTAAAACTGCAAGATATACTGTCTGTGTTCCTCTGTTCAAAGAGCAGTCTGTTGAGTATTTGTTGCCCACAGACGGTTCCCCGAAGCATCTGAAAACACGACAGTCAGCCGACAAGTTAGCGAAAACTTTTTGATATTAACCTTTAGTATATATACTATAGATATAGATTGAATATCTTGCAAAGAGTCCTCATTTGGTAAAGAAAAAAATTGACGCCGTACTCTAGTTCTCGAAACTCCGTATTCATCGTATTTATCAGTTTTAGCATTTAGTGAGTAAATCCTATTTTCTTATTTTCATTGGAAAAAATATACATAGAAAAATATGAAAACAAACGCCATTTTGGAAGCCTTGAAACTTCCCAATATTGAATCGATTTCGAAATGTTGGAGTACTGTAATGGAGACTATGCAAAAGCATTGATTAGTAAAAAGCTTCTCAGCCAATTTAACACGTTAGCTTGCCTGTTTCTACCATTCTGCTTAACAAAATATTTATATGGACCATAAACTTCTCGCAAAACCTTTCTCTCGAACACTGCTAAGGCCGACTCATGAGATGATGTCATTGTCCATGCCTGCGCACCCTATAGGTGGACGAGAATAATACTTAAGTGACTTATAAAAGTTTAGTTTTTGCTCGTCGAAAGAGGAATTCACCTTTTATTTGTCTCCACAGTCCAAAGTAACACCTGTTGGCAAACGTAATTCATACTACCATCCTAATAACACCACTACATACTTACTTGTATGTGCCCAAAAAATAAGGTGACATTTGAATTTAAACTGCGCGCGTTGTATGATTTGGAGAATTATTTGTTTTTAGGATGGTAGTACTGTCAGTCACATTTATGTCAAATTTCATATCAAAATATTCATTAGTGTTTGAGATACGTGTCGTTTTGTGAGCTGCTAAAAGTGGGTTTTTCATTTTTTGCGATGTCGAAATTTGTTGAACAAAGAATTTGCATTAAATTTTGTTTACGGAATCAGTTTTCCGCTGCGGATACGTTGAGGATGGTGCAGAAAGCCTTTGGTGAGGAGGCTATGTCTAAAAAAATGTTTAGAAGTGGTACAGTGAGTTCCAAGCCGGCCTTGAACGTATCGAAGACGAAGAGCCTCCAGGGCGACCATCAACCTCAACCGACGAAGCTCACGTCCAACAAATCAAAGATTTGGTGTTCAAAAACCGTCGATTAACAATTAGAGACCTTGCTGATGAAGTAGGCATATCGAAATGCTCAGCCAATACCATTTTGAAAGATGTTTTGGGCCTCAAGCGCGTCAAATCTTGACTGGTACCGAAAACATTGAATTTTTTTCGGAAAAAAGGTGTCGCGTTGAAGTGTGTGAAACGATGCTTTCCGACTACCAGGGTGTCATGAAGTGCATTATAACTGGCCATGAGACTTGGGTCTATGCTTACGACCCCGAAACAACCGATCAATCGAGCGAATATCGTGCCAAAAGAGAGCCGAGACCAAAAAAATCACGCCAAATGTCGCTCAAAAATCAAGGTCATGTTGACTGTTTTCTTCGCTTATCGTGGTGTTGTGCATTATGAATTCCTTCCAACCGATCAAACAGTCAACAAGAAATATTATTTGAACGTTACGTAATTCGTCATCATTTCGCCAAAAACTCAACCCATATCGTTCCGCAACCACCGTATTCACCTGATCTGGCGCCCTGCGACTTCTGGCTGTTCACCAAGCTCAAAAGACCGCTCCGGGGATACCGTTTTTATACGATAGAGGAGATTCAAGCCGCAGCGAAGGCGGAACTGCAGGCCATCCCGGAAAGTGACTACAACCAATGTTTCGAAGATTGGAAAATCCGTTGGCATACGTGCATTGTATCGGGAAGGGATTACTTTAAAGGGGATGAAATTGATTTGGCAACTAATTGCTTGTAATTGAGCTTACCATATTTAATAACTTTCTTAAACATCTTGAATTTTCGTATATACTAATGTGCCCAAAATAAATAAGGTGATATTGTATTTATTTTGAAAGTTCTTTATTTATTCTTCCAATTCAATTTCATCCCCTTCAAAGTAATCCCCTCCCGATGGAATGCAACGGATTTTCCAGTCTTCGAAACACTGGTTGTAGTCACTATTTAATAACTTTCTGCATTTTCTACATAAAATCGACAACAAAAGCAATTCGCTTGAAATGATTTTCACTTGTCAGATATTAATAACTGTTAATGTTTTACTGTTGATTATTTCATTCGAAGCTAATAGATGAAAGGTGATTTCGGCGAACCCATAAAAAATCGCATAATGCACCTAAATTAATTAATTTCCGAATAATACAGCAGCTTTTGCGAAGTCCCTTTGTACCGTATGCATCCTTTTCATATACCAAGAGAAGTGTTTACGGAGATAAGAATCATTAATTCAGAGAAATTGCTTGAAGAGTTATAGTACAATGGACTTGCAGTGTTTATACTTATCAGTGCATCCAATATAATTTTGAACACTGTTTTGATAATATATTTAATAAGGCGCCAGTCAGCGGCAAATTAAATTGAAACGGATTGCAAGGTATCTCAATACATAAACAACATACACAGTTTTAGATTACGTGGGTGAGCGCCAACAGTTTGCACACGCTCACCTAAATATTTTTTCAAATGCCGCCACTTATGTAGTTCCGCTTAATAACTTTTATAATGAATAGTAGGCTGGCATTTTTAATTCATAAATATTCTTCGCGGCAACGCAAAGCTCAGGCTGAGCACTCAACAAACCACTGCAGCAACACGTGCAGGTATTTAAGTATATGAAAAAATAGGCATACTATTTTTTATTTATGTGGGCGAACAGTGGCGCAGGAGAGGTTCAAATTTAAAGCGTAAATTTAATAAGAAGAAAAATGATATTGATGAAGGGTATAAAATTGAAATAATATGCTTAATAACTATTAAAATTGATGCTTTATAAATGTTTTTTTTAAATCTTCCTCCACATTATGGTAAACCATACCAAAAATTTTATTGTTTCTCTTCCAAGAATGGACGTTTTGGAACACTGTCCTTTTAAAATATTTCTATTCAAAAAATTATCAATTCATCTTAAAATTAAAAACAGTGTTCCATTTTTCAATTATATTTGATTTTCTGACCATTATTTGCAGTAGTTGAACCCACTGCGTCTATTGAAAACCATCGACAAGGTGAAGCTACAAGTAATTATGTGAAAAATGTTTATTAAATACCATTTGCTTAGATGAATGGATGAGAAATAATTCAAAACAAATCGTGAGTTTTGCGCACAGGTGTTTTATTTTTTATATAGATAGACCATGAGATATTACGTTGATCTCTCGTCAGAGGGTTTATACATGGTAAAGAAGAAAATATATATTAACTTTTAAATACTGAAATCATATTTCCTTCTCTCCCTCCCATTATGACTTATGATTTTCCTTCTCTCTCTCTCATTATGATTTAGTAAACGATTTTTATTTATTTCTGTCTTTCCTTTCGTTTACTTGTTTACTACCCTCTCTTTAGTTGTCACTCGATTTCATTAAGCAATTTATGTTTCCTTTATTATTATGTTACGGGTATTCAATATAACATTTTGATTTTGCTGGAGGTATAGAAATTTCTGTTACTTTTTTGATTTCTCTGACTCACTTACTCTTCCCGTATTTCAATCTCTCCCAAAAAGCAATTTATATTTTCTTATTTTTTGTCTCATTTTCGCTTCCCTCTCTATCAGTAAACAATTTATTTTTCGCTTTCGTTTATTTCTTTTTCTCTTTTTCTTTAGAAGGATCTTCCCTTTAAAATGGATCCACATTATCTCATCATTATTGAATACGATCAAACGATTAGAATTTTTTACTGTGCATAATTTGCACTGCTATCCACATCTACTTCATTTATGATTGGTTTCTTCGCAGTCGCATAAAATTCCTCATTTTTCGCTCAAAAATAGTTATAAAATAGTTAAATTAATTTCCTCGCGAAACTTTATTGATTAATTTTCTCCAACTTTCCGAACATATAAAATACGAACGAAGGTATGCATGAAACTTTCTTAAAGCGCACGTAATATAATTAATTATAAAGCAATTAACAGCGGGAGGTCACCTAATACAAAGCCTTTGTGCGCAAGTGAGCCATGTAAATACTTAAACCACTTAATGAAGGAATTTTATTACACATATGAGGGCAGTCAACATAGTCCTACATATATGTTTAAGTGTACATAACTGCATATCTAGAATCGCATATAACCGCTTAACGCTGTCCATGCGACGCCTTAATACCACGACACACCACACTCGAAAATGCAAATAGGCGGAAGTGCATGTAAAAGTCACGCACATCCGCATATCTGCCTATGTAAAAATGTGTGTGGATGCATAAAATACATAGTTTGGCTTGCATATGTATATATGTGTGTATATATATATAAGATTTATATAGATATTCTTATATACACATTTATATGCCTCGCACCTGTTTGCTGCATTTACAGATAATTAATTACGACGCTACTTGCATAACGGAAGCTCAGTACCTACGCCTGCTCATTTCCATATTTCAGCTGTCGCTTGCCAGCTCGTTCTGCTGCTCTCACAGCTTTCATATGGACTACAAGTGAACATACAACCTCTTTCCTTCGCGTCGCCCACAAGCAACTCATTGCAAGTTGTTCTTCATAAGTATCCTCACATATACGCTTATGTGTAAGTGTGTGCAGCTGTACTTACTTTCACTTTCACTTCCCAGAGCTTTCAAGAATTTCCGGTGCCTTTTAAGGTAGTCAGAGTGCATTTGCGCGCTGTCGCTTTCTTCCATTTATAGTTTTCTTCGATTTTTTGTGGGTCATAGCAAAAACTTCATTTTAAAGCTCTTTTTCATGTTTTGACTACTTAAAATTTTTGTCGAAAGGCAGACAGTAGCTCAAAGTGACATTTATGAAAAAAATACATTGGGATGTTATGTCTAATGTAGGCTTTTCTAAAACTGATAAAGCTTTTCATTTGAATGTTTGTAGTACCCAAGTGAATATATTGTCTGCGGAAAGCATAAAAAAGCACGAAAACAGACTCTAACTCTTCATATTGCTGGGTTTTTTCTATTCTTTTTTGCAAAAATTTTCATAAATATATATCAACGTCTACTAAAATGTCTTCACCACCGTAAAAATTCTAAAAGTTTTGAAAACTTCCTCAGTAAAATATGAGAGATTAACACCCTCTTACTAAAACCTAAGCTTTAAGTTAAAGGAAGTGCTATATACATATATATCTATATATATTTGTAGTCGAAAAAGTCGTTTCGTATTTCTAATCAGACTTCAACTTATTTTTTTTTTTTATTTATACTGCTAAAGAAATAAACCATTGTGCCATTTTGGTCGACCACTTTTTACTATTTTTCCGCTAGAGACATTATTCCATCAGTGTAAATTTGTGAAAAAGTTTCAAACAGAAAGTAGTGCTATAAGAGAATCCCATTGAGTTAGAAAATGGATATGAAAAAATACCTACAAATATTTTATATAAAGCTCCACGGTCTATGAGTTGACTTAGTTCATTTTTCGAATGCCGAGTTTGACATCGAGATGTTTCAGTATCTTCATCGAAGCGCAACTATTCGTTATTGGTAGAATATTGGATGCATCGTTTGCGTGAAAAAGAAATGGTTTTGTCCAATTCGTATTTTATATATATCATGAGATACAGTCTCTTTAACCAAACCTACATCTACTATTTTGGAATAATCAATGTTAGATACTTCAAAAATCCATACAAATATCCTTTAATTTACCTTATCAAAAATTTTACTGTGTACTATTACGAAAATATAATAAATATGAATATTTAGATTATATCTTTCAAATGTCGCGGCTACTTCTCAGTTGGTCTACCCGTTGAATCCAACTCGACTGGTAACCGGCGGATGACAAGCGTAATGTTTTGCTCCAAAGCTTTAATCGAAGCGCCTTTGTCGGCATAGACTTTAGACTTGTCACATGCCCGCAACAAAAAATCTAACGTTGTGATAGCACATGATCTTGGTGGCCAATCGACCCGGAATGTAAAATTATATGCGATGTGTGGAAAGTGGCGCCGCCTTCTTGAAACCAAATGTCAACGAAATCACGAACCCTTAATGGTTACGTTCTCACCGGCATCATTTTTGAAGCAACATGGACTGCACCACAAACCAAAACAAACCTTTGTTTTTCTTGCTGAAATGGCAGTCCTTGAATCTCTTTAGATTGCTCTTCGTCCCAAATGCGGAAATTTTGCTTGTTTACATACCCATGGAGTCAGAAATGGGTGCTGAACAAAATTTGTCTCGAAAAAGTCGGATCTTCTTAGAAACTATCAAGAGCCCATAGAGCGAAGCGGTCGAGCGGCTTGAGTTCTTGCACAAACTTTCAACTAACTTAACCTCAAATACCCAAACATATTCTAAACTACTCGAAGCTATTTGAAATATAAAAAATCAAGACCGAATATTACGGGTGACTTGATTATTTAGGTATTTCATTGTGCGCAATAATGATAGGTAATTTCTTTTATTACTTGACCTTAACCTGTATTTTAGAGATATGCATTTAAACAAGTAAATAGAATTCAGTGAATTTTCCTCTCATTTGTTTAAGTGAAATTTCTCGAAAAGCAGAGTCACTAATGAAACGTTATACGCCAACTGGGAAAAATAAAATGAAATGACAAAACAAAACAAGTGAATATGGGCAAATGAGAGAGAAAGGTAGATGGTTTTTGCGTTGAACTGTAAAGAAAGCAGCGTATAATCCTCCGCCAGCAAATTTGTGGGCTTGTTTTTGGGCAAATAAATAGACAGTAATCAGCAAAGCAAATTCTGTACGCTTTTTTACCCTAAAACCAAAAAGTACAACAACTCAAGTTAAATAATGCTTTGACTATGCTTTACGGCTGGTAAGTGAATTTGATGAGAGCCGAAGCTAGTGAAATGATGTGCAAAAGACATGCTAGACACAAAAGTAGAAAAGAAGAACCATAAAAGTAAACGGACTACTGTTGAAAAGGTTCCTTTTACCAACCAACAATTATTGCTTGTACTTTTTTCGTCAATGAAAAAATAATTTTTGGTCTATGTTTTCCACTCCACTAACGGCTTAATTACCTTTTCAGCGTGTCAAGCACAGCAAAGGCAGTGAAATTTGAGTACTGTTTGGGTTAGGCTGAAGTAGGCAAATATTATGGCCGCAGGAAGTGGTTCGCTGACACGAATGCCATTAATGAATGATCCAGCAAAAAGGTATGCGGCTGGATAACACCGCTTGAATGATGGCAACAAGGGTGATGGAAGGTTTCAGTTTTAGAATACGCAGGATGGAGGCAATTGTTAAACTCAACGCAGTGAAAATGATATGTTGTCCATAGCTGCTGATGCTTTTCAACTGAGCTTATGGGTTGCCGCAATTGTTTTTTTATGGTTTCCTGCAACGAGTTTATGGCTGCATTGTGTTGTTAAAGCGCGTACTTTTTGTTTTCAAACTAAATTCTTTTAGTATCAGCGTAAAAATTTGTTTAAAGTACTGAAATTTGTAATTTTTTATTTTCTAAGCTTTTGCTTTAAAATAATTTTCATTACCATTGGATTGAAGAACATCATTACAAGGGAGAATTTATGTTTTTTAAGTGATTTAAACACATGTTGAAGGATAGGAATAGGGACGCCACAAAATTAGACCAACAGAAACAACAAACGACACCATGTTTTTCCCGCTCTTTTGACATTTTTCTGCAAGTAAGCATTGCATTTTAACGTATTAAAATTTACTACCAAAATTCGGAGTCAGTGTCCCCAATTTTAAGAGGACTACTACTCTTCTTCTTCTTTACTGGCGTAGACACCGCTTATGCGATTATAGCCGAGTCAACAACAGCGCGCCAGTCGTTTCTTCTCTTCCCTACGTGGCGCCAATTGGATATTCCAAGCGAAGCCAGGTCCCTCTCCACTTGGTCCTTCCAACGGAGTGGAGGTCTTCCTCTTCCTCTGCTTCCCGCGGCGGGTACTGCGTCGAATACTTTCAGAGCTGGAGCGTTTTCATCCATCCGGACAACATGACCTAGCCAGCGTAGCCGCTGTCTTTTAATTCGCTGAACTATGTCAATGTCGTCGTATATCTCGTACAGCTCGTACAATGCGATATTCCCCGTGGCCAAAGCGCAAAGGACCATAAATCTTTCGCAGAACCTTTCTCTCGAAAACTCGCAAAGTCGACTCATCCGTTGTTGATATCGTCCAAGCCTCTGCACCATATAGTAGGACGGGAATTATGAGCGACTTTTAGAGTTTGGTTTTTGTTCGTCGATAGAGGACTTTACTTTTCAATTGCCTACTCAGTCCAAAGTAGCACCTGTTGGCAAGAGTAATCCTGCGTTGGATTTCCAGGCTGACATTGTTGGTGGTGTTTACGCTGGTTCCAAGATAGACGAAATTATCTACAACTTCAAAGTTATGACTGTCAACAGTGACGTGAGAGCCAAGTCGCGAGTGCGACGACTGTTTGTTTGATGACAGGAGATATTTCGTCTTGCCCTCGTTCACTGCCAGACCCATTTGCGTTGCTTCCTTGTTCAGTCTGGAGAACTGGTCCAACTACTTGAAAAAATATTCTGTTCCTTAGATTTTGTAGGAAATTGAATGCTCTACAAAAAAGGTCTCCCATGATTTTTTCGTAAACCCAACCGTTTAAAAGATATTAATGGTTAAAGTTTGATTATTTTTGGGAAAATTTTTTATTTCTTATGGATTTTATTACTCAATGAAAAAAATCATTATGAATGATGAAACTGAAAGTTAATATGTTTATGAAACCTTCCATACAGTATTATTGTATAGCTTAACAGTTTCCATTTTTGAAATTAATTTTCATGTAAATCTTTGTTACAAGGTGGAGTTAAAAGCGAGTTAAATTCAAACTTTTATATAATGAACTCCACTTTTCTAATAAGTGTTTAGTGCTTAACACCAAGATGAACATTAAACTTAAGTTTATTGTGCAAAATTTACATCAAATGAACTCGATGAAAGATAGATTTGAGTGTTAAACTCCGTATTTGAAACCAAAATTAACCATAAACTCGAGTTTATTTTAAAAAATTTGAAGAAAATCTGAGGAGCACGATGGAAAGTACTTAAAAAGAGTGAGTTTGACGCTTAATCTTAACTTAGCTAGAATGTTTCCTAGAAACATTTTGGTTACAACAATCAGCTTTTTGTCAGTAATACAGGCTAAAGTGATTTAGGTTGTTAATAAAAATATTTACTTGTCAATGAACTTATTGCCGATATTTGAAGAAGAATGATTTTTAGTTTTTTAAGAATTTAGAAATAAAACTAATGAATCAAGTGTTTTAAAAATTTAAGAGTATATTCATACATACTTTGAGATTATATTGCAAAGTTTTAATTTAAAAATAAAAATTTTTTTTCGGCGGCGGTTAAACAAGTTTCTCAACGGCAGTGATACCAGCGTGATTCATGGATGAAAGCTTAATTTTATATTTATTTAGGGTATCAATTCCATCGATTTTTCATAATTTCTGTTGCCTAAAGTCTTTCCTGAAAATATTTGTTTACACTATAGCTTCCACGTAGAAGTATTTCTAACGTAAGCCCTACAAAGCGTCCAATATTTCCTCCTGCTCTCAAACCCAATAATTAAAAAAAAGTTTTCATAAGAGCTCAATTTACAAATTATCCCCCGATAACTTTGACAAAGAGCGCAATCAAATGAGTACGATAAATAAATCTTTAGCATGTGTACAAATAAATTCCAAAATAGCTAATGACACAAAATGATTAATGCGCTCAGCGGAAATTAACCACCCCTCACCTTTCATTCATTGCATTATGACTCGCAGAAAGCTAAGATAGTCTTAGTTGATGAACCTACTTCAAGTTCTATAAATATATATGTACGAGTTCATACATATAATATGCGTCAAGTATGCAGACAAAACTAATCAATCTTTTGCATGTGTTGCTAGATTACATTTATAAGAAAACTGTGTGTCAAAGGTAGCATACACTTAGGCGTTGAATGTTGAAGCAATTTATTTGTGACTTTGTTGTGCTTTCCATTTAAGATACGTTTTTTTTTTTTTGACTCCTACTGAGTTAGCTGAAATGCTCTGTAGGCGTAAGAAAGTTCGCTGTGTTTGCTTGACTTTCTACTTTTGCACGTTGGAGGTGTAATATACATCTAGGCGTTGCTGTAATTGCAATTAAAACTTTAACACCTACTTCTAAGCTTAAATTTAATTTAGCTGCGCAGTTGTTGTTAATTTAATATGGTAACCATAGACTTGCGCGTCGATTTGTTAATTATCATGCGATTGTTTGAAGTTCTTAATCACTTATTTGTTTTGAGGAGGCTGAGTGGGAATGGAGAGCAAGCTCTTGGAATTTAATATGAGAGAAATCATATATAGTATATGTATGATAAGTTTTTGGGCTCATAAGAAAGCAATTTAACATTTGAGAAGGATTTCCGAGAAGTGAGAATTCTTAATTTGTTCCAAATAAGTGATTGTATTGAATTGCGTTTTTTAAACCAAATTAGCGAAGGTTGAAAAATACAAATATATTCTAGGTTGTAGGAAATAATTTAAGAATTATTTATCATACTTGTCTGTTTCATAATTTTCAAGGAAATCGAAATTAACCTACCAAATCTTTGTATGTATTGCCTTTTTTTAACCAATATATATATAGCACAACTTAACTTAGCTTTATAAGTATGACTTAATGTAGCATAACGTAACATAGCATAGCATAATTAGAATAGAACAAAACATGAGAAAATTATTTGAATGAAAATCTAATACATCGAAACATTATCGGATATAACCTAACGTAACAATTTTAATATATATTATAATATATAAATTAATAATTTGTAATATAACACAAAATAGGACAAGAAAAAACTAAAGCATAACATAGTGCTACACAAATTAACTTAACATAGCATAACGCTGCTTACATGACTTAACTGGAACGGAACACAAACTACAAAATGCGCTAAAATAATTTTTTAATCGAAACATAACATAATGGGACGTAACATAACATAACGTAACATAACATAACGTAACGTAACTCAACTTAACTTAGGATAACATAACGAAACTTAACATAACTTAATACAACATAACGTAACGTAAATTAATATAACTTAAGATAACATTACGTAACTTAACGTAACATAATATAAAAAAAATATTACAAAACGTTACATGACACAAGATAACATAAAGTATCATAAGATAACAAAAGATGTAACGTAACATAACTTATCGTAAAAATTACGTTATTCTAACCATATGTTAGTTTGTTATTAATTTTAAATATAAATCGATCAATGATTATTGCTGGAAGCGAAATTTTCAACTGAGAATAGTCTTTAAGCATTAATTTAGCTTTCGGCACGTTTACTGCTGCTTACTAGAACACTACTGCAACTTCAATTGAGTAAGACCACTGCAACGTGATTTTTATAAGAATGTATGTATATATGCACCATTTTATTTATGTCCGTCTGTTTGTAAATAAACCAATTTTGCATTACCAACTTTCATCAAGTATTTATTTGCTTCGAAGATTCTGCAGTTCATCATCAACTACTGACAACACAGCCATACCTACTTACACACTTCTTGGCATTCATGGAATGTAATGGCTTATTGTTGCTTTTGTTGTCAGTCAAGTGCATACTTGACTCGAATTGAACTTACTCAAGTTGGTTGCAGATACCTTTGCATATATACATACATATATATATGTATAGTATATATATATATATATATATATATATACATACATATATATTTAGGTATATACACTTTTCGGAGGGCATTCTCCGCATTGACTGCATTGCACTTAAGTACATAGTTGATTTATTTGATTGGATGGTTGACTGCAATTGCGGTAGTTAGTCAGCTCGATTGACCAGCAACTTCTGCCAGCTTCGTAAGCTCATCATTATTCAAATAGAGAGAGAGTATATATGTATATATGCGGGTTTGTTTGTAGGTAAAGCAGCATCCAATTAAACTGCAAATTCTTGGAAGATATTGCGGTTGTTTTCAAGAATTTTCTTAAGTGTTTGCATTTGTGAAAAGAAGCGGCATAATTATACTTATGTATACTAAATAAAGTAGATTTTGCGCGGTTCGGTGTATGCATGTCTTTGATTAGCTTGCGGTGTTGATACTTATTACTTCAGTTACAAGTTTGTGGTAACCGCGGTTGTGGTGTGACGGTGCTGCGGTGTGGAGCGTTGTTGAAGTGTTCGAACTTGATTTTGAATTTTTAAATTGTTGATATGAAGTTTGGAATAAAAATCAATTGTTTTTTCTGAAATTTTGTATGTATTAATGTATTCAGTTTTATTCAGTTGAGTTTTTACTTATTTGATCTAGAAGAGAATTTCCAGTTTGAGTACGAAGCTCAAAAGATCGGAATGCTACTGAATGTATCGTAAATATTGAAGTCAACAAGGCGGGTGTTATGCATTAGAGGCTTCCCATATCATGTTTTGTTACATTAAGTTAAGTTATGTTATGTTATGGTTATATTATGGTACGTGCAAATGGTGACAATCTTCCAACCAAAAAGTTTTAAAAATTATATTTCAACAATTTTTACTTTACTAGAATTATTTTGAGGTTCTAAAGATAAGTTTGCATGTCATTACAACTAATTTTTATATATAGAGATAATCTGTAACATAGTTTTATTTCTAATATTTCAAATTATTTAGCTCATACCAACACCATCCCATAAATCTGTTAGCACTCAAGTGCACAAATATGTGTGTCATGGCTAGCTTTGCTGGAAATTGTCTGACTTTTACGCGCTAAGCACTCGACACGCGACTGCATTCCAAGCGTGAGCACATGCGTAAATATTTAGATATGCACACATGTATGTGGCTGTGCGTGCATACGCAAGCTTGCTGCAGGCAAATTTTGCGCGTAACACACGCTCATGGCAAACATATATATCGAAGACTCATTGGCTGGACAATAGAAAAATAAACACAATTCACTGAAGTGGAACGCGACACAGAGAGAAGTGCGCGGCACAAATACAATGACACACATGTACAAACATTAAATGGCGTATATGTGTATACAAAGCAGCAGGGGTCGACTAACAACTGTAAATACTCGAGGTTTACACAATTGCAACACACTAAGATTGATGAAAATGAAATTGTTGAGAGCGGTGAGGGCGACGGGGTTAAGCATCAAAAGCGCTCTTAAGTGAGTGGCTTAGTAAAATGTAGCTTATTGTAATGCTGTCAATTTGAATAGATGAAAACTCGTCTGCCACACGCGGCGCTAGACATTGATCAATTGTTTGTTTTACATGTCACACGCTGACAGGCCTATTGTCGCTCATACGCCGTGTGCAACTACAAGTGCATACAAAACAGCCAACGGAGTGTAAATAATAGCATGAATGTGTGGTGCACACGCATACTAGAACACTATTAATTTGCTGTCTACTCTATTTAGCCGTCATACATAGCTTATATATCTACATTTTTGCATAAATATATATGTAATTCGAAAAAGTCGAACATATTGAAAACTAAAATCACTCACGCATTACGCCATTGAATTCATAATGGGGCAGAAATTGAGGTTCAATGCACGGCAATCGAAGGTTAACCTTAGCAAAAAAAAAAACTTTTACTGTATCGAAGCTAAAATACCCTTCACAGGTGTTTTTCTTATAACATAAAAATTTTTGTATATTGATTTTGGTCCGGCAATTTGTAACTAAGCTATGTGCTAAAGTAGAAACCTGGCTTTGGACAATAATTTTTGCTAAATTTTATGAAAATGTTTTGTCAAATAAAACTGGTTTCAAACGAGGACTTTATTTGGGTCGACCAGTTTGTATGACAGACAGGAAAATTCCCATATGCTATTGTTTTCCAAACTAAAAAATATGTTCCAAGATTGTAATTTTGCTTTGGGAAATAATATATGCCAATTTTCGTAAAGAATTCTTTACAAACAGAAAAGTTTTCCATACTAGAAATACAATTTCCGTAGCCGCTATATGCTATACATGTTCGGCAGTTCAGATAAATGACCGCTTCTTCGGTAGCAAAGGACTTGCACAAAAAGTTAAATATCTCAAAAATTTAAGGACTAAATCGCGTATGTACAATATGAAGAAAAATACCATACAAGGGCAGACGAACATATGAGATGGATAAAGCGAAAAACTGATCACGCAGATCATTTAGATATATATTTTATAAGGCATTCATCCTATGTGACTGTGTTTAGCAAATCTATTGGCAAACTTTATATACCTTGTTCAGGGCATAAATATACAAAACCCTCACACACTTACCCACGAAAGTCTCCATACACATGCAAATACCCACTCAAGGGTAGTAGAATTGTCGAAAATAATTGAATAGCTTTGCAAATTTGTTAGGAAAGTTTGATTTCATAAAGTGTGCCTTTGGCGGCACTTTAAGTTGGCTGTGGCGGGTACCGCAGGTCGTATAAGTAACCACAAGCTCAAATTGCAAAAGAGGCACACACAGTCACATCTGTTTTTTTGTCTGGGCAATTATAGATTGTGTTGACTCAGCTGGCAGGCGCTTTCTTCGCGCGCTAGACATCGATTTTTGCTGTTTTGAAGAGCTGGCGGCGTTCATTGATTTCTGCAAGCTAAATATTGAAATTGTTGGCATTTTTCTCTATATTATACTTTTATAGTTATGAATCATATAGCGTAATACTGTGCTGGAATAATATAATTAAATACTGGAAGTAATTAAATTCTCAATGTAAGAAAAATTAGCTTGAAATTAAAATAAAATTTTTTCATAATTTGTAAACCTGGCTTAAGCGGTAATAATAATAGTCACATTTATTAAGGAAATATACTTTAAGGGGTCAGTAGGGTAATCATTTTTCAATTTTTTTCTTTTTGCATTTTCTGTTCCCTTATAAACTCAGAAGTGATGCAGAAACCCACATTACCATTGGAAGCTTTCGAAAACGGACCAAAAATAATAATACCGCTCGACGTTCGGAGCACTCGGAGTCCACACCTCAAAGTTTAAACGCGTTTTTCTCAAAACAGACTTTTTTAAACTGGCGGACATGATTCCGGTCGAACTACTCAACCGATTTGCTTAATATTTTTTAAATGTTCACAAAACGCCTGGCTAGGGATGATACTAGATTTATAATTTTTTATAATTTATTGACAATATTATGACAAAATTTATGTTAAAAACATGGGGAAAAATAAAAAATAAACGTTTATTACTTTTTATTTATCAAAAATTTTTCATGATTCTGGTAGGGACGATAATCATTCACGAATTTTTTAAGAATAATTTGGGTTTTTCTGTTTCCGATAATCTAAACATGAGAAATCGTGTCCGCCAGTGAAAAAACGCATCTCATTCGCCCAGTCATTTCTCCGGCAGATGTTATCAAAAAGTTCTGAAAAAATTTGTTTATACACTCCACGATATACCTCATGATATGTGAAAAAAGTTCTGTTGTAGAATAACAATTTAAAAAAAAAAAAAATGTGAAAAAAAGTCCCGATTACCCTACTGACCCCTTAAGGGGGTATTCTAGTCTAGAGGCATGAATTTCAGATAATTTTTAAAGTGTCGTAAAAAAGGCAATTAATATTTTTGCTATCCATTTTTTTTTATTAATTATTTATTAATTTTTGAAGAGTACAAAATTTCAACGTGACCATGTCCATGATTTCAACCCTCCTAGTTATCTGAAACCAAAAAAAAAAAAGATTATTTATCTAGAATAATGTCGCAATGGTCGGAACTACGGAAAAGTGGGAAACATTTTTTTTTTTTTTTCAAAATTAAAAATAATAAAAATTAAAATTTGGGGATGGGGCTAGTTCCAACCATAGAGAAGCCTATAAGAAGACTCTATGGAAATTTCAAGTAAATCGGTCCAGTAGAACCTGAGAAATCGTAGACATCGATCCGAAAAAGTCAGTTTTGAGAAAAACGCGTGTAAGGTTTCGCGTTCCGGCCGAACCAGTTTGGATGCTGGGTCAGAAAAATGCCTATATCTCCGAAAATAATTTGAATTTTGAAAAATTCTCTTACACACATTCTTGAATAGTTAAGCTTTGAAAATATAAAAAAAATTATTTGTTTTTAATTTCTAGACTAGAATATCTCCTTAAGAACTATTAGCGACCATTCCATGGTGCATGAAATCGGACTACTTTACATTCTATAATATTATCCTGGCACTCCTTTCTTGTTTTAGTCAGCTTTATATTTTAATTTGGCTACCCTAATTAAATCCGTCGTTTGTGAAAATATTGAAAATTCCATATTCAACCTCAATCTATTATTTATGAAATTAGCTGCCTTTAAGGAATGCATATATATGTGTATAATAATTGAAGTGATAACCCTGAAAGGTATACGTATTTACTAATGCAACTTCCATAAAGACATATTTTAGTACTTCAACATATTTACTGTGATAATTAATAATCAATTTCTTTTAAAATTTAAGTCTTTGAAATAAGTTGTACTATATATTGATGGTAGTTGGCAACACTATAAAGTATATCTTGCAGCACAATCAAAGAAAAATTCTTCAGAACTATAGATTTTATCTTCTGTATTAAGACTGCAAAATTTTTGTAGAAGCATAGGAACTTTTGAAATAATTTATTATTTTTGAAGAATTTTTTTTCTACTTGTGTAATATACATTGATACTCTGAAGAGGACATATTCAGTTTGCCACGATGTTTGTAACACCAAGAAAGAAACGTCGGAGGTTTTATAAAATATATTCACATAAGTATGTACATATCGCTCATTTGCTGCAAGACCGGCATAAGTCAAAAAAATCGATTTGCCAGAAAACGCGTTAAAAGTTTTCAACTGACTATAACCTTACACGGAAAACAGGAAATATATGCTCTTCTCAAGCGGAGCATATAAGAGGTATTCATATGAATTTTTCACTCAACATGAAGTATGATATAATGAACAATTCTGCAGCATTAACTCAAAAATCACGTTTTTTGATTTATGCCGGTCTTGCAGCAAATGAGCGATATATCTAAATGAACAGCGTGACGAGCTAAATCGATTTAATTAAAACCGTCTCCGTTCGTTTGCCTTTGCGCTAGTTTTCGCTAGTTCTAAAGTTTTTGAAATATCAATCTGGAAATTTACTAATGTTCGGTTCGCACAAAGCTTCTCATTTGTCGGAACCACCGGTATCGGACCTCTATAGCATATAGCTGTCATACCCACTGAATGACCGGAATCAAGTTCTTGTAAGGAATATTTTCTAATTGTGAAGAGTATTATCGCTTCTATACAACCGAAGTAAACATTTTTTGAAAATGTCAAAAACAGCTCTAAACTGATAGTGTTGTTTTTTTAGCTTTAAGAAATTAAAAAAAAAAAAACTGTACAGGTAAATTGTAAATCTTTGAGCAAGAAGTCTAAACTATAGATTTTGATACATAGTTTCCCGTTAAACTTTTTGTAAAATAATCGTAAGTAGAAAAAATATATTTATATTTGAAAAAAAAACTTAAAGAAGTAAAACTACTTTTACTGGCATATTATCCAGACCTTCCTATTGACTGAAGCTACCTGAGATTATAATCTACCACAATACTTTATAATTATGCGCGCTTTGCAAATTTCGGCACATCAAAGCCACCTGAAAAGCAATACAAGTATTAATTTTTTTCCATTATAGAAAAAATTCCTCAGAAAATTTCCTCATTTTAGCACGAACTATTCACTCATTTAATTATAGTCTCATTGACCTCCCATTGCATGTCCCGGCTTTTCATATTCCACAATTGATTTGTTTTTAATTTACTCAATTTGTTTTGTTTCAAAATAAAACGCCTAATCACGCCCGTTTGCCTGTCGATCACCTGTGAAATTTCAAATAGTTTTCAATATTTTTTAGCTCATTGAAACGAGCGCGCAAAGAAAACAAATAAATGCATGATTGTTGTTATAGCAAAAATTTATGAGGTCTAAATTTATATCTGCTTTGGCAATGTGTGTGTGTGCAGCTGTCTTATTACGTAGAGTTATAAATGTACATACATATGTTTGAATATATATAATTGTAAATATATCTAGGTGTACATTAGAGCGGGTCGATTTGTATTTTATAAAATCGTATATGCGGGATATCTCCTAAGAAACATTCTGAACAAATTTTGCCTAAGAGACAATGTTTTAAAACCGGTTTCGAGCCATTTGCCAATTTTAAGGTAAAGTTTAAAAAGTCTGAATAACCGATTGAATGCGAGAAATGCGTTATAGTTTTCCAATCCGGCCAATTCCAACAAATGATCAATACAATACTGAAATGCATATTGATATTAAATTTTATTCGGATATCTCAAAAACTGGCGAAGAAATTATTTATTTTATCTCTAAAAACTTCGCAACTGGCTGGTTTCCAACTGGTTTTAGTCACATTATCTCTCAGGCAAAGTTTCTCAGAATAATCCACAGAATATTTCCCGCAAATGCAATTTTTCTATTTCCTTGGCCCCTGTCAATCGATCGACCCACTTTAATATACTGTTCTTTACGGAACGAGGCCGTTTGTTTTATTGTTTTAATTGCTGGATCAGCTTAAATTTACTTTGAAGTGTGACGGCTTTTTAAATTTGTTGTTATTCGTTATTCTTGTATTCAATTGCGCTATACGAAATATTTGATTTTTTTTTGTGGATATTAGACCAAACCAATTTATTTCGAAAGCTTAAAAATTATGTAAAAATATAATTTGTGTATATTTCGAAATTAATCTCCAAAATCGTTATATGTGTCTTCGAATTTCAAAATCTAGTTATTACTTCCTTCGAAAACCAGTGAAATCACGTCTTTATTAAAAACTCAGCAACTCAAAACACAAATTGGTTCTGTCCAATACCGAACTAAATTGTATACAAGATCATAACATATGTAGTATGAACTATCAAAACCTTTTCTGACTCCATTTCAAAACCTATAAATTAATTAAAGGATACTTCATATGCAATTCGGTATTCGGTACGCGATTATTGCCGAGTTAACAACAGCGCGCCAGTCGTTTCTTCTTTTCCCTACGTGGCGCCAATTGGATATTCCAAGCGAAGCCAGGTCCTTCTCCATGTGGTCCTTCCAATGGAGTGGAGGTCTTCGTCTTCCTCTGCGTCCCCCAGCGGGTACTACGTCGAATACTTTCAGGGCTGGAGTGTTTTCGTTCATTCAGACGACATAACCTAGCCAGCGTAGCCGCTGTCTTTTAACTCACTGGACTACGTCAATGTCGTATATCTCGTACAGCTCATGGTTTTACGGTTGATTTATACTATACCTATATTTATCCCAAATGAAAATGTTGTGGACATTGTGGCAAAATATAATTTTTTCCCAACATGCTTTCTTCATAAAAAAAACTGTTTTGCTAATACTGAAAGTACATAGGAGGCAAACGTCTAGTACTTAAACCAATATTATGTCACAAAAGGATAGTACAAATCTAATCCGCCTTCAGTGTGGTAATTACAAAATAAGAACGCTGTTATCGAATTGGAAGCTCACCTCACTGAAAAAGGGTTACACCACTAAGTACCTGATCTAGAATAAATCTAGGTACTACCAGAGATAGATTTATTTGAGAAAACCTGCATTAGTGGTCCAGAAACATTAATCTGAGGAGGTTTTAGACACTGCAAGTATTAACGAAAATATATTTGGTTAGTCTGGTAGGTTAATGAGCCGCGCATAAACCAGTTTTGGTCCTTTGCTATACCATATGGAGTTCAGTTACAAAGTACATAAGGAGTAGTCATCATTTCGGATGCCTGCGCTTGAGGCGAATTTCAACAGACTATATATCCTCACTATTGATACCACTTGAACCTTTATGAGGTTATTCAAGAACAAGTGCACAAGAGATGCTCCATTGCTTCCATAATGCTTTCATGCAGTCTTCTCGATCTGTCAGCCCTATTCTGTGGGCGTATTTCGCCACCAGACAGTGACCAGTTAGTATTCCGATCATGTTCCTATAGTCTCTTCTATCGAGTGCCAATTAAAATTTTGTTTACTTTCCAGCGAAAATAAGGCGGTTATTCAAACCTAACCGCCTTTAAGTACTCAGTTATAGTGTTAGTTTTGAGCCATTCATTTTTGGAGGTTGAAAATTTGAAAATTATTGAACTGCTGTTTCACTACTTTTAATGCTGAACGGTTTAGTGAGCTTTGTGAGAATATCATGAAGAAATTTTCGAGAAGAATAATTTCTGATCTCTGCTTTGTATATAATTTATTTCAGGAGGATGTTGTTTTATGTTACACTCACATCGCATTCAGTAAGACATTTCAAAACTTTGTTTGATTCTATTAAACCTTTTTGTGGGAAGCAAAAATATAATATTGACCAGTATTAAAGAAAATGTGCATACAATTTTAACTCTTCAACGAGAAACCGGACTGTTTATTTTAGGTATGTTCTTTTTTATTTGGTGTAAATATATGACTGAAATTGAAAAGAAATTACCAAACAAATTTTTTGAAACATGTACCCGTAATATTATTACATATGTATTAGAACTCAGCCTTTTGAAACTCCCTCATACATTTAAAACTTTTCGCACGTTTTAAGGTTCGTACTCAATTGTAATTCATAATGATCTTGCTTGAAATCCCTTAATACTGCCTGCAACTAAGGCAGGACAAGCTGCACTGCGTCTCGAAAGCATGTGTGGCAAATTCTCAAAGAAAAATAAAAAGAAGATTACAAGCAATTTCAATCGCAATTGAAAGCTTTGTTAAGTTTCTGAGACACTTTAATTCTTTACCTTACCCAGTTGATTGACATACATACAAATATACTTGTCGATAGATTAAATTTGAGTTCTTTTCATAAACAAGCACATTAATGATGAAAAAATATGCTTAAGGGACATTGGGGTGGTCTTAATATAAGTTTCAGAATTTTAAAATTTAGTATAATACATTTTTGAGGCATGGGTGGTTTATGACTTACCATGTTCGAGTGGCCCTAACTAAAGTTTAAGAATTTATGAAAATTATACAAACCTTGCTTTTAGATACATCTTTGGCTTGATTTTTTAACTTGGGCGCCACCCTAAGCTAATATTTTGGAATATTTGGAGATATATATGTTCAGGGTGGTTCTAAATTAATTTTGAAAAATTTAGGTATTAAAGTTTTGAGATGTAACTGTTTCGGGTTGGCTCTAAAGGTTTTCCTAATTAAAACTTCTAATTCCAAAAATTTTGGTAATCGTTTTGATACACAGGTCTATAGGGTGGGCCGATTTTTTTTTTAATATTAGGGTGGACCTGATATAAGTTGAAGAATATAATTTCGAGAAATATATGTATAAAAGTACAAATGGTTTTTTCAGTAAAATCAATTTGTTTTATTCAAAATAGTCTTCTTCTACTTCAATACAGCTTTTTGCACGGTCCAAAAGCAATTCGATTGTGTGTTTTAGCTCGTTGGCCGGTATGGCCGCCAGTATACCGGAGCAAGCCTTTTGAATGGCCTCTACGTCTGCATAACGCTCTCCTTTCATAGGCAAATGCATTTTTTCGAGAAGGAAGAAGTCTCACGGGCCTCGAACCCTACCAAGGTGGTTAGTGTGTCCATGCCACACTGCCGATTGGTACTGAAAATCCTTACCCAATTTTCAGGGCGCTGATCAACGCATTGTATTGATCCGTTGTGCTTCTGAGCACCGTGGAGTTAAGCTTTCGCAAGCAGGATCCCACGTAAAACACTCTGATTGTTGGTGCTATATCAGGTGAATACGGGGAGTGGTTGATGGTTAAAATGTGCTTGAAATCGGTTACAAGCGTCGATCGATTTTTGGTAGTCAGTCAATTTGTGCGGAACAAAGCGTGCACACACCTTTTGTAAGCCCAAATGTTCGGTCAAAATGCTATAAATCTATGTCTTGGAGATGTTCAATTCCATTTCCATGAATTTCAATGATGATTTCTGCTGATTTTTGATGAATTCACCAACAGTTTCCTTGGAATTTCCGGTGATCACGGATTTTGATTGACCCACATGTTGATCGTCATTTATGTCCTCACGACCACTTTGAAAACGTTGAAAGAAATCGTGCACTCTGCTACGGGATAGGCAATAATCGTCATAAACTTGTTTCAACAATTGAAACGTGTCGGTTAAAGTTTCACCAATTTCAAAACAAAAGCTTAATGTAGGCTCTTTGTTTGCAGCTCATTTTCGCATCGATAACACAAATATACTGACACTTAAAATGCAATAACTTCACTTCCAATCAATGATAAGTCATGAAATTCTCACTGGACAATCTATAAAGTTAGAAGATTCTAACGTATTAGTCGACATAAAGATGGAGATACCAGGGGGCGCTAGATTCAAAAAGTCCTGTTTACTTTGGAAAACCCTTGTAATACCATTAAATACGTGGTGTGTTCAAAAAGTATCGCGAATCGTAACTGACAGTTTTCTTCGATTGCAGGGGCGTGGTGCATCATGAGTTCCTGCCACAGGGAAGAACGGTCAATAAGGAATATTACGTGCAAGCTATGCACAATTTGCGCGAAGCAATCCGCCAGAAACGCCCGGATTTGTGGAAGAACAAAAATTGGCTTTTTCGCCACGATAACGCCCCTGCTCACACACATCGTCGCTTGTGCGCGACTTTTTGGCCAAAAACAACACACTAATGATGCCGCAACCACCATATTACCCAGATCTGGCCTCTTGTGACTTTTTCTTGTTCCCTAAACTGAAGAGGGCCATGAAAGGACGACGTTACGCTTCTCTTGACGAGATAAAGATGGCATCGAAGGAGAAGCTGAAGAAGATAAAAAAAAATGATTTTTTGAAGTGCTTCGAAGATTGGAAAAACCGTTGGCACAAGTGCATAATATCTCATGGGGATTACTTTGAAGGGGACAAAATAGATATTCATGAATAAATAAATAATTTTTGAAAAAACACAAAATTCGCGATACTTTTTGAACACACCTCGTATGACCCTAATGTTTACAAAGGAAATCTCTGAAACTTAAACACATAAAACCTACACATTTCCACACTCAAACGCAATGGACACACTTATTCACAAAAATCCGGTAGTACAAGTATGTATTCATGTATGTATGCGGTCCTGTGTATGTGCTTACAACAACTTCATAGTTGAATAGCTTTTAGAAAGTGCTGAGCTGTGACATTTAACACCAGCTGTCAAAATGTGCCAGCGCTCGTTACGCACTCACACTAACCATTTTTAATAGAACATACCTCCCGTGTATTAGGACTAGAAGCTGCCAAGGACCAAAACGAAATGTGTATGTGTGTGTTAAAAGTTGAGCGAAAAAATAAACTCAACTTAAGCTGCTGCCAGCCATCAATACTCTGCGTAACTGTAGTTTTTCCGATGCAGCTCCCACTTTCTTTTCTTTTCCCTTCTGCCTTCTATTTTGTCTTGCTTGTGTGCTGTCACTTTTAAGTGTACTTAAAGCTCACTTTTCAAAACAATAAAAGAAAGCAGGAAAAACTGCGTCTCCACCACAAAGGCGAGTGTGAAATGTTGAGTGCAACCAACATGCAACAAAAATAAGAAAAGATTACTTGTTTTTTTTTTCAAATTCTTGAGGGATTTTTGTTGTGGCTGGCAGCAACTGTGCGTCATGGTTACTTTGGCAAATACTCGCACATGTGGCTTAGCGCTAGACTGCTGGGTTATGTGAGTACAGCTTATGAGTGAACTTTGGAAGTAGATTTTATAGTTTTTAAATGAAAATCTCATCACACCTCCATGTATATTACAAATAAGAGAAGTTACTATGAATGTCTTTCCTTAGGGACTGATGTATCAAGTTCTCAGCAAAGGGTTCGAACAGCTTACTACCGGATATAATAAACTTTTGGTCACAAGTAATCAGTAAGAATGAGATAGTTGCCGTTTGCCTAGAGATCCATCTCAATCTGTTAGAGTATTGCTGGATAGCAACAGCTCTTGATTAGAGTGGGTCTTAGAAGAGCTAATAATTTCTTCACTTGTGAGTTTTCTTAAGAAAAGTTGAAAAAATTGGAACTAGTGTCCCAAAAGATCTAGCATAATACCCTTAGATCAAATATTAACCTTAATTGAGACTCCTTGACCAATACGTGCTAAAGCAATGAAACCACTCCGGCATATTCGGCTCGACAGAATCTGTAGATTTCAAGAACGTCGACGCAAAATTAATTAAATTCAACGCTTTATTGCCCATATGTTCAAAAAGCGTATCGTTAACCAAATTTTTACAGCTTTCGAGACAAATTTTACATTTTTTAGATGACCATATACAGTATTTAGATATGTCCAGAGAATTTCCATAAAACATTATTGTACTGTACAGAAATATATTTGAGCTTTTTGAAAGCTTTTGCAGTTGATATTTAAAATCGGATTTTTAATGACAAGAAAAGAGTGATGAAGAAAGAAAACGAACTACTTTGATTAACGATCGCTCCTCTTACCTGTCAAAATAAATTTCAAGGCTAGCACTCTATAGGAAGGCGATTTTTGAAAGATATATAATAATTGTAAGCATATTTTGTGAGATATTTGTTTTCTATCTGTGGTCTTAGTACTCGGAAAATGGGTATTCTACAAGTAAAAGATTTTTCCAATTCATTGGCATTTAATAATTTGGATTTTTATTGATAGAACACAAAGAGAACAAGTTCTTCATCGCTTCAATTAGTTTTGGAATTGGAATCGACAGTCAACGTCCATTTCAAGGTTAGACTATATAGAGAGGAATTTTTTATCAGCATGGAACAAGTTATATACTGCTTCCGATCTGCTGATCGTGTTTTTGATTGGCTTTAATATTTCGAATATGCAGATAAATTTCTTATGTTTCTCCGGAGGACCGCTAATAGTAATAGCATTCTATACTATATAGTTTCATTTTCAACAATAAACCACCAAGGTATTCTGTCCTTTACGTATATCCCTCAGTTTAAGTAGCATAAAGTAACCTTTGATCGTAGTATTTTTTTATTATTTCCTTGTATGAACCAATCCAAGAATATTAAGATGTGAGACAAATTGTCGGCTCTCCGTTTTATGTTAGGTAGAAACAAATCTTGTTTTAATACTGAAGTATTACTTCTTTTATTTTGTTTATGATTGTATTTAAAGATATTTTAAACGGAAAACTTTTTTTTATACCAAGGAAATGTTTAGTATAAAGAAAATCGGGTCATTTGGTTTTTGGCCACATATTTTTCGTTCCAACCTCACTTTAATATCTTAAAGTTTTGCAATTTCCGAACAAAATATTTTTTAGCAAATTCTGTTTAATCTCTATTTACTCATTTAACAACAACTTTACTCCTTCCTTCTTTGCACAGATTCACAGAATTCTAACATAAAGCACTAGACCCGCACATTGTGTCTCGAATTGCCAGCCATTGTTCGGTTAACAATCCCAAAATCTGTTGTCTACTCACACGTGTGGAACCGCACATACACAAATACATATACCAGCCTAACTCTAGCCTCGATATGCAGTAAATATAACAGTAATGCGTTTGGGTTCAGTGATTGTTTCCCGAAAAAATTTTGCTGAGCTTGTGCCGCCTTGCTCCCACACACTTTAATGAACGGACATTTGCCAGCGTAAACCGCTTGCCAAGAAAAAAACAATAATAATAACAATACAAGACAGCATCAATTTGAGTAGTGAAAACATGCCATTAATACATTGAAAGCAACAAAAAATATTGAGAATAAAATCAATGCTTTCGCCTCGGCTTATAATTCTACGCTGATTTTCGCAGCTCGACCCCAATTCGTCGGCGCGCTTCATTGTTATCCCGACCATTGTTGTTGTGGTTGTGTTTTATGGTATGGTTATTGTTTTCCAACAGCTAACAGATCCCATATATACTTACTCATATTGCTTGCTATTAATAGTTCTGGATTTTCTTGTGAATGGTGAATTTCTTGTTTTTGTCTTAATTTCAAATTGTACTTTCAGTTTTTGCTTCGCTAGAGGAAGAGCTTGGTCATATGATTGCGAAACTTGCGGAAAATGAAATTAAATGAAGTGAGTTGAAGACGGCGCAGAGTGCGTTTGAAAAATTTAAGTAATTCTGAGTAGTTTCTGAGGATTAAGAGCTCAGACAAAGTGTCTATAAAGCTAATTGGTTAATGAACATAAAACTCCTCTACGGATAATATATAGTAGAAGAGGGATGTAAGAGATTTTTACAAGCCATCTTAAAACTTGAATGGTCTGGGTTTGATCAAATATGCATTCTTTCTTTTTTAACTGTTGTCATTTTGGCACTGGTATAGTCGATTTTCACAAGTTTCTATTGAGGCTTGCTTTTTACCAGATCCGGCCAAATGAATTCTCCAATACGCTTAGCATACTTACCTGCAAGAGTTTTATCATTTCATCTTAATAGTGTGCAAAATTTAACTGAACTATATTCTGTATGCTCCAGCTCACTATTACAGCTTTTCGCTCACGCCCTTAATAGACGATATTTTTTTGAGACAAGTCAAGATGTAACACCTCTAACGACTCGTTGGAAGCAGTCAGGATTTTTTTGCATCAAAACTTGTTCTACAAATGATATGGCATTATCTATCTAACTTTCCAGGTAACAGGTCAATTGAAAAGTCCCCTTCCAGACACATGGATGAGTCTACTAAAATCAAATCCAGATAATTTTTAGTAAGACCTAACCTTTAATACGCGCATATACAATATAAGTTGACGACTTTGCAGATCATTAGTTTGTGAATTATATCATTTTGATTGAAACAATTTTTGTTATTGTAAAAAAAAAATTGATAAAATTGATAAATCGCGCGTTGATCAAATATTGCATTTTGAAGAGAAAACACACAGTTGTAGCAAAAATTTGGCTTGATGTCCAGTTTCTGAACATCGTCCTAGGAAAATGAACCATCAAAGATTGGTATGCTAAGTTTAGACGTTGTGAAATGAGCAAAGAAAACTGGAACAAAGTGAACGCCTAAAAAAGGGTGTTAACGGCAAAAACATCAAAAAGTCTGCAAAATAATTTTGGATGATCATAAAGTGAAGTTGTTTGAGATAGCTGTAAATTTTATCAAGAAAGTATTTTGGAACGAGCATAAAACCAGTTTTACTGATTAGCTAGAAAAAGAAAGACTCATCAACAGCGGCAATTACACATTGCCGTCATTGAAACGGCCGCCTTTAAAAAAAAAGAAAGTGCTGTTTCACCAAGTCAATGCACCGTGTCACAAGTCACATAAAACGATACGATGTTAGAAACCTATGAATTGGACTTTCGGTTGCTTCCGCATCAATTGTATTCTCCAGATCTGGTCTCCAGTGACCATTTCCTGTTTTTGTATCTCAAAAGTATGCTCGCTGGGAAGGGCTTTTCGTCGAATAAAAGGTTATCGCCGAAACTGAGACCTATTTTAAAGCAAATTGAAAATCATGCTACAAATTGTTATCGAAAAATTGATGGGTCGCTATAATCATTGTATCATTGAAGAGGACAGAGTTGAATAAAAGGGAACGAATTTTGCCAAAAAAAATGTGTTTTACTCTGGTGGGTCGATAACTTTATATTGACATTTCCAAACTATGTTTTTCTCTTTCCTTTATTCTAAGTGGCCAGTCATTAGACATAATTTGATAAGTGGATCTAAATACAATTGATTGACAGCACTAAAGGCGTCAGCACTTACAATTGACATATTCGTGACGATAATGAGTTGAGCGGCATTGCTGGCGTATAATCCCATACCATATATCATCAGACTCTTCAGTGCATAGCGTTAGTTTAGTGTTTACTTTCATGTGCTGATGTTGCGTCTTCGGTTCAAAATTTCAATATGCTTTTTTTATACCCTGAACAGGGTACATTAAGTTTGTCACGATGTTTGTAACACCCAGAAGGAAGCGTCGGAGACCCTATAAAGTATATATATAAATGATCAGTATGTTGAGCTGAGTCGATTTAGCCATGTCCGTCTGTCTGTCCGTCTGTCCGTCTGTCTGTATATATACGAACTAGTCCCTCAATTTTTAAGATATCCTTTTGAAATTTTGCAAACGTCATTTTCTCTTCAAGAAGCTGCTCATTTGTCGGAACGGCCGATATCGGATTACTATAACATATAGCTGCCATATAAACTGAACGATCGGAATCAAGTTCTCATTTGGAAAACTTTCGCATTTGACAATGTATCTTCACGAAATTTGGTATATATTATTTTCTAAGGCAGCAATGTAATCTCCGAAGAAATTGTTCAGATCGGTTAACTATAGCATATAGCTACCATACAAACTGAGCGATCGGAATCAAGTTCTTGTATGGACAACTTTCCCATTTGACAAGATATATTCACGAAATTTGGTATATATTATTTTCTAAAGCAACAATGTAATCTCCGAAGAAATTGTTCAGATCGGGTAACTATAGCATATAGCTGCCATACAAACTGAACGATCGGAATCAAGTTCTTGAATGGAAAACTTTCACATTTGACAAGATATATTCACGAAATTTGGTATATATTATTTTCTAAAGCAACAATGTAATCTCCGAAGAAATTGTTCAGATCGGTTAACTATAACATATAGCTGCCTTACAAACTGGACACATAGTTACTAACAGAAATGCACCTGTGAAGGGTATTTAGCTTCGGTGCAACCGAAGTTAACGTTTTTTCTTGTTCTATATTTATTTTATTATTTTATATGTTTAATTCCAACAATAGGCTAAATCAGTATTGAGCTACAAATGTTTCTTAATGTACTTATGCTTCATTATACCAGTATATAAGAGTTATGCCTGTTGCTTCCGAGTGCTGGTAAACCTAATGAACTATTTTTTGACGAACTAATACAATAACTAGCTAAGAAGCTGAAAAAAATTCTTCACATTTGTTCAGCAGTAACTCTTCTATTTTTACAAAAATGCGATGTTTTATTCTTTTTTGAATTTTATAATAATTTAACTCTGACTTACGTGATCGTAAAACCTATGGAATATAGTTGAATTAGAAAACTACTACTTTTTCAACTCCTTGATGCCGAAAATAAAAAATAAATATATTTTTTTGGAGTTACTTATTTAATTTTAATACACTTAAGTTATTTTATATTACAATTAAAATTCTAAATATTATTTCTACCTAATATTAAAATGCACGTTTAATTAAAAAAATTTCAAAATTTTATAGTTATTTTCATTTTAAAGCCCTTTAGGCAAGTTTTTCATACAAAATAATTTAATACACACTGTTTTTGATTTACAATTTCGCAAGGCATTACTCAATTCATATTACTCAAAAATATATAACATAAACAAAAGCTATATTTCCAAAGCTAGTTTGTTATATAAAAAGCTGAATATAAAATTGAACTTAATAATATTTTTATTTATAATTTTTCATAATTGTTTATTACATTAATTTACAATAAAAGAAGTTCGAACATTTATATTTTGTTTTTATATTTATATTTTTATTATTTATATTTTTTCAAGTTCCTATATTACAAGTTCGTCATTAAATTTAGCAGCTTAAAGTATTTTCATTTTTATTTTTTTTTTTTATATAAATCTTAAAATTGAACATATCACACACATAAAGTTTCTTTTTATTCATTACAAACTTAAACTTAAGAACCTATGTACTTAGTCGATAATACTTATTATGCTAAAACCTCAAAATTTATTTATTTCACTATGGAATCTAACACTGCAATAACAGATAAATTCGATCGACGTTTTATTGAGAACGATAATATTTGGTTTATGACTTTCATTTTTGTTTTATGGCTTAATATTTAAAATTCCTTTAATTTTTTCACGTTCATAATAGTGATGCTATTGAAAATTTAATTAATAATAAATTGTTTTTGCTGATCTTTAATTTTTTAATTTATTACAAAGTTTACTTTAACATCTACAATATTTATTTATTTTTATTTTTGAAGTGAAACTGTTTTTCGTATGCCATGTGCAAATATCACAACAGAACCAAAAGACTTGGGCAAAGGTGAAGAGAATGAGTGTGGTGAAAAGAGACACCTGAATGTTTTCACTAAGCTCCGTGTAAGCTGTCAAGAGTTGTTAAAACTTCACTCAGTTTCAATACTGAAAATATCGTATAGCTGCGCTTAGAACTGTACGAGGTTACACGAATCGATTTATTATTAAAAGACCGATTAAACTTAAAAGCTCAAAGATTAAGGTCATTATACTTGCGTGGGCTTTTATTTTCATAAAGCAAAGATGGAGGGTTTTTCTGTGACGTTCTAAAAGTTAATCCAAATCAAATATTATTTTGAACAAGTATTTTAGTAGAAAACTTTTAAAGTCACCACTGCTGGTTTTCGCAACTCCAGCTTTCCAATCATTGTATAAATTACATAAATGGCGTATATGAGACTTTTAAGAACTTTTGCTATACTGAGCGGTGATGTCGGTAGTCTTATTTACTGAAAATTTTAAATTTATCATAATCAGCTAAAGTTTTGGAAGCTTTAAAAAAAGTTTCTGGGTTTCGTTAGTGCAGTTTATATAAGCATATTTTGAAAAGTCAAAATTTTGGAAGTTTTTCAAAAAATTTAAGTTTTGAAAACTTTTCAAAAAATTAAAATCTTGGATGCTTTTCAAAAAATAGTTTCTGGTTTTCGTTTTGCCTATTTACATAAAGAATTTTTAAAGTTTTTCTTCAATTTTGGATTTTAAGAAAGTGCTGCGAAGCTTTGATTTCTTATAAAAAGAATACAGAAAATGATTTCTTATAAAAAGAATACAGAAAATCTAAATCTGCTACTAGATCTAAACTTAAAATCACTTGCTACTAACTGCCTTAAAACTTCTGAACAAACTCAAAAAGCTTTCAAAGCTTTTATGCTTAAAAGCTTCTTGGTTATAATTTGTTTATAAATTAAATTGATTGGTAAGTCCTGTAATAATCGATGAATTGAGGGTTGATCATATATCTTTAACAGCATAATTTTGATATGATATATGAGTAAAGCTCCTTATATGAAGTATTTTGAATACCAACCCTACTCCTTTTACTCTAAACGCTTTCAAACACAGCTTATGGCTTGACTTTTTTATTTTAGTTAATATACATATCTTCAAGTCGAAATTTCATAAATAGCGCTAGTTTTATCAAAAAGCTCATTTTATATACTCGTAGAGTAAGAGTGCTTTATGAGATACCAATACCTTCTATACTTTCCCTAAATATTTAAGAGACTTCAATTATATTCAAATTATGCCAAATAGTGCTACCTCTCTGCTTTTAAGATTTCCATCTATCCACATACTTCTGCTTATTAGAAGGCGATATTATAATTACCCTAGCACAACTGCTTAATCTCAACTATACTCCTACGTAACTTACTCGCTCACTCTATAAACTTTATAAGCCTCATTTTCTTGTCATAACTAACGCTCATATCAACTCTTCATTTCGGAACTCTCTTGCTGATACTCATCTCTTTGCCACATAGACAATTGTCTCGACTGGCGTACGACCACCCATAGCCAAGTCTTATAAGTCCGTGTGCAACACTGGCGCTTTACAACTCATATCGGTACCAATCGGCTTCGTGCTTTCTTCAGCTGTGAACTGATGTTCCAACACATCTGCGCACGATGTGTCCGGCACTAAAAGCACGGTTGCATTTGTGCCCGGCACAACGTTCCCAGCGGCTTGTTGGTTAGCTGTCATTAGCGGCGTCTTCAATGTCGGCAAATTGCTTGTCTGTGGATCCGAGTAAGCAACTATTTGATTGGCGGCACTATTATTGCTAGTTGTTGTTGTATTCGTCGTCGTCGTGGTTGTTGTTGAAGCCGCGTTTTGCATATTTGTCGCATTATTATTACGTGTTACCAGCAACTTCTTCTGTTTCGCCTTCTTCGGTGAGAATAGACGATCCGATTGACGATTTTTGCCAAATTTTGGAAAGAGACTATTCTCCAATTGTAACTGGGCATTAACATCTTTACGAGCTGCACATGTGCAAGCTTTCAGGAAGCTTTTCTTGAAATTGTCACTCAAAAATGCATATAATATGGGGTTCATGGCCGAGTTCGAGTAGCCGAGACAGCCGGCTAGTAGGAAGATGGTGATCTCGAGTCTCGATGCGCATTTGCTTGGCGACGAATAGATGAGCGCCAACTGTGATATCCAATAGGGTAGCCAACACAGTATGTATACTGTAATCACTGTTAGCACCAGTTTGGTCACCTTGCGGTGAGAGCGCTTCTTCTCTTTGGACTTTTGCTTTGGACCGACCGTATGCAATTTGCGTATAACGAGAAAGTAGAAGATCAAGATGAAGGTAAGCGGTGTGGCAAAGCCCAATGTCAGTGTGTACAGTATAAATGTGGTACCCGATTGTGTATTTTGTGCTTCGGGCCACTTAATGTTGCACGACACGTGATCCTCATTCGACTGCACCGTGTTGGCGAACAGTATCACGGGCAACATAAGTAGCACCGACGTCAGCCAAGCAAAACCCGAGACCAATTTCGATACGAACGGCGTACGATAGCGTGGCGACGATATCGGATGACAAACGGCTATATAACGATCGGCTGACATGATCAGCAAGAATATCGACGATGTAAATTGTGTTATCGATGTGCTCACCATGTAAGCTTTACACACATAATCATCAAATGGCCACCTGCCGATTTGCATTGTATACAAGAGTATTGGTATGCCAATCAGAAAGCATTCATCGGCTATGGCCAGATTGAGTATATAAATATTGGTGACTGTTTGCATTTTCGAAAAACGCAGCACCACATAAATAACGAGTGTATTGCCGAAGAGCCCAATAATGCAGACGAGTGCATAGAGTATCATCGTGACCAGATTGGCAATCGCATTCTGCCCATTGTGACACATCATCTCCTCTTCGAAAGTCTCGTTGAAGGTCATATTATAGATGGCGCCATTGACGCGACTGAGAAACTCATTTGCCTCCAATTGTAAGAGATTCAAATTCGGCAAGAGTTGTTCTTGTATGTTAGCCAGCGCTCGAGCGCGTGCCATAGCCAAGTTAGCGCTGCCATGCTCCTGCCCAGCAGGCGGTTCGCTGGCTTCCGTTTTCCCGGCTTGTGTGTATTGCGGCATAAAACTCGCCAATAGACTGATGTAGAATAAATTCCATATGTTGTACTCCATTTTGTTGGATGTTTTTCGACAAATTTTGCTTCTTTCAAAGCTTTTTTGTTATTTTTGTGGAATTGTGTAATTTGTTGAGTTACGTATTGGCGTAGGTCGGTAGGTGCAAAAGCGTAAAGTTGTTAGTTCCTAGTGCCATCTTATACCATCTGTAAAGAAAATATATAAAATAGGTGTTTATTTCTTTAATTTGAAAGCATAAATGTTATAATTTGTTCGTCTTAAAGTAGCTCATCGAGCAGCGAAAAGGAAACTATTAATATAGCTTGAGCCAACAAACAATAAACTTTCCTTTTACAAGTTGATTATTTTATTAATTTGAGCTTAAGGCTTTGTCAGACAATGTCTATATCTGAGTTTGGCTTAAAATGATGTTTTTGTGAGTGGAGCAATGTTTAAAGTTTATTTAAAGCTCATTTCACTTTCCAGAGTTTCTAAATATCTCCATCGACTAAGACTTTAGTAATCCTACCGTAAATCTTGTTCTGTATACTTCTGGGTATATTAAACGCCGACGGCTACTTTGGATTATACGGACATTGAATTATAATATTTTTATAATCTGTGGCTGTTAGCTCTCCGCTTATTCAAAACTTTCAACCTTCAAATAATTTCTTCGAGTGGAGGGAGTTTCTTCGTTAGCCTCTTGCTGGGTTCTCTAAATATATACTAATATAAATTTGCTCCTCACGATTTTGTCCCCAATTCTAAATATTCTCTATAGATTAAATTAATAATATATAAAATATATTATCACAATCCTAAAACAACAAGAAAACATAGAATTCTGCCTGTAATCTGAAGGAAAAAAGATTCAAATGATATTCAATCCATTTTCCGTTGCGTTAAATAGCATCCAAATCTGGTGAAGAAGATGTGGCGAAAAACTTTCTTTAAAAATATATAAGCTTTTTCATTGCTGCAGAAAACATAAAGGCAGGAGTATAAATATTGAATTTAATAACATTACAATAGAAAATATTGATACTATATATGAGACTTAAGGTTGTATTTTGATAAAAGGAATACATTTAACTAGCATTGTTCATAGAGTAGGCAAGCACTCGCCACCAGACTCAATATAATAAAATACCTTTCCTCAAATAAAAGCCATATCCACACTAACACACTCACACATTTTAAAAAGCTAACCATCCTAGTCTCGAAACCAGCTCTTACTAAAATAATGGGCTCTAAAGGCTAAATCGGGCCTTTCGAACAACTCCGGTCAAATATTTGCTCTCCGAAGGTGGTTTTTTTTTTATTAATAGATCGTGTTGCTTATGCTAGAGCACGTTCCTTTAACATCATGTGTTCTACCAATAACTCAATTTTGGAAATATAACTACTTAAACCCTAAAAAAATACCATAACTATAAAATCTGGTTTTATAGAGATGTTTTATTGGGTAGTCGAAAAAGTATTTTCGTATTTTTTTCCAGTGCTACCAATCACATTGTGCCGTATCAAATAGTATGGAAAAGGTGAAATTTTAAGCTTCATTTAACCAAAAATTATTCAGGGAAGTTGAAAAAAAGTTACAGCTGTTCAAAAATGAGAGAAAATAATGAAGAAATTCGTTATATTTTGAGATTTTTGTATAAAAAATTGCAGAATGCGACGCAAGCGACCAATGAAATTTGTGAAGTTCACAGAGACGATGCTGTATCAGTTCGTGTAGCACAACAATAATGGAATAAATGTCTCTAGCGGAATAATGGCAAAAAGTGGTCGACCAAAATGGTACATATTTGTTTATTTATTTTTTAGTATAAATATAAAAAAAAAAATAAGTTGACGTTTGATTAGAAATGCAAAAGGACATTTTCGACTACCAAATATATGTTAAAGAAAATACAGAAATGGGTAATCCAAAACTCTAGGAAACATATCACCCTAAAGACTCAACTAGCCCACTTATCTATAAACAAGCATTTCTAGAGGCGACAGCTTCAATCAATCACTGGAAATTTCTATTTGCGGATTGGTTAAAAAATAATAATGGAACATCTTTTGCGGTAGTCTATAAAAATGGTGATCTAATAACAAACGGAATTTTACTAAATCAAACGTCCCTTTAAGAGGCTGAAATTCAAGCTGTCTAAAGCGCATTGCAATTCGCCACCCAAAAAAAGCAAAAGTTTATTATCTGCACAGATAACAAAGCAATACTGTATGGAGTTCATGACCGTAACAACCACTCAGAATAAATAATTATCATTAGGTCGTTCTTAATAAACTCAAAAAATTAAGGTAGTAGTCTGGTAACTTATGCCTTTTTTCATGACTTCTTTGAAGGGTGGTTTTTTATAGGAAAATAAAAATGAATTATATTGAATACTAGCTGACCCCGCAACCGTTGTCCTGCGTGAAATTATGTGTTTTGAAGTGAAAACAAAGTTGAATTTAACATCTCATTTTTTTTTTCAATGTAACGCAGCTTGATAAACAACATATTTTGGTTTCTGTTCCGGTGTATAAAAAAGATGGTTTTCGAACTCGTGAGCACGCTACGTATACTGGTATCTGGCCGTGTGGAAAACATAGCACTTCCAAAATTTATGCCACATACTATGCGTGTGCAATTTGTACATGTGTCAAATACAATTTTCACTGGAAACGGAAGACGTTGGAACTGAAATGGTAAATCGTTAGAACTCAAAGGAAATCGTAGAATCAAGCATTCTGCCCCCTTGTATTAGATAGCTGCATCACAATCAGTCGGGTTCCATTACACAGTTTCGGCGCATGAAGATTGCGAAACATAATAACGACAGATCCAACTTAGAGACGCAAATGATGCGGTGGCATACCAAGTATCTCCAAAGAATTTAGAAATTACAGTGGATAATTCACGGCGTCGTCGTCATTGTTATGACATTGAGTTCATCTTTTTTGAGTTCATATACGGCAGATGAAATTGATATCAAACCACCGGAAATGTCAACCGGAATTGACCCATTTCCAATTCTTAGCGAATACGATATAAAATGGATTCGGTAATGTCATTTTTGTTGATATCCCATAATTGACGCGGGTTTGAAGGCTGATATGTCAAAATGATCATCGCGAAAAGTGTGCGACCTTTATTTGCATTCGAAGTAGCTATCGCATCGTACATTGTTTGATTACAGTGATTATCATGTTCCAGCAATTGTATTTGCTGGCTTGCTTCTCCAAAACTTGCACACACCGTACCATTCACAGTACGCAATGACTTAAATGAAGTTGAACCGCGTACATTAATCAATAGCAATGGAAGGTAGAAGCAATCGTTGTTTTTTAAGGTAAATTGTGTAAATTAGTCCTAATACATTAGTTAAGAACACACATGGATGTCCATGTACTGGTACTTGCTTTCTGCGTAACTATTTCTTCGACGATGCATTCTATGTATAATATCAAGGCAGATCCGAATAGAGCAATTTTCTTGCAAAAGGATCACTGATGAAAGTTGAGGAAAAACTCGTCAATGTTAATTTTTTTCTCTGCGTTGAAATACAGTCTTTGGGCATTCTCCATATTAACTGCGAGACTCACAATAGTCGGAAAATGTTCATGAATTGCAAAAGTAAATATCCTACAAAGCGCTTTATTGCAGTTCACGTATCGACCGTATCGTTCAAGACCAATAACCGCCATGTTGCTTCCTTTGGTGACGTACTTACAAACGTAATTTATCGATTTCATCAAACTCCAATACTCAGCATAGATATGAGTTTGAATGTGAATAAAACAATAGTGGTGAATATAGTACGATTCATGTGTAGTCAACTTCGATATTCACTCTTCTAAATTGAATGCCGAATGTTCTGCCATTGTCGTCTGGTGAACGACGCCGATAAAGTGAATATCCATCGTTTCTAGTTTGTCTTTCCGAAAGAAACGTGGATAGTGTTTCGTGCATTTATTTTCAGACATACAAACCGAAGTGGGATTGTGGTGTCCGTAAGGTCCATGAACCGTATTGGTTTTCATCATTTCGTATAATACTGGATCTTTCTCTGCATCAGGAATTTCCGCAGAAATGATTTGATCAATTTGATCTGGTGGAACCACCATCCACCATCCAAAGAGGAATTTGTGCGTGTACAAACTTCTCTTTTGCCACTCAACAGAGTACATCTAGCAACTAACAGCACCATATATGCGTTGCTTCAAGATAATGTCCATCGAAGCTATTGCTTGAAAAGTCTTTCTGTGACAACGTGACGATCGCTTTTTGATTGATTGCGACCCATAATACCGCACGTATGTCATCGCATGCTGGGAGTACTCGTTCATGTGCCTTGGGCTGCTAATGTATGTTGATGCCAAAAAAAACGCCGACCGATATTAGCGCGACCTCTTCATGGCATCGAGACAAATTTCAATCTGTAATTGATCACTTTGTGTGAAAAACACAGAACATTTTCACTGAATAATTTTCAAAAATTTTTGAAGCAAACGCCAAATTTGAAAGATTAAATAATTGAAAAACAAAACAAAAAAATTGAATAAAAAAATTTGTATGGAAAAAATTAACTTTTTGGAATTGTTCAATTTTCCGACTTTTCCTCATGAAAGACATACAGGTTTTTTATTTCTAAACCTTTCCCGATCCACAACGAACAACCTCTTAAAATTTCATCAATATTGGTTCAGCCGTTCTCTTAGCGTTACTAACGAACAAACGTTCATTCGTTTGTATAAGAAAAAGAAAAGGGCTGTTTTTAGGGGTTTTCCGGCAATTATTCGAATTTTTTTCTCCACAGAAACCATCCCTGAACCTCAACGAATATTTTAAAAAAAGAATTATCAAATTTGGTTTAGTCGTATGAAAGTTATGAGTGTACATACATTTTGACGATTCATTTTTATTTATATAGATTTAGGGTGTTTTTATTTATATATTGAAAATATAAAAAAAAAATGTATTTGAAAAAATTTAATACTTTATTGTTATTATTATTGTCACCCAAAGTTGGAGCCTCAAAAGAAATGTACGTGGGTGGCCCGGGTGAATTTGGCTATTGATTTTATCTGAAATCAAATATACTTGCATATTCTAATCTATAGGCATGTAATTCTGGTCGGAACTACTTAAGTTAAATTACAAGGGTAAATAACAAAATGGCGGACTTTGAAAAAAAAAAAATCATTTTTTTTACCAAAGAAAAGGTTGTAAAACAAAAAGTTAAGGGTGAAAAAATTCTCGTTAGTTCCGACGAGAACTATAAGTGTGTAGAACAGCCTGTTAAAATTTTAAAGCAATCGGTTTGGTAGAAAAAAAGTTAATACCCGGGCCGACCAGAAAAATAATGTTTTGAGAAAAACGGGACGACTCCGAGGCGCTCTAAGAAATTCGTTATAACTCCCGAAATATTTCGAATTTCTGTCTGAAATTTTCAGAATATATTTTCAAGACATTGTACTTTCAAATTGAGCAAAAAAATATTTTTCGATTTTTTGAACCCAAGTTACCAGACTACTACCTTAAATCTAATGTGGATCCCGGGTCATGTTGATGTAACAGCAAACCAATTAGCAGATAAAGCAGACAAAGCGGGCTCAATATCTCCTCTTCAGATATTTATTCCATTCCTGAAAAAACGAATCAGAAGTGAGATAATACAAGAAAAAAGTCCAATACGAATAGAGCGAAGAAATTGGTCATTACAGAAACGTAAATCCAGATAAACACGCAGAAATTAACAAATGATTTATAAAGCTAAGCCTTGCGCATATCCGTCTTACATATATTCACTTGATTAAGAAGAAGTCACAGCCAACGTGCCATATTTGGAACTCATCACCTTTAACATTCACGCATATCCTTAAGGAATGACAATCCGTAAACCTCCACCGATTCAAAATCCAATATGTAAGGATATAAACACCCCAAACGAAGACAATGTCAATAATATATATTCATTAATTAATATGAGTTATGTAAACCCAAGTTTAACCGATCGTCCTAATAGCTCGATTTTTTTTTTTTCAAATTTATTTATTGTAATTTCAATTAATTCAATAATAAATAATAATAATAATATAAAGCGTTTATCCATACTTGCTGGATCCATAAAATAATTAAAATTATGGCGAACTTTCTAAAGTACTTTCATCACTTCAGAACTCGACGTGGTTTATATAAAAAAGTTTGTTGAACTTCATTTTGTGATTTTATTAAAAAAAAAAAACAAATATTTAAATGTAGACCTTTGAAGAATTAATTATATTAAGGATATTAAAACATCGCCTGTTCAGTGCATTTGTCCCCGTCAGAAGCAGGTCAATCTTCGCACATATGCCCAACAGTTTACACAGTTCACTTTATTTCCACGGCATCCGGTAGTCTCATCCCTGTCGACAAATTACTAAAACCAATTGGCTTTACTAATGAAACAAACAATTTCATTGCAATAAAACTTCATGACTTCCCGACACGTGCGTCTCTTCAACTATATATGCACAAATGCTTTCCTGAGTAAATTTACTGAGTTTACACTCACTGTGACCCCATAAAATATGGCCACATATTGTGAAAATTAGCACTCAAATAGCCTTGGTGTGCAAACCAACAAAACCAAAAACGAAAACAATAAAGTGGTTTGTTGTCGTAAAATAAATCAGTTAACGGCAATTATTTCCAAACGTAACGGGAAAAAGTTTTACTTTACGCACAAAAGTAAAGTCACACGAATGCCATTGAACTTGTGAATCGTTCTACTACTTGTCATGGTATTGAGAGACACTCACTACGTGCGTACTCTAGATACAAGAAAATGTTTGCTCATAAATTATTAGCTCACATGTGGACAGAAGTTGTTGGAGAAATGCAAGCGCTCAACAGTAAGGCAAGAAAATGTCAACAGGGTTTAAGGCTGGTATGTGGCAACATATTTCGGTCAGCACTTCTCACAAAAAACTTAATGGATTAATGATGAGCGATTTCGGAAGATTTTGATAAAATATTAATGAAGAATAAGGACCCTGTTTTCGTACATTTTTATATTATAGACGATTCTTTGAAATGGTATAACGTAGTGATGTGTGGTGTAACTATAACCACTGCTTGCACATGAAAATTATATGACATAAGAAAATTTTTCATCATATTTTATTGAAACATTCTTTACTTAAACGGACACTTCTTAGAAATCCGCATACTACGAGGTAATTCTCAGTTTCTCTTCCTCTGTATTTTCCCTACTTTCTTGCGCATTAAAACACCGACATGTTGTGAAGCCATAAGACCTTGTGCCAGCCTTTGATTATATCAGATTACTGCTTTCAATTAACGTGTACTCACACTTTATGCCATTACTATCACACATTTGCGCACACGTTGAACTTGTGGAACACTCAACCATACGTTTGTTTACTCACACCTTAAGTGGATGCTTTTAATTTGGCTTTCAATCAAAGGTGTTTACACAGTATACGAGAGTATAGTAAACAAAAGTGTCACGAGCAGGCTTAAGCAGGCACACACAGTTTTTGTGATTTCTGAGAAAAATTGTAATAAAGCGTAAGATATGCGTTAGACTCTTAAAGGTAGAGAACTATGGAAGGTTGAAATTTATATACATATTACTTATATGAGTTGCCGTAAATATATGCTTATACATAGTTGCTTTAAACCATATTAGTGTGACTAAGTAAACAAACTCTCATTTCAAAAAATAGAAAAATCATATTTAACGATAGAAAGCAACAAATAGTTATAAGCTTTCGAAAGAATCTTCATGAGTTTATAGCCGTCCGTTTTTAAGCCGTTTTTGTTGAAATAGAAACGCCCTTCAGACGGTATTAAAATCCCCGTTGGCAAAACGAAGGTCCTAAAATCTTAGCAGAGCAAATATTTATAGAAATAATGAGTATCCTTTGGTATATGAATAAAGGGTGTATTTGAGAGGTATAAAATAAATAACAGAAAATTTTAGCTTTAAAAAAAAAAACTTTTTTGTAAGTAAAGTCCAGCCAATTAGTCAATTTGACAATATTTTTTTAGATCCCCATTAACAGTAAATCTTAAATTTAAACAAGATTTACCAGTAACACTTTCGGAATGAAAAATACAACATACTATATAGCATATTTTTCTAATTAAAAGAGAGACTGTTCATTCTCTCATCGTTAATGTATACAAATTTTTCTTGTTAACTCGTTTAGCAGCTATTCGTCGAAATTCTATAACGCAGAAAAGGCACCCTATATTATAGCAAATAAAAATTTCAGTTGGGCCTATATTATTTAAGCGCACAAGGTACAATATAGACATGCATTTTCGTACACAAATATTTTAAATAACAAATAAAGCGATTTAAAGTTTTTGAAATGGAAATTTGTGAATGTAATCTGGGATATTAGTTTAGAAAACACCTGTGATCTAACATGGGTAGCTAAATTAAAGGTAATCACATCCATTGATGTGAAAGTAATTTTATTTCCACAGATAATGTAAAATCATGCTACTACTTTAGTGACGGCAATAAAATTATTATTATTTGCAACAAATTTCCATTGCGCCAAAATGTAGGCAATGTTGTTATGTTGTATATGATTAGGCGTAGTCCTTTAACAGGAATTGGTTAGGTGGATTGATTATATAGCTATAGCTAATATATATGTACATACTCATGCTTATACTTATACTTATACTTATACTTATACTTATACTTATACTTATACTTATACTTATACTTATACTTATACTTATACTTATACTTATACTTATACTTATACTTATACTTATACTTATACTTATACTTATACTTATACTTATACTTATACTTATACTTATACTTATACTTATACTTATACTTATACTTATACTTATACTTATACTTATACTTATACTTATACTTATACTTATACTTATACTTATACTTATACTTATACTTGTACTAGTACAATGGATCTTAAAGGTGACAGTAATAAATGGTGCTGTTGATTTTATATTAAAATAATGCTAAAAATACTCTGGGTTGTTGGCATAGTAGACGTTCTTTTTTGACGTGCTTAGATGGAAGTAAGGAGATTATTTCATTGCTGCAATAAATATGTACAAAATACATATATTTCAGTGCTTGCAGAAGTAGATGAATGATAAATTGTTCCCATACTATTAGTTTACCTTAAAATATATTTTTTGTTTCTGTTTATATAAACTACCAAAGATCTCCTTTATGTTTGTGATAAAGCCATTAACATCGAAGGCCTAAGAGTCAAACTTTTTTCGAAGGAAAATTTATGTGTCACTATTTTCGAATTACTAAGGATTCAAACAAAGCTAAAGCTAAAAGGTAAAGCTGATCTGTTATCTCTGAAGTTGCTTTAATTCGATGAAAATAAAGCCATAGGCGACCCTTTACATACCAACGTAAAGTTTGATTAAAACAACTGACGAAGAGAACCCAGCTGCAAAATTAACTAAAGCAGTAGTTCGTGGTTGTTAGAATTTCAGATAGCCCTTTACACGGAAAATTCTCCACACGAAATTTTTCAGTCTGAAATAAAGCGTAATTATATCTCAGTGATTTGGAAATTCCATAGAATTTTATGTTTGACGCAACAAAGCAGAACTACTGGTAAAAAGGTCACTTCGTGCACTTCCCTTAATCTCAGCTTTTTAACTTTTGTCTGCAATTCTTTACGTTTTTAAATAATCTTTCCAGAAGATTTGAAAATAATTTCAATAGTAATGCTATTTGATACCGAAAAAGAGCTTCCAAACTCATTTAAAATTAAGGCGTTTGATTCCGTATCCAAAATTTCTAAAATTTCTTTCGTCCTTAATAATATTATTGCCTGTATTTGAGTGAGCTTATTTGGTATAAAAAAACATATGTTCCATTTGTTCATAGTTTGTAGAGGTCCCGTTTACTTAATATTCTCTTCTTCTCTCCTTATTTTTCGCCCTATATCTCTCCCTTTCTACTGTTTCTTGTTGATTAGCGAAGTCCAAACAAAACATAGTTTTTCATGAATTCCTTAACTCCAGTGCGAGTTAAATTTCTACCGAACAATAAAATAAGTACTCCCAACTCACATAAAATTTCATTCCATACACTTTTCTATAGTAGTTTGCTGACAACTTTGATAGCCTAGCAACGGTCTGCTGCAAATACCCTCAGCACCCACGTAAAAGTGCAAATTCAGAATTTACTACTCTTATGAAAGCGTTTATGTATTGACCGGTATGTACTTAGTGTACATAGTTACATATTTATGTAATTATAAAAAATAAATCTCTGCAACATTTATTTTATATACTCCTGTAAATCTGTTGTCCACCGAATGGGAATTGAATCAGTGCCGATGGTCACAAATGCTAAGGCGAAAATATATTAAAATCTAGCTAGGATTTTAGTGGGCAGATATAATACATAAATGTGTGGGTAGAAGTGTACATATACATATATGTACACCTTCCTTAAAAGCTACTTTGTATTGTGGCATATACGTGTGGCCACGTGCTCTAAGTTGACACTCTAACACTAACCCAACACTGTCGCAATACAATTGGCCCACCAGTGAACTCGACACTGTCTACTGCAAGGTTTTTCATGCTCGCTTCTACTTCCGTTTCGTTATGTGTCGCCTTTATAAGAGTGTGCCATGGCAGTAGTTTGAGTGTGCAAGCATAGCAGTCGTTTTATGCGCGCCGAAGTGTTGTTTAGCTTGACCCGCGGTGGCATATTTGCGCTTATCTTATTTATTATTGCCCCCAAAAAGTATTTTGTACCTTTTTTACTTAGCTCACTCGTTGTGTGCTTCTTCGTTTTCACTATTTTTTCATAGTCATTTTTAGCGAACACGCCACGCTACTTAGGCGTAATATATTTTGTCGCATATTTTATGTGGGTGGACACGTGCAACATGGTGAGGTGGAGTTATTCATAGTAGACAATTTCTAATTCCGGCAGCTGAAATATGAAGTGGGCGCCGATTGTTTGTAACCATCCCACTTATGGGAATATGTGCGTTTATTCCCACGGAAAGCAATTTACAGACACGTGAATGTATTATTTAGGTAGAAAATATGTTTTTTCGATCTGTTGAAAATAATCGTCACTTGTTGCTAGCTAGTGAGAGCACCTTTGGTTTCTTTGATTTTGGGGATAGTTATAAGGTGCAATTGATGGCGCTTTCATATAATATTGTTTATCATTAATTATACTTCGCTGCTTACTATATGTCTAGCTGTTATATTTTTCAATTTCATCGAACCGTTATCTCCATATAGTATATCAAATTGCATAAGATGATAACTATTTAGTCAAGAATGGACCTTAAAGATTTTATACTCAAAATTTTGTTTTTATTGTTAGAGGGCCACAACTGCCTGGAGATTTTAGAAGAATTATAAAAGAAAGCAAAAGTATTCCTTACAAGGCATATTTTTTCATCAATATATGAACAAAGGAAATATAATTAACAAGAAAAACATTAACTTGGGCTGCACGAAGTTATATTAGGGGCTTAATTTACATACGAACTTTATGCACATTTCGTGAAAACTTGTCAAATAAAAATGTTTTCCACCTAAGGAGTTTGTTCGGGTGGCTTGTGTGATAGCTTTATGCTATAGTTGTCCGATATCCGATATACAAGCTGTGTTCAAAAAGTATCGCGAATTATGTGTTTTTTAAAAAATTATTTATTTATTCATGAATATCTATTTTGTCCCCTTCAAAGTAATCCCCATAAGATATTATACACTTGTGCCAACGGTTTTTCCAATCTTCGAAGCACTTCAAAAAATAATTTTTTTTTTTATCTTCTTCAGCTTCTCCTTCAATGCCGTCTTTATCTCATCAAGAGAAGCGTAACGTCGTCCTTTCATGAGCTTCTTCGGTTTAGGGAACAAGAAAAAGTCACAGGGGGCCAGATCTGAGGAATACGGTGGCTGCGGCATCATTAATGTGTTGTTTTTGGCCAAAAAGTCGCGCACAAGAAACGATGTGTGTGAGCAGGGGCATTATCGTGGTGCAAAAGCCAATTTTTGTTCTTCCACAAATCCGGGCGTTTCTGGTGGATTGCTTCACGCAAATTGCGCATAACTTGCAGGTAATATTCCTTATTGACCGTTCTTCCCTGTGGCAAGAATTCATGATGCAACACGCCCCTGCAATCGAAGAAAACTGTCAGTTCCGATTCGCGATACTTTTTGAACACACCTCGTATGAGAATCTTCTTGAGAAGAAAAAGATGTGTGCAAAATTTCAAGCCGAAATCTTAAAAACGGAAGGACCAGTGTACATACAGACATACATACAAACGTGGCCTTACCAATTCAACTCATCAAAGTGATCACTATGTATACGTTATAGTGTCTCCGGCGTTCTTCTGGGTGTTACAAGCTTAAAGGCGTACTTACATACTCTGTTCAGGGTATAGATATGTGAAATATTTACTTAACCACATCTCCAGATCCCATAATGGGTGGATTTTCGAGCAGTTAAATACAGCAATATCTGCTTAAGAAATCACTACATGGACAAGGAAGGTATTTGTACTAAAATATATTTTTATTCAAATAGATACTCACTTGTCAGACCTGCGCGCCAACACAACGGAAACTGAAACGAAAGTGAGAAAAGTGTTTTAAATTACTGAAGATTGTCTTTAAAACAACATAAATTGTTATTGAATGAGAGCATTTTTGGAACACAGTTTGTTAGGTCCAGGCATAAGTATGAATATTTTTATTCAGCACAGAGAGAGTAATAGAGTAAGAAAGTTAAAAGTTGCAAGTAGTCTCTTTACAAGTGTTTTTCTTCGTAAGTCTGCTGGATTTACTTTAACCTTTGAAAAATGATTGTTGTTATGGGAGTTCAATTGAAATTTCAGAATAAAAAAACAACACACACAAGTACTCTGACTCACATAAATAAAAGTTTATTATGATTGCGTAATTTAGCTTCCAGCAAAATATAAACTTTTTAAGCAGACAAGTCCACCCACATTTGTTATATGTTTTTCCAACCCACATATTAAATTGCTGACTTCTACCACAAGATTTGTTCTCAAGTATTTTTGCTTCAATAAGAAATACGACTCTTTCGATATTGCTTATTGTTGTTGTATACCTGTGTGAGTATAAGTACTATTAACACTATATTCATGTAAGCTATGGCAACACAAAAATGCACAAAATTTCACTATGCTCTCACCTAACTCGATGGACACCTTTCACTACAGCTAAGCTTCTTTGCAGTAGCTTGTGGCAAGTTTGCAATTGCCAACAACAACTGCTTTTGGTTGCTTGCATGGTCACATGTGTTTTGAGCTCCCTCAACTTGCATTTCGGTGTTTTGCTTGCATACTATATGTACATATGTGTATTTGCATGTAATGTACCTGTGCATACAAGTAGTCATTACTTTGAATGGCCGGAGGCAATAAATTGAGCATAAAATCGTATTTGCCGAAAATTTGCTGTTGGCAATGGGAATTTTCGTATTACCAAAATGGAGTTGGTAGAATTTCTCAATTTCACATTTGAAATTTCAGTATGTGGCTGCTGAAGACTTTGTGAGCTGGAGCAATAAAGGCAGAGTTATGGGTTGCACTAACGTTAAAAGTTATGTCAAATAACTGTTATTAAAATTGAGTAGGAAATATATTTTCTGATTTGAAAGGTGCAGCTGGACTCTGGGAATCCTTAAATAAATTCGAATTGAATTTTATATAAATATAAAAAAATCGATATACATAAAAGCCATAAGTCGAGAAATTGATGCACTGAATTATCGATAAGACGAAAGTTTCTTCTAATGTGAGAAATGTAGTGTGATATTTTATATTGACTTGGTTCATATTATCGATTAATATATATATACCGGCATATAATAGAACGGTGTATTTCAGATAATGATTAAAAAATACTGCGATAACCTTAATAACCAAATATCGATAACTTCTTTCTATTATAAAATTGTATATCATTTGTTCTTAAACTAATACTATATGGTCAAGAAATCGGGACAGTTTAATATATGTAGTATATATTAATTAATTAATAGTTGCCATATTTATTTATTTAATAAATTTTACTTAACATAGAAATTATAAAAATTGTTAAATCTGGATATCGCAGAAAAGGTATTAAAGTAAGTTTTATAACAAAAATTCTTCTAGGAGTTGCCAGCTGGCTCCAAAATTTTTGGAATAAATTATGAAATTTACAGTGCGGTGTAGATTATATAATGTATCTTATCCATTGGATAACATGAAAAAACCAGACTGACGGATTTTTTATAACAAAAATATATTTTCTGAACAGTGTTGCCATACTTTCAAAATTTCCTAACGCGAAATAAATAATATAATCTATCCAAAACAATGAGAAAACATGGAATAAACCAGATTGAAAGTTTTTTTGTAACTAAAATATATTTTTTGAACAGTGTTGCCATACTTTTACAGTGTCCTAACATGGATTAAATATTAAAATATAATTAAATAAATAGGATAACAAGGAATAAACAAGATTTAAGGATTTTTTATAACTAAAATATTTTTTTGAACAGTGTTGTCATACTTTCAAAATTTTCTAACATGGATTAAATAATCAAATAAAACCAAATGAATAGGATAACATGGACTAAACAACATTGAAGGATTTTTTATAACTAAAATATATTTTTTTAAACAGTGTTTCCATACTTTCAAAATGCTCTAACATGGATTCAATAAGCAAATATAACCAAATCAATAGGATAACATGGACTAAACCAGATTTAAGTATTTTTTATGGCTAAACTATATTTTTTGAACAGTGTTGCCATACTTTCAAAATGCTCTAATATGGATTAATTAATCAAATATAACCAAATCAGTAGGATAACATGGACTAAACTAGATTGAAGGATTTTTTATCACTAAAATATATTTTTTGAACTGTGTTGCCATACTTTCAAAATTTTCTAACATGGAATAAATATCATCAAATTAATTTAATAACATGGAATAAACCAGATTGAAGGAATTTATACAACTAAAATATTTTTTCTTGATTTTGCCAGCCAATTTTTTAGATTTCAAAGTTAAATATTTTTGGCTAGTATTCATATATGTATGTAGATCTTTTGTATGTTTTTATGGTTCTTCACTGTATAGACCAACTATTCTTAATATTTTCTCACTTTAAAACCTCGCACTTGTTTAAGACGCACAAAAACTAAACTTATGCTCGTGTGGTGCATGCAACCATAAACGAGTTTGTATGCATAGCACATAAATATTACATGCATACATATACATCTTAACTGCTGCACAGTGCATACTCAAGCGTAAAATTGCTTCGATAAACCAATGAGTGACTGACCAAAGATAACTAGCAGCTCAGCAGTTCATGTGACCAGAAGAGCAATAAGAAATGGTTAGGAGCTAAAAATGACTGAAAGTGCAACGAAGGTGCATTTGTAACACACATTAAGGTACTGGTGCGGAACAATTACCGAACGTAAAACAGAGTTCAATCAAAACTGTGAATTATTGAACGAGCATACTATAATACATACATACATCTTTATAAGGTGATGAATAAAACAAGCAAGTTGAAATTTGTAGCGAGAAAACTATTGAGCTGTGAAGTTTGGCTTTGACTTACATTCTAATTGATTGAGTTTCTACAAAATAATGTTGATATACAAATTGTTTCAGGGTTATTAAAAAAGTTAAACTTCTCTTAATTATTTTTAAAATATAGAGCAGTTCTTCCTTCAGATGGATGGACATCTAAATTTATTATATTTTTTTTAGTTATTCAAATTTTGACGACAGTTTTTTTGCAAAAGAATTTCTCCGGCTCTGGATTATATGTTTTTATGTGTTAGAGCGTTGTCCTTAAAAAGTAAAACAAAAGTTATGTATACAAGTACTGAACAGATATATGCGAAACAAATTTTTTTACATGATAATTTCACAAAATTTGGCATAAATTACCTTCTAAAGATTCTCCTGTTTCACATTTTGATTCATTCTTTTTTGGTGGGGACAAAAAGTCTATGAAAGACATATAACCAATTATAAAAATTACAGAAAATGTGCTAGTGAAAAGCGAATATTACAACTTTATTTGGAATTCTGTGACTGGATTCTCAAGCGATATGTGTAATCGTCTACAACCGTTAGCAAATTGTGTGTACTTATATAAGATACTCGAAAAAAAAAAGTTTCAGCTTCATGAAATCTGTTTCAAAAATTTTTCTGACCTGTTTAAAAACCAACCTAATACGTATACTCCTATGCATATATATTACTGAAAAAGTATATGTATTCAATCTAATCACTTTGGCAATCTTTACGCAGCTAAGCGTTAAACAGTTTGAAAGTCGCAAAGCCGAAGCAGATGCTCAAGCTAGCAGCTTACTGCCTGCCACATGAGCACAAATTGATGTATTGAATATTGAGGAAATGCCACATGCCATGTACCACATATTGGAATACTTTGTGGCAGGGATAATGCAACCTGCTGTGAGTCAAAATATTGTTGTAGTAGCACGCTCTTTCAACTTTTCATTTTGTTTTTGTTGAGATCTTTTTTTTGTAGATGCTGCTTATACGACGCAGAATTTAATCTTACGAACTCTGTGTTTGCCCTAAAAGTGAAGTGAAAATTTGCACTTCGATTTCACATATTTGTTTATTGATGTTCGCACTCTGTTTACAATTTCTATAAGCTTCGAGCTTTTGATGCACATTTTCGTATACGAAGAAAGCATGTTAACGGAAAAGTGAAAAGCTGTGGGTATATATGTGAGTGTGTGTAAAATATATAAATATAAATGCAATTATTTTTGAATTTCTTTGCCAGAATTTCTCGTCTCGTTTAATGTCACAGCAGCTGAAAGGATTTCATAACATGGAAAATCAATTACAACAAAAACCATAACAAGTGCACAACAAGAATTAAGAGCTAGCAGGTGACGAAAACAAATATTGAAACAAGCATTTATGTGCTGAAAGCACAACACACACAAATATATATTTACTTTTTATGCTGCCAAATAAATACCATGTGGCATGCCACAACACAATAAATGCAGTAAAAAGTTTATTTTTTTCTCAACTTTGTAAGCGTGTCGCTTACAATTTAAGGCATAGCAGGAAATTGCAATGCTTCCCTATCATTTGTGGCATGCCGCATGCAATTTTTGCATTACAATTAAACAGTGTCGAAATGCTTGTCACTTGCCACGCGCACTATATGTACAGTTCGGTAGCAATTCACCACACACCCGCACCACCGATCAATTGGCAACAGCGAAATGTTAGCCGATTCCAACACTTGCCACACGTGCCACATGCGCTGTTTATGCAAATTACACGAAAAACAAACAGCTGTTCGTGCGGCGTGGCAACAGGCCGAGGGAAATCTGCGCCAGCAAAAAACCTGCTGTGGTGTACAAACAAGTGTTTTTGTTGCTGTTGCTAGCGGCCGTCAAGTCACGTTGCACGTATGTACGCTATTACAAGCCCAACCAGTCAAGCGTATGCGTATAATTTTCGGCACAAATTATCATTAGTGGCAGCAAAGAGCAACAACAAATTGCTGCCATATGCTTGCCACAACAACAAACTTTTAGTCACTTCGGCGATTTGTGTAGGGGGTGCGTTAGAGTAGTCGGAACCTAGGCGCTTGTTGCGCCACAGGCATTCACACAAAGCAAATTAGATACACTTGTTTGCTGTTGTTTCATTGTTTTGTGCTACTTTTCTTTGTGCCTCTGACACACTTTCGTATGTAAATTTATGTGTCTCCACTCATTCAGCGGCACCGTTGCGCGGCAGGTGGCAGCTGCTTCACACGTTTGCTGTCCTTTTTGTTTTCCTATTTGGTTTTTTGGCTTGCTCATATGCATATATAGCTGCGTACAGGTAGCGAATGCCAGTAGGCAACAACTATGTTTATTCAAAATGTGATTTACTGTTTGTTGTTGTTGTTGCTATTATTTTATGGCAATGGAGTATTGAAAGAAAGATAGCTCTTAAATATGAATATGGTATACTATATGTTTATTTTACTACATTTGTATAGACATACCTATTTTGGCTTATGTTACTAATGGGGTTTCTGAAATTTCTTCATAAATTTCTGTAGGATCATATAAGCCCGAAAGATTCTTTATTTTATTTGATTTCTACAAACCTTTGGGGTGTATTCGAGCCTCAATTCAAAAGACTTTCCGAGAGTTTTTATTTATACGCTGTTTTCTAGCTAACGAAATTATATTTTTTGCATAGCTTACAGCTACAAGTTTACAACTTTGAGTGTAGCAAAGTCTAGTTACCATTAAATTCGATTGAATGTACCCAAAGCAGAGTTTGATCCATACTCAAATAGCTTACGATTTGAAATCAAAGATAGATAGACTATAAAATTTAGTAATCGAATTACAAGTAACAAACTCATTAAAAACGTGGCATAAACTCGTCAGTAGCCTAACTTAAACTCAATACCAACGTGGATGGATTAAAGCTTAGCTGCTTTTAAAGTTAGGACGATAATAGTGAATTTCGTTTCAACTCATTCAAAAAGGAGCCAAACTCTAGTTTACCAGCTGCTTAATTATATTGTGTCACAAAGGTAACTCTAAAGCCTGAGCGATCTCAGGCAACAAGTGGCTTCACCAGATCATCTTGTCATATTGTCCTCAAATAGGTGTGTTCTGGTAGTTAAGCTAAAAACTAAGAACTATAGTCACTCAGATAATACCAAAGGTTATTCTATAGTAACCTCATTACAATTTTCAACTTTTTTTAAGGTTTAAACCCACGGCTCAGTTATAATATTTTTGCGAAAATTCTTCATTGCTCACCGAATAGTAACAATTCTCGCTTAACAAAAGTCTATTAATTTGTCAACCTCACCCTTGTAACAGGTGGTGCAAAAATTACCTTCCGATGTTTTTTTGGAAAATGAAAACTTTTAAAAAATGAAAAGTTTTGATTATGCTTCTGGATTATTTTTATTTGGTCTTTTAAATTTTTTTACACCAAGTCGAGAATATGATATCATGTTAATGGCCGCCGCCACAGTTGATTGCGATTTGAGCCCTTTTTGTGGCATTTTCCATCATTTTGAGCCTCAATAATTTGAGGCTTATTGACATAAGTCTGCGAATTCAAAAAGCCCCACAAAAAGAAGTCTGGAGCGGTCAAATCAGGCAATCTTGCTCGCTAGTGCAAATCGCTAAAACGGGAGATTAGGCATCCGGGAAATGCTTCCTTCAGCATATCGGTTATGGCACGCAATGTAGCGTTCCATTGTTTATTTAGGTGTATTTCGATTTTTTTTAGTACAAAAATGTCAAAACAGAACTGACATTAAAGGTAATTGCAAAATTTGTAGCATCTTCTGACTTTTGCGCCACCCTTTAAAATTTTTGCCACATTGTATGATGTCTTGAGTGGCACAAAGATTTAATACTCCAAATATGAGTAAAACGGACATCTTATATGTATGTATAATGTGTTGAATGCTCAAAAATTATTTGATAACTCATGAGGTCAAAACTTATAGTGTGCAATCTTCATATGTACAGAAAGTTATTGTTGTTTAAAAAAGCAGTTTATTAGCGGAAAATGTTCCACTTTACATAGGTGATATGAATCTTGCTATCAGTTCGAAAAGATCTCAGCCTAAGTACTTAAAGCATACAAGAAGGTTTATAGCAGTTATTCTTTTCCTTGGTATATCTACCATATACTTATCTATGTACCAAAGTACTGTATATGTGGAACTGCAAATAACATTCCTGATCCCTTAGCCAATCATCATCATTTTTCATCATCAAAACCGATGTTAAATATATTTATCAGAAATCCTTCAATGTGTGCAAAAAATAGTAATACTTTTTACTTACTTTAGGCAATTTATTATTAAAAATCTATGTCCTCCCCTTCAAAACAATCTCCTCTTGGGCTTAATACACTTGTCCCAACATTTTTTCCAATACTCGAAACAGATGTTAAAGTAAATTTTCGGAATCGCCTTCAATGCGCGTATCGATTCACTTTTAATGTCTTCAATTGACTTGAACTGGTTTCTCCGGAGCGGTCGTTTGAGTTCGCTCAATAGCCTGAAGTCACACGGAACTAACTTAGGAGAATACGGTGGTTGCGGCACGATATTGGTTTAAAATTTGGCGAGAAACTCACGAAGAATCAATGCAGTATACGATATAATTCCGGCCTGTTTTTACGAATAGTTTCTCGTAATCAATGCAAAAAAAAAATACTATAACGTGTTGACAGTTTGGGCGGTCGGGAAAAATTCGGAGTGCACGACACCACGTTAATCGAAAAAACAGTGCACACAACTTTGATTTTTGACCTACTTTGTTGTGGTTTTTTCGACTTCGGTTCACTTTTGCCATGACTTTCGGTCGATTAATCGTCTGTTCTCGGATCGTAAGCATATATTCATGACTCATCACCAGTAATACTAGTATGTCTCACGACATCCCGGTAGTCGGAAGTCATTGGTTTACAGACATTGACGCGACACTGTTTTTCAAAAAAAAAATAGTGAATTTGGAACCAGTTGTACTTGCACGTTCCTCAAGCCCAAATGGTCTTTCGAATTGGTTCTCACCGATCTTTCCACGAAATTTAAATTAAAAAGTCTTACTATTTTTTGCATACATATGTAGATAAGGATTTTTTTTTTTCATCTAAATAAATTTACATAATTCAATATATCAAAAATATCGCTGGCACACTTCTTGTATATTCTCTAGCTCTCTTCTCTCTTCTTTTTATTTTTAGCTCCAAATTTCTGATGGTAATAAATGTGTGTGACCTTATAATACCAAAATGCATATTTATAAATCCGCATGCCATAATTTATACAAACAAGTTTGTTTTTAGTGATCAATTAATGCTAAAAAATATTGAGTGTAGGTTGTTTATTTCCTGCTGCATAAATGACAACTTTCATTAGTTTGATATTAATTAATGGACGCACTAGATGAGGAAGTGTTACAGATTTTATGAAATTCAATTAAAAAGAATGTTCGCCCTTATAATTGGATTACAAAATTCAAATTGTAGGAGAGTAATTGCGAAAGGAGAAAGAGTTTCGCTAAAAAAGTAAGGAAACAAATTCGAATGAATTTGTACTGGCGCATTATCAATGGTCGTATTAGAAAATAGATGGAAGAATGATGGAAACACTATCTTAATATTCCATAATTCCATGTTGAGGGTAGCTCAAATCAATCAGCAGCATCGCTTAAATGGGTTGCCTACTGTGCGAACTCATTTACGCTAATGCACAATTTATGTGCGATTTATTCTTTGTCAGCAACACAGCCTTAGCGCTTGCTGACATTCATATTAGCTCGTCGTGTGATCACTTACAGTGACCTCTATTTCTCAGCGCCCCGCATAGTTTAGTATAAAGATTGTAGTTGTATTATTAGTTATTATTTCAACACACTCGGCGCATAACATGTTTTAATTAATCAATTGTGTTTACTTATTAGTTGGTCTGAATATTTAAGGGCAATCATACACTTGCCTTAATTTCATTATTTTCACACATATAATAAATACTTTGCTAATAAATACTAATTCACTGCACTAAATTAGCACTTAAGAAATCAAGTTGGTGATGAGAAGACGTGCATTGAACGCAAACTAGTTGAACGTTATTCATTATTTAATTAAACAATTGGTTTTTATTAGCTGATTGCGTCGTATGTAGAGATGAGTACTTATGTGAATGTGTATATATTCTGTATAAAAAGATGTGTAAAATTTCATAACAACCTTAAAATGGACTTCAACTTATAAGCCATTACATATTATAATAAAATATATTCTTTCTCAAGGTATTTGTACAATAATATTCAAAAAGTGGTACACTGCGGATGAGTTACATTTGGGTCATTCTGTTTTAAGAAAGCAATAATCTATTCTCAGAAACAATTGCGATTATAACACCGTTGCGTCACCCCAATAACAATAAAAAGTCAGCGATTTTTTTTAAAGAATTATTAATGTTTTGTTGATTTTTCTTAGTGCGACAGCCTTAGCAAAAACAAATTATAGAAAATGAAAAAATTCTACGGTATCAATTGTTTTAAATTTAATTATATATTAGTATTATAAATATAAATAAGAATAGTGACTCCAGCATTCTGCGATTATGAAATAAACAAAAAAAATTCCCTAAAAATATTTTCTGAAAAATGACTTACGATCATGTTGTTAAAATAAAAAGTAAGGAAGAGCAAAGTTCGAGTATAACCGATAATTTCATAACCTTGCAACTTGCACGGTTATTATTACACAGGGAAGTACCTTCAGTTCCATAAGGCTTTTTAGATGTATGTGGTCTTAGGTGACTCTTCATTTCTAAGCACAAAGAAATGTACGGTATAAATTCATCCGAAATTTCGAAAATCTCTATATTTGGTATTTGAGGGCTACCGGAAGCATTAAACTAATTCAATTCATTTATAACACACCGACATATCACATACCACGACAGCAAAAAATTCTCTCTGTATTTCAATAATATATCTCTTACATTGTCCGATATTTTCGGTAAAAAGTCAACTATAAGCCCTGGATGCACATATTGAATACCTACAGTCTTGTTTCGGTTTTTACTTTTTGCCCAAAAGGTGGCATAATATTATTCGTGCAAAGTTTTGTCTTGTCTTTATCTTTCTGATTTTTTCACTAAAAAGTGAAAGTTTCAAACGGAATTTAAAATTGTGTTATATGGGATGTAGGTGTGGCTGTGGTCTGATTTCGCCCATTTTCACACTATAATATCAAAATATTAGCTAAATGTCATGTACGTAGTTTGGTTGAAATCGGTATAGCGATTCTCGATATATGCGTTTTCATGGTTTCATCGTCCAATTTCGAACTGGACACCATTTAAGCCATTTCATTCTGTCGGTAGGGGTTATAATAATACTTGGTTTGACAAACTTGGTTATTATATATTCAAAAAAAAAAAATTTTTTTCGATTGTTACTCTGAAAAATAGGTTCCTAAGCACCTCTAAGAAAGCCTCTCCAAATATGAGTTTTTAATTGTAACGAGAAGGTCCTCCTACATACAGTTTTATATTCTTTCCTTTTATCAGATAGAATAATAAATCATTCATAATGGTTTTTTTCATTGAGTTATAAAATCCATAAGAAATAAAAAATTTTCCCAAAAATTATCAAATTTTAACTATTAATATCTTATAAACGGTTGGGTTTACGAAAAAATCATAGAAGACCTTTTTTTAGGGCATTCAATTTCCTACAAAATCTAAGGAACAAAATATTTTTTTCAAGTAGTTGGAAGCGAGGTATAAATTTTTCTATCTGATAATAAGCAAAAATAGAAAACTGTATGTATGTAGGAGGACCTTCCCGTCACAATTAAAAACTCATATTTGGAGAAGCTTTCTTAGAGGTGTCTAGGAACTTATTTTTCCGAGTACCAATCGAGAAAAATAATCACCATAATATACACAATATTTATCTCGATTAATTTTAGGTGATACGAGTACATGCAATCGTTAGGTTATTACACTCTATAGCAACATGGTGGCGTTCAATTCAAACTTTTGTTGTTTTTGATTTTTCAAAATTTTGATGTTTGATCAAAATTAGAAAAATGTATGTAGTTTCGAAAAATGCATTTAAAAAATATACTCATGGAGCCGCTTGGATTGAACGGCTATACTTCAGAAAGCTGCAAATCATAAAATATTTTACAGATTAATTTAAGATTAAAGTGTGATATTTTTAAAACTATTGACTATCGAAATACGCAAATATGATGATTTTTCTTTAAACTTAACTTTATTTCTGTGTAGCAAGCGGCGTCGTGACGAGTAAAGCATGAATTGATATCATTAGTCAATTTTATTTTTAATTAGATTAGTACTCAAAAGCTATTATAAAAATATTTCAAAAACATTTCAATTATTTTGCCTTCAATCAATGAAATATATACTACCTTTTTGGACGGAAATTTCTTCGAAACTAAATAGACTAACGGCAAAATTGCTAGATTTGTGTTTATTTTACGCTTTAGAGACTGTACACCAGCCCCCAAACTTGTATTATTTAATCATAAGAACTTAATAAATGTTTTTAATCACATACGACGGTGCGTATGAGCAACATTTTGGTCAAGGGTACTTTGTGATTATCAACTTTTGACTAATAATTTTTTTTTATGTTTACTTTAAGTTCACTCTCTACGTTTACGTTTTCATATATTCAGTTGTGAGTGATTGGCACCACCTATTGCTCGGCCTTAACACTTATTTTATTGAAGTTTTGAAAGCAAAGATATGAGTTTTATTATTACTTGCGGCAGGGAGCATAAGTTACATTTGAACACGGTGCAAGAATCGTATATACATAACTGCAAAAGATTTAGATTTTGAAGTCTTTCGAGGTATTCATTGATTAATTGGAGCCAATAAGCCCAATAAGTGGAATTGTCATATCACCGGTGCGTATGAGTAACAATTAAACTAAACTCGCATACACGTAACTCGAGCGAATTCGGTAACGCGAAAACGCTTGACTTGACTGTGCTGTATTTAAAAATAAAAATCGACAACGACATTTTTTTGTTATTGGAATAAGATTTGAGTCGATTCAAAAAATTTAAAAATAAAATTCCTAATCCTTTTGTCATTTCATACCTTCAGAATATTTCCGATTTTCTTAAAGCTCTTAACTAAGCAATTAAAAGTGACTTGTTATACTACATATAATACTATAAATTCAAAAATAGCGTCACATAACTGCAATAAATTTGATTGCATAACAAATTTTTTATGACTCTTCGTGTTCATAACTTATTTACCACACTCTTAAATCGTATTTATTTCATCCAAATAGCAAATTTTTGAGTTTTACCGCCTACAATTCTATTATTCAAGTTTTCTGTATCCTTGTAATCCACCTTACTTCATAAATGCGCACACAAACTTATATATAAATGTGTATATATAAAGCACCCAGCTTATGCATATATATTTCACTCGCCCACTGTCTATTGTCTTACCGAATAATAAATCCCACAAAGCAGCGCAGCAAAACAAAACAAACTAACAAGCTTGCCACATAATATAAACAAAAGCAGCTTAACAACTCATAAAAGCCGTAAAAAAAAGTATCAGCAGCAGATTTTTGCTGGATTATGTGGAAGTGTCGCCAAATTGGCGATTTAAGCGATTGCATTTTATTACTTCATACATCTCCGTACATAAATAAATATGTGCTGATTTCGTGGTATAACTTATTTATGTCCTTCCACATTGCTTTTCGTCTTGCTTCGTTGCTTGTTATTTGTGTTTTGCTTATCCATTTGGTGCTTATGATTTTTGCATTACTATTTTATGCTCGCCATAAATGATTTGTCAGCGATTTTGCACAATCTTTTTTGTGTGTGTTTGGTGCCACTCGTGCCGAAATAATCTTTTAAGTGTTGTTCCTAATCAACTTTCTTGGCTTATTTAATAACTAGAAGGAATTTCTGTTTTGCTGCTATGGAAAATTTTACGATGACAATAAAGCAACTTTAATATGGATAATGTAAATTGTAGTAGCAAAATATATATGTATTTGGTTAAGTAGTTATAAGGGTTATTTTAGTGAGAGAAATGATAGAGTTTGTTTTTAGTAACTTTGTCCTCCCTCATGTGCCTGGGCTGCAGGAAATTATCAAGGTGAAAAAATAAAAAATAAAGTTTTTTTTTTTATAAAAATATTTATATTTTACTTAGCATTGCACAAAGTAGAAATGTGATTTAATACTCACTCAAATGCATTTGAATATTTGGACAGTAAAGTTCAAACCATTTTCTTAATAACCATAGTAAGCATAGAGAAGGTAACTCACAATTCAGTGATATCAAAAAAGTGTTATGAATACTCCTGAGTGAAGTAGATCTTGAAAATCTGAACTCGAATTTGCTAACACTTTAATCACTTTATTGTTTTTACCCCAGACTACACAATATAATTAATAGGCTATAATACAGTCAAGATTAAATTAAAAAAATTAAATTAAATTAAAGTATATAACAACATAAAATAAAAATTTCAAGCACACTTGTTGTTAAAATTTTATTTCCATGGTAAAAATCGCCAGACAAACATAACAAAATTTAGTATCAATTTATTCGGGAGATTGCGCAGTTTAAATGGAACCGAGTCATATTTGATCTTTATATATATGCATATTTTTGTTAGAATACAAAATGCATTACGGAACATGAAACTAAATATAGCCGCCTACATTTGTGATAAATTAAAAAATAATAATTGTGACCAATTTTTTGTGGTTATACAACTGCTGAAAGGCAAGAATACGATCATTATCTTCAAAAATAGTTTTAAAAATTTTCCAAATTATTTAAAAAGAAGTGGATAAGGACAATGATTTATCTCTCATAGCAATGTATGTATAATTTTATAGGCAAGTATTTTAAATATATTATAAACTGGGAGATTAAGTTAGCTTCAAAATTCCTTACTCAAACGCTGCCAATCTCCTCACAGTAGAGCTACCACTTCAACTAGAAAAAACAACGGTTTGTGAGCAGGTAAAATCATCAATCCATATTTCTTCACAAATGATGCTGGTGAGAACATAATTGTCGTCATGACAACCAACTGTTTGATGCCTGAAATTGAAGATCGTAAACTCGGCGACAATTAGTTTCGGCAAGACGGCGCCACTTCCCTTATATCGCATCATTTAATGGATTTATTGAGAAAACACTTCGGTAAGCAGATAATTTCTCATTTAGAGCCGGTGGATTGACCACCAAGATCGTGTAATAATATACTGTCAAACTTTTTCCAGTGGAAATATGAAACGTCTAAGGTCTACGAGAACAATTCCGTTTGGGTTCTGACCTTGGATTAAAACTAGACGCGTGTCGTTCGTAGTAGGGAACATTGAAACGAATCAACCCTATATATTTTATACTCTGAAATCATAATCATGTCAAATTTTGGTAGAATTAAAATGTATGCAATACGGTAAAACATCAACCTAAATATATTGATTTTTCAATAAATTTTTGTTGTTTATCTTTATTTTCTATTTATTATATACAGAATATGAATTGAGGAAGAAAATTTTTTTTTCATAAAATATTTTTTGCTAATTCGTATTCATCCTTTAAATTTTACAAAAGACCTTTTTTATGCTCTGAACATGATATATTAAATTTGCAAAGAAGTTTGAAACACTCAAAAGGAAATGTCTGTATAAGATATAGTCGTATACATACCTATATATTACATATAAATGATCAACGTGAAGAGCTTAGTTGATTTAGCTATGTCCGCCTGTTTGGCTGTATATATCTTAGATTTTGAGATATCCCTCTGAAGTGTTGCTGTTACTATAGCGTATAGCTTTGTGGACGATTATGCCATACATATGTCACTCAAACGGAACTATCATATTCTTGGATAAAAACGTCTTTCATTTGACAAAAAAACTTCACAAAATTGCACATGAATTCTTTCCTAAGGAATACTTTAACATATCAGGAGAATTTTTTCAAATCGAACTGCAGTCGAATAAAGCTGTCATACAAAACGATCAGTCTTTATTCAGTTCAGAGCCTTTACTATAAGCTAATCATGATAAAGAGACAAGCCTATAAAGAAGACTCTATAAAAATTTCAAGTAAATCGATCCAGTAGAACCTGAGAAATCGTGGGTATCGTTCCGAAAAAGTCAGTTTTGAGAAAAACGCGTTTAAAGTTTCCCTAATGTCTTTTGTTCGATTAGTTCCGGCCGAACCAGTTTGCATACCGGGTCAGAATAATGCCTATATCTCCGAAAATAATTTGAATTTTGAAAAAACCTCTGGCACACATATTCTTGAATAGTTAAACTTTGAAAATATAAAAAAAGTTCGATTTTTTTAAATTTCTAGACTAGAAAACCTCTTTAAAAAAAGAACGCAGTAGAAAAAAGTAAAGCTTGCAAATAAAGCAGCATGGCACTGCAAATATATAGCTGGTATGGGACTAATTTATATCAAACAGCACAGACTATGTGTTTCAGAGTGGGAAACATTATTACTTTGTGTACAAAATTATAAGCCACAGAGACGAAAACAATAAATAAAACAAAACTACAAAATAGGAAATAGGAAAATATAAAAATGCCGAATAGTACGCATATTATTTATGAGCGCACTGCGGTCACCCAACCGCCAAACGGCAACAAAATGTGGTTATCAGTGAGCGCGAAAATATCAAAATGCTTGTTTACTTACGCGAACGTGCTTGTCGGCATCACAAAACGAACGCCAGCAAAAACAATTGAGTCGGTAATATATTGTGCGACACGGCGTATGAGTTACGGAATGCGTGAAAGCAGGCAGTGAACAAACCAAACTGCACTAAAAGCATTTGCCTAAAAAAAATATGCAATGAAAATACAAATAAATACAAATTCTATCTGTAAACAATAACAGGTAAATAAATGTTGCATAATCGACAACAATAAATAAGGCTACAAACTGGACTGCAAAACTTTTGTAACAGCTTCATCCATATCATTGCGTGCAAAGCAGCTGTAAGCGTGCTAGATTTGTCGAAATAACAAACCATTGTCCTTTTTAAGCTGTGGATTAAAATTGTTGCTATGTTTTTGGATTTAAACTTTTTGTTAACACCTTTCATAAGCGGATTACCTTATAATTTGCTGTGATTTTGTTGAGTTATATTTACTTGAAAGATTTTTGAACGTTTTAAGCGATAAAACAATGGCCGGGAAGCTCATATTACACAAAACTTTATATATTTCTTTACTGTCCCTCAGCTTTGTTGGATTACAGCGTAATTTGAGGATTGCAAGCCTTGTTATTATCTAAGAGAATTATATATTTTAGCTACAAGCTCACGTAGATGAACAATAAACTATTTCTTTTTTTATATGAGTTTCATTTTGGGTACTCTGAGCAGTTATCTTTACATTTATATTCTTTAAATTAATGTATATAATTTTATAGTCATTTCATCTCATTCGTGTAAAGTGAAAAATGGAAATAATAATAATAACTACATGCCAATGAAACATACAACGTCTAACAAATAACAACGCAAAAAATAATATGAAGAACATAAATATACTATACACGTCGATAGTCAGAGCAATTAAGGCAATAAACTCACAACGCATAACACCAGAAGCAGTAGATGCAGCGGCTGCCAGAAAGCGGCTGTTCATATACTTGGTTGCTGACCACAAAGGAGCTCCAGGAATCGAAGCGCCAGATAAGATTTCCAAAAGTGCCATTCATTTTGCTACCGAACAAGTGCAGGAAAAAAGGAAGTCGTTAAGAACGATATACAACGAAATTTACGAAAGGGCTGGCAAGCGGATCAAGGCGAAATGGAATGCCCTAAGTACATGCAGGTTCGCCAAGATCATGTGCAAGAGACTCTTAGGAAAATTCTTCTTGCTTCTTATTCACACGGTCTCTAAAGGACTACCAGACGGTTGTTGGCCTCTTGACAGCTAACAACCTACTGGCCAGGTTAAGCGTGCAGAAAATGCAGTGAAGTTAACATAAGATAGATGTTGGAACACGTCTTATGCCTTTGGCCGGCACTATTTAGAGCTCCAATTAAGTATCTAGAAGCTTCGGAGGTCAAAGAACTGGACGAAGTATTAAACGTAGTTGTTCTTAAGGTTCGAAAAGAAGGTTGGCGTCCTTGGTGAATTATTCGCCTCAAATTAAACAGAACCTCCTTTTGGCATTAATAGAGACCAGTAGGTCTATGTGTGGAGTGATATCTGGCCAGTATAACCTAACTTAACCTATATTTATTGATGTATTTTTTTTTTTTTAAATTTTGAAAGAAAATTGTTCTGACCTAACAATTATAAGTCCGAAAAATGCATACAAATTGCATTAACTACATGTTTTTTTAGTCCTAGTGTCATAAAACCTCATGTTGTAGATATAACTAGAAGATAGTAAAATGAAATAATGAGCTAAAAATTATAAAAATTAAAGTTTATTTAATTTAATTTATCGAAATTAATCCTCCCAGCGAACAGCTCTAATTATGAAGAATACAAATATTTCCAGAGCCGAAATACATGAATTATGGCATGGTGGATTTAAAATGATCAACGATATGAGGAAAGGTATAGAAGAATTATATTTTAGAGTATTGCTGTGTTATTTACTAAAATATTATTTCGTAATTTTAAAAAACTTAGTTAGAGTTTGCAAAGTTTTCGTAGAAGTTAGAAAATTAAATATTTTTGCTGAGAGGACCATCTTTGCTTTAAATCTTATCAAAAGCTCCAGATGTTATACTTTTGAATGCATATCATGAGTGAAAGAATATAAGGAACAGGATTGGCTGGTTGAAAATAAAAATAACAATTAAAAAGAAACAAAAAAATCCTTTATTTTCTGAGAAATATCCCACTAATTGGTAGTAATTAGTTAAAGAGAGAAAAATATCAAGATAATATAGAGATTATCGGGAGATAATTAAAAACTTGAGCAAGAAAATATTGATCCTTATCCACATATTAGAAGCGAATGCCACAATTTTCCAAAAAATTAACACCGCATATGAGATAAGTAAGATTTGAGGTCTCTCTTTGAGGTTAAGAAATGAACTGCTCATCCTTTTTTCATAGGAAAAAAATTATATTCAGATATGGAAATATAGAAATTCCAGCAAAAGGAAGGAACTACTTTTAGGTTATACAACCAACGAAATATAGTAGATATATAGGGTTTTTCAATAGGGCACTACAAAAGTAGACCGATAGGGGCAGCAAACAACGCCATATTTTTTCCCCTTCTTCTGATATTTCACTTTCTCAAGGTTTGCCATTTAATCATGTTTAGAAACGAGTAGAAATTATTAAAATTTGCTATCGAAACTCATAGTCAGTGGTCTCAACTTTAAGGTTTATAACGAGGTTTAGAATATATTTTTTAGAAAAAGAAGTTTACACCTTATAACCACTGTCTATGTTTACAGAGCTAGAACCGCTAAGCTGATACATTGAACTCCATTAAAAAGACTGATAGAATAAAAAGAAAGATAGAGAAAATAGAGCATTGCTTGAAGAAGTAAGAGTGAAATGAAGGGAGAGCAAAGAAGGATTATGCTTGAAAAAGTCTTTATGACCACATTACTTAAACCGAGATCTTTCAATCTCATCTACGCGTTAAATTTAATTACATAAATTATTTCACTTAATGTATATAAAACTTTTACGAGCTTTTTCTCATTTTTAAACCTCTGCGCCTAAACATCCACGCTAGGCAAGTAACCCGAAAACAAAGTTGCTTAACCATAAGAAAGAGATAAATTAACAAAATCATTTATTAGTGGTCCCTCTAGGCGTACACATGCTTTCATGCCCTTTAAATTACCCGGAAAGTGCGTAAAAACTTTGCCAAATAGCAGCAACAAATTTAAGCATACTAATTTGGCAACTGCACCCTAGACGCCAAACTTTGTTACGGTGAACCATAAGAAAAAGCGGAAGCATAAATAATATGCGGAAATATGTAGACAAAAGTGGCAAAAGTATGCAGAAAAAATGTGTAAGAGAATAAAAGGAAATTAGGTAAAAAATATGTATAGCAAAAATTTGCTAAGCCGCTTATGGGAGCAAAATGGCAGCGCTGACTTGAGCGCCACTTTTCGCAGCTAAAGCGCATATTGATTTTATTAAAGCATTTTGATTTACGGCAAACATAAAATTCTACTTTTTTACTTTATTTTTGCTGCTATTTTGTCGTATTTGCCGTGGTGCACTCAACAGCGTCGCGCTGGCGAGCTTGCTGTCGCTCCATTTTTCATGCTCATCAGCTGTCAGGTTGCGGCGCGTTGACAGTCTCTACAAAGTTTCGTTACGCTTGTTTGTAATTTAATCTTTTTGTTGCTAAATTAATTTAAACTTAACGCTGGAAGAAAATTAATTTTTTGTCACACTTGTTGTTGCTTTGCCCTGGCTTTTAACTTTTATTATAACATCAACTTGTGTGACGATATATTCGCCTGAAATTCGGCATGGACTATTGACCAAAGCAGTAGTCTATTGTTCGAAGAAATTGTTCCCATCGGATTACTATAATATATTTATCCAAGAACTGAACGATCAAAATATCAAAATCCGGTAAATTTTTTGAAACAAATTTTATTTTACGAGGCAGTATATATAGGATTAGACAGGACTGTTATAGCATATAACTGGGCTGTAATCCTGTGCATTTGTGCAGAGTACTATAGCTTCGATGTAACCGATTTTTTTTATTATTTGTTATTGCCAGCTTTGCACGCTGTTGCCATTAGCTTAGCACTAACCACTAATACAGTTAATATTTATAGCCAAATCTACAAAAAAAAAAAAATATATACTCACACATATTAGTTGCTAATAAGCTCACGCTTTTATTGTAAGCGCCCCATGCAACTTGCGGTTTTTATGCAATTTTATTTTCCTATCCCTCACTCTCTCTCATTCCCTCTCTCCTACCAAACTTTCTAATTACCCACTTGACTGAGCAATTATTCGCACTCGTTCATTTTGGCACATCATTTGTTTGCTGTTGCAATATTTATCTTGCACTCCTCCATCTAGCTGGGGTCATGTTGCTTTCTTCTGCCACCATTTGCAGCATGTGTTCTCTCAGCTACTTAATTTCATTTCGTATTTGTTTCTGTCTTCCCTTCGCTTGTTTCTTAGCTGCAAAATTGTACTCATCTCCCCTTGTTCGTTGCATTGTTTGCTATTATGTAGCATCTTTATCAATTTTGCTTCTTAAACAGTTACGTGCAAATGTTTAACTGTTTGTATGTATTATTGTTGAAGAAGTCGTTGCACACTCGCTGAGGTTGTCGACATTGCAAGTTGATTGCAGCTGCAGGTGGCAAGGGTTTATGCAACAATGTGGCAACTTAATTAAATTCTCACAATTACCTGATCTATTGTGTAAGCACTGTTTATTTCTTGTAATAATATAAAGAAATTCAATTTCTGTTAGAAATCAGAAAATATTCTGTTTTGTTCACGTTTTTCATTAAGGGTACAATTCTCGACCTGAATTCCATGAAGCTGAATAAAACAACTATTTTTCTCTGAAAGTAGTCAAAGAGCTTTTGAATTATATTTGTTAAATGCTGATGTTGTTCTGCTTTAAAGAGATTTTATGTTCTGAGCCAAGCATGTTATGTACCATTTTTAAATAATTATATTATTATGTGAACCAATTGTCGAATCGAGACTATTTTTGACAGAAAGCAACATCTTATTAAGCTTTAGAATTTCGTAATTAATAATTAATATATAACATCAAAACGAGATTGTTTTAATAGTTTGTTAAGTACCTAGTCTGTCAAGGTATAAAACCTGTCATAAGGTCATCAAGTTTCAACACATGAAGCTTTTTCTACTCAGCTCATCTGAAAAATCTTGCATGCAAAAAATTTTTTAATGTTCTATTAAAAAAATGTTATCAAATTCAAGACTATCTACAAGTTGAATGGATGCCGGTTAGCATGGTAGTCGGATGTATGTAATTCGAACGGACCTCGCTGACCTAAAATATATGCTTTATCAAGGGGAATATAGATCACACAGTCTCTAGAAAAAAAAAAAATCATTATAAAACCTTTCTGTGTGCAGAAAACTCTTGTAAAATCCCCAGTAGTGATCTAGTGGCTGTTGCCCAGAGCTTACTGAAATTATGGAGGGAACACTTATTTAGCCTGCTGAATGGTATTGAAAGTATAACGCTAGGAGATGGCAAACCCGAATCCCCAATTGATGACGATGAAGCAGATATTCCATTGCCCAACCATGAAGAAGTTCGAATAACAATTACCCGTCAGGAGAACAACAAAGCGGCGGGGCCGATAGATTGCTGACGGAGCTATGCAAACACGGCGGCGAAGAACTGCTAAGGAGCATGCATCAGCTTCCTTGTATAATATAGTCGGACGAAAGAATGCCCGACGATTGGAATTTAAGTGTATTCTGCAAAATTCATAAGAAGCGATACTCCACAATCTACGCCAACTACCGTGGGATAAGCCTCCTCAACATCGCATATAAAGTTCTATCGAGCGTATTGTGTGAAAGATTAAAGCCCACCGTCAACAAACTGATTGAACCTTATCAGCGTGGATTTAGGCCTGGAAAATCAGCAACTGACCAGATACTCATCACGCGCCAAATCTTTGTAAAATTCCCTTGAAAAGAGGTTGACACACACCACCTCTTCCGTGATTTCAAAGCTGCCTTTGACAGGACGAAAAGAATATCTATATCAAATCTAATACAAGCTGTTCAATACCAAGCAAGGTTTAAGATAAGCCGATTCCCTATCGTGCAACTTCTTCAATCTACTGTTGGAGCTGCAGAGCTGAACAGAGAAGGTACTATCTTCTAAAAGGGTGTAAAACATCTGGTAGTGATGGGGAGCAAGACGAAATATCTCCCGTCATCTAAAAAACAGTCGTCGCACTCGCGACTTGTCTCCCACATCACTGTTGACAGTTATAACTTCGAAGTTGGAGGTAATTTCATCTATCTTTGAACCAATATTAACGCCAACAACAAAATCAGACTCGAAGTCCAATGTTGAATAACTCTTGCTACTGCAGACTGAGTAGGCATTTGAGAAGTAAAGTGCTCTCTCGAGGAACAAGGACAAAATTCCATAAGTCACTCATTATTCCCGTCCTGCTATATGGTGCAGAGTCATTTACGTTTACAACATCTGATGAGTCGCCGTTACAACTTTTCGAGAGAATGGTTCTGCGAAAGATCTATGGTTCTTTGTGCATTGGTAACGGTGAATACCGCAGTCGATGGAACGATGAGCTGTACGAGATATACGAAAACATTGTCATAATTCAGCTAATAAAGAGGCAGCGATTACGTTGGCCAGATCATGTCGTTCGGGTGGATGAAAAAACTTCAGCTCTGAAATTATTCGACACAGGACGAGTTGAGCAGAAGAAGAAGAAAACATCCTCTCCGTGGGAAAGGTCAGATGGAGAAGCCCCTGGCTATCAATGAAATCTCCAATTACATATTGTAAATACTACATCAATGAGTCTCGAGTCTGACTCATCAATTGGCAAGCCTAAATTTTACTTAAACAGCTCTGTACAGCACTGAAGAGAAAGTGCGTTTAAGTTTTGTCTGTCGTAAAAATTGTTTGTTAGCACCTACATTGGTCCTATAAGAGACAAACATTCACATTCACTTTTCAAAAGTGTTATTATAATATTAATTTTCTTAGAGCTTCCCGCAAAGCTCTACGTAAAATATGTAATCAAGAAGCCAATGAACTTCCTAAAAAATCTATACATATTTTCTGCTTCCCACGAAAGGTACTTTTTTTATTGGCATTACAATCATCTATGCCCGTATTGCTTTGGTTGTCATTTTCGTGAAGCTCATATATTTAGCTAATAGTTACGTGGGCGTAGAGTCTCATATTGTCTGGCAATACCAGTTTATGTATGCTTCCGCACTTCGAGCTCTTATGTACCATATTCACCAACAAAGGCGTTTCTGTATAACTGTACTTTTATGACGCGCAAATTGCTACTTTGCGCTTTTGCTCAACTGGAATGCCGAACGCTGATATTAACACAATTTTTCTCTTTGTACGCCGCAGCTAGATGATCCTTGCGTATGGTGAGCACTCAAGGCCGCATCAAGTGCGTAGATATTGCTAGTTTTTGCTCATTCAATGGTGTGTGTGTGTGGGGGCAGTGCAACGAATGCGCTGGTAATATCGAATATGTGTGTTGCAAGTCAGACATTTCTTGTGCATTGCTTATAATTTGGAGCGAAAAAGTGCGCGAGAATTGAGAGTGGAAAGCCGCCTACCTTTGCCGGTTTTTTAAAATAAAATTTTTTTATGCAAGTTTTTACTCGAAAAATTGCGGATATTCTTCAATATTAGCAAAAAAAGAAACTTATTTGGTCTTTTGTGATAATTGCTGGTAATAATAGCAAATGTGATTCGAACCTGGTCAAACCATCTGCAAGTTAGATTGTAAGTTTAATATCCAAACGTCATTCTTTAATTGAATGGTCTTTGACTAAATTTATAAATTTTTTGCAAGAAAAAAATTAGTTCTTTTAAGCTGATCGTCTCCCAAATATACAAATGAATATTACGGTCACCAGGAGCTTTGTGACTCAAAGAACTTTTATCAAAAAATGCATGATTAAAGCTCACAGAAATAACTGCGTGCCTTAATTGTGTTTTTATCTCTCAACTTTATTCGTATTTTACAGTATAATCAGCAAATTTTAAATTTATGGCCTCATGTAGTAGGTAAAGTATCTAAAATCATTCCATAGGAAGGCTGTTAAGCTACTCGAAAATACTATCCATTAGCTTCAAGTGCTTAGCTCATAGATCCCACATACGAAAACTAAATGTGAATATGATTTGAAACTGTATTTTCCATAATATCGTAGAATATGTTCTTTTGAATTTGCTTCTTTAACAGAGTTCAAGACTTACATATCATAACCTAATTCCATTCAAATAGCTGTGGCTCATGATCCATAAGTATTTGTTGAAAACAGGCGATTCCGGTTTTTTACAGCGAATCACAAAGATAATATAATAACTCCAATATACTGCTGAAGAACAAGCTTATAGAGCTTTACCCGAGCTTTACATAGATGAAAGTTCCAATGAAATCTTCAAAGCTGACTGCCATATATTTGTATTGCTACTAGAAGTCTTATCAAATGAAGGAGCGAACTTGCTCCCTTTCACTTTACTAAAATAAGAAATAATTAAATACTGAAAAATGCGGTAATTGTGGAATTTCCAAATATTTTCAACGTAAAGTTAATGAAATGCGCCAGTAAAAATAATATTCAAGGTAAATAGAAACTTTGGAATGCATACATTGGGTATGCAAAAACAATAAATGCAGGGAATGCGCGCTGAGAAAAGTTGCTTTTGCCCTCACCGCCGGCAAACGTTGCCGCGAATGCTAATAGAGGCAATTTTTCTTTATGCAACGCTGCACTATTTGTATTGTTGAATCAAGGCAACGCAAAAAAAAAATAAAACACAAGAAATTTACCGACAGAAATAGGGTAATAAAAACATTCCCTAAATGGTTTTTGATCTACTGTTTGCAAAATTTATTCACCATTTACATTCATTTCATTTTTTTGTGGCAAACGAGTGCGGTGCTGTGAGGGCAAAAGTAAAACTAAAGCAAAATAGTTCATAGCTCGTTAGAGCTACTCGTTATAGCTGTGGTTGCTGAAAACCCGTCAGACATGGCGGTGGCGCGCAATGGCGGTCGCCTTTTCGCATCGCGGCTGCCAAATCGCACATCAATGAAAATTTCAAACAACTAAATTAAGCTAAATAACAGGGCCGCTGCCTTTTCGGTGGCGAAGTGTGCCTCTCTCTCGCCACTTTTTAGCACTTTTGTTTGCTTGCAGCCCCTTCTGTTTATTTGCCACAACTCGCAGCGTAACAAATGCCTTTGTTGTGCCCACATTTTCCGTGTGCAACAAACAATTCCTGTTTCGAGTGCCAAGCGCCTCTTGCGCAACCTCGGCTTCAGCCACAGCGTAGGCCAGTGCATGCCTCTACTTTCACTTTTTACTCGGTCGCCGCTCTCTTTTTTGCTGTGTTTGTTTATTTAACCAATGAAATTTTAATTAAAACATTACTATTGCGGCTGAAGAGGCAGCAGTGGCAGCGGTGAGCAAATAGGCACGTTTGATGTTTTTTCAATTAAGTCCAGGCTGTTGGTTTCTGTGGTTCATGGCGGAAGGCCTGCAGACAAAAGTTAAATTTAAAGGTAGAAACCAGTTATTGCGGTTTCATTTCGATTTTTGAAGTGGTTAGATTTGGCAATACAAAGAACGTGAGCAGCGTCGAAGAATACACAATTATACATTAATCTTAAAATTAACTATGTGTAAGCGAGTGAAAGCGCTTTAAGGAATTATAGCGCGCAAATTTAATATAAGTTTATCAGGTTCATAATATTTGATTATCTTCGCTATAATAGAAAATGGTTCACCGCAAAGTTGGCCAAGGGCTCGCACATTTTTTGTTGGAATACCGCATGGTAAAAAACTAAATCCAATCTTAAGTATTTACAAATTAAAAAAAAGAAAAACTTTAACTTAGGCTGCACCGAAGCTATAATCCCCTTCATGGTTACTTCTATAGCAGCTTTGTGTATATTTAAATTCGCACAGCAATGTGTATCTAATCAGAGAGGTTTTATATTTAGTTTTTTGTAGCCTCGCTGTTCCACATAACTAATGTTCATGTCAACTTTAGGAAATAATGTCCGAAAATAGTGTTTAGATCGACAATAACCCATGCGTTATTTATCAAATAGAAAAGTTTTTATAAAAAGATCTTTCAGTTTGTACTGTAGTTTTATGGTATAATCGTCGGATCTGCATTATTCATGTTAAATTGGAGTTTTTTTTTTGTTTTTTTTTTGTTTTTTTTTTTTTTTTGTAAATTTCAAAACATTTTGAATCTGTTTGATAATAATAAAATAAATAAATTTTATGAAAACACAGTGAGAATGAATTATGGTAGTATGACATTAAATAAATAAACAAAAACAAAATTTTATACATTAATTGATTCGATAGGGTTGGTGAAGTGAGTGGTATCTTTTCTATCTTCTAGGTTGTAATTTTCATGATGCTCCGAAGGTAAAAGGTAACGTAGGCCAAATTATTTTGAAAAGCTTGAATAACTTAGTAGTATTTTATAAACTAGCAACTTATTCTTCAGACTGAGACGGGATATTTGCTTAAGGTGTCAGTATAACTGCGCCAACTTAAATCTTAGCTGAGTTCCTTTTATTTTTACGCGATCTTACCAAGTGCGTCTCTTATCAAATGAACCCCCATTTTTTTCTTTTTGCTCAATTGCTTTTTGGTAACAGCTGACCATATAAAGTCACTTGCAGGCAATTATTGTGCTTGAGAGTACTACTAGTACGGCCTTCTCGTTGATGCTAATGTTCCATTTGGTGAGTCATGGTTCTATAACATTCAATTGGAACTGCAGTTTCCTGGAAGTAGTATTAGGGTTGCCACTTGATGTTAGCGGTGCAGTGTCATTAGATGTGGCTGCTGTCATTATGGATTCAAAGTTGAGCAATTGAAGGTCTGCTGAACAAAGAATGTAGAGCACAGAGGCGAGTATACTACATTGGGGCACGCCAGTATGAAAATCCAACTCAACATCATTATCATATAAGGTAAAACTTCTGATTGTGCAAGTAAGACTTTAGCAGCAAATAATAAGGCATTGGCAGTTTTTCTTTTAATTTAAAAATATGCCTGGATGCCAGACTTTGTTAAATATTATATAATTGATATTCCTGCAAATAAAAATGTTTTTATAGTTCACTTAGCACTTTAATAAACACTCTAGGCGTATCGTTCTATGAAGAACCTCTTCTTCAACTTCTATTTTTGTGAAGCCTGCTATATATCTCGACGACAAAGTGACTTACGAAATTGTGTCATGGATTTAGCGTTTCGAGTATCCATTTTTATAACCACCTTAAGCTAGCCCCAATTGCTTATGTAGTTTGATTATGGTTGGAACCACATATCACGCTTTCGGAGTTATACTTGATTTACATATATATACCTAATCAAAAGGTACTCATGATTCATATATTTGATCTTAACTGCTTCGATGCGTTATTATTAAGAGATGTATTTCAAGTTGTTACCAACCTTATCTTTAATAAATCGGAATGCCGAAAATGGAAAAACTCAAAGCTTTTTAAAATAATTTTTACTTACTTAATAAAACCAAAGTTTTCAAAGATTTCAATTAGACTATGATTATGGAGACAGTAGTGAGGTTAAGGCTACGTTTTATATTTTTTTTAGATTGATACATCTGTGCTTCAATTGCCATTTTGTGCGATCCGTGTTTTGCGAACGAAGCGGCCAGTGTAAAATCTCTTAGCCAATTACATATAAAAATATGAAGGACATGCTGAAAACTGTGTAAAAAACTGTATAAAGTAGTCAGGTCGCTCAAGTCTACAATAGTAAATAGAAACTTATACTCGTGCAGGTTTTATAATGACTTCTGTAAGATTTTATGAAAAGTTCGTCAAATAAAGCGGTCGGAAATAATTATTTTACTGATGAAGCTCTTGAAAAAACATTTTTGTGTAAAATGTATCATTATATCGAATGACTACTAGCCTAAGCTTTCTCAGATGCTCTAAATTTTCTTATATGCATCCTTGATATACTCTCTTACACGGTTTCTGACGAAAACTGGCTTTAATTACTTATGGCATTCAGTGCCATATATTTTCCAAATTTTTTGTTGCCATAGTTTTGGCAACTTTCGAAATCATATTCTTGCTCAAGTAATTGAAGGTGATAATATACAATAAAATATGCAAAAAAGCATTCAGTTTAGCCTTCTAATTTGACATTGACCACGGGAGCTTTTATTAAATTGAAAGACGGAAAACAGCCAACTTTTGAATGAAATATTTTAAATTATGTATATATGTATGTGTGCGTGAGTGAATTCAGGTGTTTCACCGCTTTATTTCGGAAATTGTATATAAGTTCGAATACTGCAAATCGTTTTAAGGCGTGAAAGAAATATTGATGTGTTTCTCGAAAGGTAAACACTAAAGTTATGTGCGAAATTTATTATTGCAATATTTTTTTTCCTTGCTTAGAAAGCAATAATGAATTTTATATTTTATGCATTTCAAGAGTATCATTTAGTGCATTCTTACACATAAGTATACATATTCATATATGTATAGTTTTACATGTAAATATATAATTATTTATTGTATACTTCAGGGATGGAAAGAATAAGTTTTTTCTCCAAGCAGATAACGATGTACCTCAAAGACTTTACATCACTGAAACTGTGAGCTGATTGATTCCAGTTATCAGAAAGTGTAGAAAGAAGTATTTAAGACAATATATTTGTCAAGTTTATTGGTGGAAGTCATAATATTGAGTTTAAAGTATCTATGGAAACAATTAAAGAAAAAATAAATGAGCAGGTTAACACCAACAACCTGACCCAATCATTTATTTCTGGTATTAATATTCTTATAAATGCGTATAAAAGCTTTGAAGGATAAGTATTTAAAACAAAATTGACAATGAGTCGACATGCGAGAAGCATAGACGAATTTATCATTTATTTCTGTTATTAATATTCTTATAAATGCGTATAAAAGCTTTGAAGGATAAGTATTTAAAACAAAATTGACAATGAGTCAACATGCAAAAATCATGACGAAGTTATCTAACTAATCCACTGCTACACATGAAAAGCTCTACAAAATTACTTTCAATAATAAAAGGGTTCAGATAATGTGCGAAAAACTAAAATATGGAAAGTCTCTGAGAGCTTCGAAAGTTAAGCATTTGCTAAAATATTGAAATTTGAAAGCTGTATGAAAGCTTCGAAGGATTAATATTTACAACAAAGTCGACACTTAATCCATATTCAAAAAACTTGAACGAAGTTTTTTAACTAATACACTGCTACACGCGAAAGCTCTGCGAAATGACGTTAAAGGCAATGTGCGAAATGTGAAAGCTCGGTGAAAGCTTCGAAGTATAAGTATTTGCAAAAATGTCAAATTTGATCACCTAAGATCTTTGACAACTTCCTATATAATAGATCTATGAAACGAATAGATATGGATGAAATTCTTCATCTAATCCACTGCTACACGCCATATGATGATACGAAAGCTTTGCAGGATAAGGAAAGAATGGTAAATTAACCAGGTTTAAAAATATTTAACCCAAAGGCCACGCAGTCGTCATTCGAATACCGCAGGGAGAATTCGATTAAAGTGTTTGTTCAGATCAAAACCAAAATTAACAAGAGCACTTTTCCACATTACGTCTCCGGCTCTTATAGGCACGTAGAACTTAATGGTCACAAGAAAATTTAAATCCGCCTTACCAAATATTACAGTGGGGTGTACGGAGATTTAATAAGAAGTTGGCTTGAGTGGCTTCTTAAAGGTAATTTCATACAAGCTCGAGCAAAAATTGCCTCTGAATCCAAAAACAGAAGAACAGACAGGATAATAGGGAGAACTAAAAACTAAGGTAGTAATAATGTAATAGTGAAACCTAGAAAATGAATGTAGGAAGAAAAATTTTAATTAGTAGATGATAGTATCGAGGTCATGTGCATTAAGATTAATAAATGGGAAATGCACCGCGACTTAAGGTCTATTGTGCCCTGAGCATACAGAGCATCACAAAAACAAATTTTGAAAAAAAACACAATATATATTTAGTTTTCTTTAACAAAGAGTTCTTTTGTGACATACATACGGTAGTTCCAAGACCATGAACTTTATAGCGGGTGGGCCATATAAAATTTTAAAATTAAAAAGTCAATAAAAAACGGCTTGATATTTTTCAAAAGTCTAACATTTATTTAAAAAGTTGTTTTATGAAATTTATTTGTGGAAAACAATTTCGGACAAATGACCACCACGGCTGAGTTTACAGTAACTTATCCGGTTCACCCAATTTTGAAGTACTTTCTCGATGGTTTCAGGCCTTATGGCAGCTACAGCAGCTTGAATCTCGTACTTTAGATCTCGAATTGTTTCTGGATGGTTGGCGTAACATTTATCTTTAACAGCCCCCCACAGAAAATAGTCCAACGGAGTTAAATCGTAGCTTCTGGGAGGCCAATTCACATCACATTTTTTGCTGATTATGCGATTTTCGAAGATAGGGCGACAATTCTGCTTGTTAACGTAACCATCGAGGTGAAAATGAGCATCGTCCGAAAAGATGATTTTTCGGTAAAATTTACCATCCTCGGTTGTTTTTATTTCGATATTTCTCAGTTTTCTTCTAGTGAATAGCGACCCATTTAGTAAATTTGAGACTTTTTACTGAATATCTGTCACTTTCCGATTGGTATTTGATATTTCCAATGTCGAAATATAGATATTTCAAATTTAAAACGTTAGATGGCCTACCCGTTACTTTTTTTACAATTTTTATAACTACTCATAACAACTAATTTATACAGATATATATATGTTGCAACATCGAGTAAAAAAATTTAACCTAAAGTTGCATGTTCCTATCTATTTAAAGATATTTAATGTTCACTGTCATGCGGAAAGTTATTGGCGCCTTTTATAGAACACATAAACATTATTTCCTAGAAAGCTCCCCAAAACTCTTTCCTTATAACTCAATTTATGGCCACGATTTTGCCTGCGTGTTTTGCTATTATTTATTTGTTTTTGTTTTTTTTCATACTAAAAACACTTTTATTTATGATCCCCAGACACACACACCCATACGTAGAGATAGGCGAAGTAATATTCATGGCAGGCCTTTATACACGTTACAGCTAGAAACTACCGAATAAGTACCCGAAAGTAAATAGCACGTTTGCGCCAGATAGCCTATATACACAAGCATTATTAAAGAAGTAGATAACTGTATACACGTGTGTGTTTGCGTGTTCAACAAGTGTTGCTTTGGTATTTGTCGAAAATTGCTAGCACATTAACTCGATTTCAATTTTGTTGTATCTGCAAATAAACAAAAGTTAAGCGTTAGTTTATGACTGCTCGGCATGCACCTTTCCGAGTGTTGGCAAATTACAATAACTTCGCTGCTATGTTGCTTGTGTATTGGTGCGCTATGATACTCTTGTTGTGTATGTGTTAGTCAATAACAGGTGTGCTTTCATATACAGTTTTATTTTTGGTTTTCGAGCGAATACGATTGTTTGTGTGTGGTCTTTGATAAGAGCTCTTGTTAGTTTTGTTGCAATATTTGCTACTTAACTACGTTGCCTGGTGTCACTTGCCAAATTGATAAAATATTTATTTAATTTGCCTCATTTCTGTTTTGGCTTTCTCTTTCTTTGTTATTGGTTTGTCTGTATTTTGCCTTCATCGTTTGCTTGGAGTAGCAAACAATTTGAATCTGCGTAGTTGTTTAAGTAGGCAGTGCTAGCTTTTATTTGGCTTTAATGCTTTAGGCAAATTTATGCCAAAAATATTTAATAACTTCATTTTATCGATTATTATATATAAAACAAGTCAATTTTAATATAAATACATTATTAAATATTTGATCTATATCAAAAAATTTCAGTTCATCTCTTTGGCAGCGAAATGTCTACTTTAAGAGAGCTAGTTCTTGAATTTTTGATATATCGGTTTTGCACCCATATTTTCCCATCAAGAAGCTGCTCATTTTTCGGAACCATTAGTATCAGATCATCTTAAGATATAGCTGCCATACAAATTAAATAATCGGAAAAAGTGCTTGTATAGATGTTTGTTCAAGGAGATATATTCAAGAAATTTGTCGTGGGTTATTATTTAAAGCAATAGTGCAATCTCCAAAGAAGTGGTTCAGATCTGATCGCTATATTATCTAAGGAGACTTTTTTGTTTTGTTAAATTCGCTGAAGAATGTTGCCAAAAACATAATTGCTCAAAGAATCATTGTGTGCCACTTAAGTAACCATTTCATAACGCTTAAAAGTAGTCGAGTACATCCAAAAGCAAGAAAATTGGTTGGTATATGAATGGAAGCCAAGATACGGATCAAGTCGATTTTTCTTGTCAAAAATTCTGTTTGAATGCGACAAAAATAAGTTTTTTTTTTTTTTCTACGATAACTGAAAACTGTGAAACCGATCTCCTGGCCAAATCAACAACAAAGTCAAATATTCATGAAACCAAAAAAATGATTTTTATTACTTTTTAGTAGCTTCGAAACCCGGATAAAACAATTAAAGAGGACGGCCACTGTGAATAACTTTTCAATTTGAATCTAGCCAATGCCGAAAATCGTCAAGAAGTTTCGACTTGACACGAAGCAATAATTTTCCAATATGACAACGCCCCATGTTGAGAGGCTGGTTTTTTTAAACTATTTTGAATACAGTGGCTGGATATTGCACGTAGGTATATGTAAGTACACTACAGTTATAGCAAAAAAGAGCAATGAGAATGTGGTTGGCTAGTTCGCTAATAGCATACTTTGGTTTGCTGTTACCTAGATATTTCTGTGAGTCATGTCCAGTTAGTTAAAAGCTGCCTGCATCCTTACAGTTAAAGAGTTTTTTACAGTTAAAAGTTTTCTGATTATCGTATGGGGCCAGTTCTTCAATTAGGCGACAGCAAACATCAGGCGTTTGTGTAAAATTTTGCATAAAGGTATTCTCGCTCAACGAAAATGGATTGCCATCGTCGCGTCAACTTTTTAAAATCCGCACGATCCATATTCTCACAACTTTCATTTTCGTTTAACAATAATAATAACAGTAAAACATTTTCCATTTCCACAATAACATGCACAATCAGATAATTAATTCATAAAAAGCACTGTCAAGAGCATTTGACATCTTAAGAACTTATCAAGAAAAGATCTTTTTATTTAATAATAAAAAATAAGAAATTTTGACAAATTAGAAATATGTTGAATTTATAAATTGCACAGAATAGTGGTGATATTCTAACTAATACCATACTAGTAAACTATCAGTTAAGCTCAAAAAGCAAATTAACATGCAAACCCTTACTGTAGCACATCAGATTAGAATTTTTACCTAAAATCTTACGCTAGTAAATACAAATTTTGAAGTCCTGAGAATTTTTAAGTGACTCAAATACATTCATAAAATGTTACTCTCTCAGCTGGTTTTCTTATTGTGTCATTAAAAAATTTTGAAACTATACTTGCGTAATTCAACTCATTCCATTAGATTGAAAAATATTTTAGCTCAACACTGATAGGATGTCATTCACGAATTTCCAACTCTGTTAAAATAAGCCTTTCCATATATGTATCAAATTTCAGATAGACAAAAATGGTATTTTTTTTTGCCTGAAATCTATGTGCAACTGTATAATAAATTTTTTGGTGCTTTATTTTAAAAAATGAATTATTTATATAAACCTATTATTGTATATAAATATTTATTATTTATTTTAATTTATACAATGCCTCCAGTTAAGTACTTCAACAATTTTACGCTACGTTAGAAACATTTGAAAATCCCTTCACTGTAAACGGCTAATTACCATAAATAAATATTATAAAACAATAACTTTAATTGAAAACCCAACAAGAGATTTGCCATTATTTCAATTATCATAAAGTAAACAAATGAAGCTTATCAACGCGCCATAATTGTGCTAAGGACAATGCGATCGACAGCAAAATAATTAACTGCGAGACTGGGCGCAAATGAGGTCAAAAATATTGCTATTATTGTGAGAATTAGAAAATTGCATCAGCATGCGGCCAAAGCACTAATACGTACTTATATCTATATGAATAAATATAGTATAATAATATACCATATATGTATATTAGGTAGGGTACCCGTTATTTCCCAAATTCTTAATTTTTTTGCAAACGCACTAATATTTTGCGAATTTTCCACATATTTTCTATGGAATTTTATGATTCATCTCAATTAATCATTTATCTCTAAAGGAAATAATTTGGAAAAAGTGTTACTACATTACAAATTTTTTTCTCATAAAAACATTCTTTTAAGAGTTACAAGCAGTGAAAGGTATACAAACATCACATGTACGTATTCATATGGGTCACCATGTCGTATGAGCAACACGAAATGTATAAATCACTGGAATGACTGCTAAGGGCATTTGATGTACTATATACATTTAACTGCATATCATTTTTTAATGCATGCTACAGAAAAACATTAAGATTAATTAATACTTTTTCATAGTTACTAGTTACTAGTTACTAGCTTAATGTAAAATATCAAAAAATTCCATGTTATTGAAAGAAAATGTGATTTAGTGAGAGTTTATATTGAAAATAAAGCGCTTATCTACCTCGAATCTCAATTTTTAGATCGGGAACTTAAACATCAAATGGCATTTGAAAAAAAACAAAAAAAAAGAACAATGAACTTGTGAAACAACAACCACCCTAATGTATACATGTTTGTTATATGAGAGTTAATAAATGCATGTTAAATATTTGCACAGAAACAATATGCATGTGAAACGACATAAGAGCTTCACGTTTAACATGTATTTAATAAATAATTATCTAGTCATATTGTTATCTACTCGTGAATGCTGTTGGGGAATACAAAGTTGCATCGTGGCTGCGCTACACTTGTATAATGAAATGATAGCAACTACTAAATTAAATGTCAATATGTGCCAGATATGTACACATACTTGTACATACTAATATTAGACTTCGAGGGGAATATAATTGAGTATGTGTACTAGTTTGTTGAAGTTGTCGCAAATATTTAAGACGTTTAACATATTTAATAAATATTGAGAGTGCCAACTAATATACACTTTCGAAATTTTCGGTGTGTCTTAAATTAGCTAAACAGCAGCTTTTTCAAAATAGTAAAAGTTTGACGAAAGAATTATTGTTTAAAAATTATGTTTTTCTATTTTAAGTCAAAATAGGATTTCCTATTTAATATTAGAAATACAAACATAAAGTATTTTTGGGACGATTTTTTATAAATGACAGAAATTATAAAAAACCAAAATATTAGAAATATAAAAATAAAATGTTTTTAGTACATGTGAAGGTAAGTCTTCACCAAGTTATATGAAACACTTTTTATTCACTATAAAAAATATAGAAAAAATTTAAAAATTTGGATATTTGAAATTTTCACATCAAATTTGAGGTTATATGTAAAAGGTATTACTACAAAAGCTGTAGATCCTTTTATTTCCCAGAATTTTTCTAACTTTTCCCTAAAGAACTCGCAGTTTTGGTGAATGAGATAAGCCATTTTTAGCCTTTAACAAGAAAAAACGTTAACTTCGGTTGCACCGAAGCTAAATACCCTTCACAGGTGTATTTCTGTTAGTAACTATGTGTTCAGTTTGGAAGCTATATGCTATAGTAGTCCGTTCTGAAGAATTTTTTTGGAGATTATATTGTTGGCTTAAAAAATAATCTATACCAAATTTCGTGAATAAATCTTGTCAAATATCAAAGTTGTCTATACGAGAACTTGATTCCGATCGTTCAGTTTGTATGGCAGCTATATGTTATAGTGGTCCGATATCGGCCGTTCCGACAAATGAGCAGCTTCTTGAAGAGAAAATGACGATTGCAAAATTTCAAAACGATATCTTAAAAACTGAGAGACTAGTTCGTATATATACAGACAGACAGACAGACAGACGGACATGGCTAACTCGACTCTGCTCGACATACTGATCATTTATATACTATATATACTTTATAGGGTCTCCGACGCTTCCTTCTGGGTGTTACAAGCTTCGTGACAAACTTAATATACCCTGTTCAGTCTATAAAAATTCAAGAACACCTCTCCTCCTTCTTCTTCCTCCTTTCGACTTCAGATCGATGATACATTTTTTTACTTTCATTTTGTTATCTTATCTTGAATTTCTAATGAGTTTCCGCCTACAATAATTTTTCTTTTGCCTTCAACATCGCCCCCGTTTTTCCTTTTTCCTTTTTCCTCTTTCTGACTTCAGGTCGCCGATAAATTAATTTTTCTTTCGTGTTTATTATCTTATCTTTCTGTTACAATGATTTTCAGCCTACTATTCTTTCTTCTTTTTTACTTTAAAAAGTCAACGTCCCTGTTCTACAGGCTTATTACATTGTTCTTAATAACTACATTATGCAAATAAAATGAAATCAGCTTTCTAAATGGAAAATTATTCCGATTACTATAAGAAAATTTTTGTGCCATACTGGACGTGCTCATCGTTAAGCTATATAAGAGCTTCTCTCAGTGTCGATATGATATAGTCTTTTGAACGCCTTTCTTGTTTTTGCTAAATCGAAAAGTATACAAAAGCTTCTGTCTCCTACAACAAAAACAAACAATTCGTTATCGATATTTATGTGATATACCATTGAAAATACCTTATGTTTTTATTACCTAAATTTGACTGACTTGAGGCTGATTACCTTACTCCGAATCGTATATTTTTAGTAAAAGTTGAGCTGTTTCACCATTGTTAAACTTTTACGTATCACTTCTTCACTGAAACTCTAGTCAACTGTACCACTTCCACGTTCCAAGTATAATAATAAATATTATATTTACCAAAATATTTATATTTTCCCAATGAATCATATCCACAAAAATACCTTCTTTTTCAAATATAATTCAACCACCTGCCTCAAATAACTTCTGTGTTGCCAACCCTTTCTTCAAGAAAAATAAGTCAGCATGAATTCAACAAAAACTAACCATATGAAACCAAAAGACCGATCTTCTTTCAAAACACAAAATACATATCTGGTAAAGTAATCTTTTGGATAAATTAGACCAGTGCGAAAGTAGTTCGTGAAGAACTCTACCTATTCATCCAATCCTGACCATGATTCATCAGCGTCTTATCCAAAGCTATATAACCAAAGCGGTCACAGATTTATAACCGAAATAACTAACAAAAAAGCAATTCCCAAAACTCTTTATATTAATTCGTATTTTCCGCTCTCATAATAATATCTATTCACTTTATCTAACTTTCAAAAATACTTCAAATGTTTAAATATATCATACACTCGTCGAACTTTTCTCGCTGGTTAGCTCTAGCAAACCCAGTTTGACTTCAATTTCAAACCCACAAAATCTATTTTTTCCCACTTTCCAAGTATAGCAATCAACACTTTGGCAATATTTACCAAAATGTTTATGTTTTCCCGATATCTCATCCAAGTGGGCGATTAGCGGCAATTTGTTTGCAATTTTTTTGTTCATTGTACCAACAACTGTCAATAGACAAACACGATTAGTCGAAAGTCAAACAGAAAATAACTGATAAATAAGTCTTATCAGTGAAAACAGAACAGCATAAGCAAACTAGAAATAATGAAAACAATTACAACGAAAAATACATAACAACATTTGCATACGCATTTCAATTCAGAGAAGTGCGGATTATATATGCGGGAGTTATACAGCATACACATTAAGATTACCATGAAATATGATACAACTATACATACATCGATTTCTTCCAATTTCTATATTCTGAGGCTGCAACAGAAAGTAATGGACATACATTTTAATTACTTTTGAGACTTTTGATGTAGGTCTCATGGAGCATGGAGATCTTTAACGGTCTTGTGCTGAATTTGGGCGGCCAATTTAATGTATAGAAAATCAAAAATCAAGAAACTACTTATTATTAGTATTATTTTAATATTAAAACCTTGAGCAGGGCTTACCAGGATGTTTGTAATACACACAAGAAAATTTCAGAGACCTTATAAAATATATAAATAAAGATTGATTAGGGTGATGAGATGTGTCAATTCAGGCAGTTTTGTCTGCCTGTATGTCTATATATACGTAAGCAGGTCCCTCAATTTTTACGATTCTGCTCATGTCCATTTCAGCTAAAGAGCTGTTCTCTAAACTTAACTAAACTTAAATTGAGTTCTTCTATTGAAAAATTGTATATTTAACAAGATATCTCGAAACTGTACATGCATCATACATAACACCTATAAAAGTATAATCTCGGAAGACATCATTTCGATCGAATAACCATAGTAAGTATATACAATAACTGTCATAAAAAGTAGTAAAGGTTGTTGTATGGAAACTATTCTATTTATGTAGCATATGAAGAATACAATGTAATCGAAGTTTATGTTTTTTGTTTACATTTGCTTATGCTTTAAGGTATTCTTTTATCATAAATTAATAATATTTACATCCCAATGCACGAATAAATTCCAATAACTAAAAATGTATATGAGCACGTTATCTCAAAGAGCAATAGGCCCAACACAATTCAAGTGAAAGTCGATACAACAAAATATGTCAGTTAATATTTTACCGGCAAAATTCGGCCGCAAGCCAGCAATCAATATTTATACTAATTGCATCAACTTCGGACTAAAGATCAATACCAACTTGTAGTCAAAACATATTGCTAGTCAAATTTTACCTTACAACCCACGTTTACCTGTCGACTGAAGTAAGTGGGTTCAAGTAAGTGTGCGTGTGTGTAAGCGCTTGAGTCTACTTTTGGATGCTTGTGAATTTGTGGGATGCTTCCTTCAATGAGCAAAAATCTCATTAATATTCAATATATGTCTGCTTTGGGCATACCCATAGGCGGTCAATATAATTTAATTATGTATGTATTTTTAGATATAAGTACCGTATGTATTCGAAGTAGGCGAGCCAAATTAGTATAATTATATTTGCAAATCTATTTTGATGAGTAGCCCACTTTCCTAACCAATACCTTCTGTTTGAATTGAATATGCTCTAAACAATGCATGGGAGTGGAATTAATCTTCTAGACAATGATAATCTAGAAATTTGATATAAGAATGAGGTAACGGAAGTACTTTAACTCTGGCTATGTACTAGCACAACTCTTGCGCTTCTTGAAGAAGCATTTCAAGAGATTTTTCCCAAAACAATTTATTGAGTGATTTATGATCTCGCTGATAATTTCTGAAATTATTTAAAAGAAATAAGGTTAGCATCCTCTGCGCAAAATAAATTTTGGGGATCTTTCAAGAAGGAAGTAAGTCGAGATTGAAAATAGATTTTACATAAGCTAACAATTAACTTGGGCCATAGGATTTTTGAAAACCTCAGACAAGACAAATGCTATTGAAAAAAAACTAAGCAATTTACAAATCTACAGCTAATCCTATCTACTTGCGATCAATCAATGCTCAATGTTATGTGTCCTAAATATGAGCATATAGACAAAATTTAGTAGTTAAGGTACGCACGCTATATTATCAATTGATTTAAAACTTAAGGGTTACTTATATATATTTTAGCAACACAGAGTAAAATTTTTAATGACAAAATATTATTCGAGTCACATGAGATATCCGACGCCAATTAAAAAGGGAGGTCCTGCAATGCTGACATGAGTCCGGCCTGCTCCGTGGATGAAACACCGTCCACCAACTGGAGGACATTATTCGTACAGTAAAATCCATTTGAAAAAATTTAAAAAATCGCAAGGTTAAAATAGTTGTAGTAAAGAAGTGTAGTCTAGTAATCAATAAATAAAAAACTTCTAGGTTAGAGGTTATACAGACATGTAGAAAAATAGAGAACATAAAAATTAGTTGATAGTGGTTTTATCTTTTTTTCAATTAATCACTGCAGTAAATTCAGAAAGTAATATTTGGAGAAGTATGCGTTTAATTTTTACTGGAGATGTCGACTTTAAATTTAAGCATGTCATTTTTGAATATTTATGCTATAAAAAAATGAAAAAATTAAAATAATAATTTCAAACTAAGTTAGCCTTATATCTTCGCATAAGGTCTTAAACTCGTATTTCTGATATTTTGTTTACTATAACTCCTAACTTATTGTGTTATAATACTCTGAACAGGATATAATAATTTTGTACGCTGTTCTTTAAGAGTTACATGAGTTCACGAGTTTTAAGAACTTGAATTTTCTTTAGTTTTTCCTAAAAATGTGTTTTTGAAGTCGCTTGGTAAGATTTCTCCAGTACTACTCAACTGATCTTAATGTAATTTTACATAATTTTTTGAGATATAATACTTTAAGTCTTGGACTATGATTTTTTTTTTTTTGGTTTTTTGACTACAACTATTTGACAAATGTTCGATAAAAATCCAATTTTCAGTTTTTGGGTTCTTCGTCCAACTTCGAAGTTAAGATTTTAACTATTAAATACGCACAATCACGTAACACGGATTTTTTCGGGTTAGATGATCCTGTGAAGAATTATCCTGCCAAAGCGGGCGCATATTTTTTCCGAGGGCTCACTGGAAATGGCATCGCAATTGCCAAGTTTAAAATATTTCTTTCCAAAAATTTCAGAATTTCTTTTTTAATAGAATAAAATAAATTTCTAAAATAAAAAATTCTAACAAAAGATTTGAATTTTTTATATGAGAAAGAAATTGGTGAAGAAATGCTGCTTTTTACCCGAGGAAACCCATGTAACCCCTTAACATCCAACAGGAAACGCTTGAGTCCCTCAAAACAAATAAATGACCAACGAACAAGCTGGATCGATATAGTTATTTGCGTCCATATATATATATGAGAACTAGTTCATCTGTTTTTAAAATGTCGGTCTGAAGTTTAGTATCCACACTATTTTTACCAAGAAGCTACTCATGTACTTATTTAATGGAACGGCTAAAAACACTTTTGCTGCTTGCATTGATTTTTCACTTAATATATCCATAAGAAGGCATGTTTTATTATTTAAGACACTGCTGCAATATTCGAGAATAGTATATAGTTGACATATAGACTGTTCACAGCTCTCCAAAGGCATCTTTGCATTGGTGAAGGGTATATTAGTTTCAGTGCATTTGAGGATTTTGTTTTTGTTTTAATTGTATGTCGAGAAATTTACTCGCATTCTCTAACTTTTGTTTCGATAAAGGCACGCTGTTAAATTATAAGTAGATTATTAATGCATGAATTGTTACACTGATTATAATATATTATTGTGGGTAAACCTATTGTTACTCAGAATAGACTGCTGAAGGTATACTGACTCATACTTAGCAATAGAACTGCAGTGCCGAAAATACTAATGTAAGCTGTAACAACAACACACATTTATCAACCATATTATTGCAATAACATTATTACAGCAACAACATCAATATTGCCTAATAGATATTAGAATTAATAGGTAGAAGACATATGTGAATACATATAAATAATGTCACCTTTGACTGGAGTGCAGGTAAGCCAAAATTATATGTGTGGCCCTTTATCAAAACAGCTGACGTCAGAGTCGCCTTTATGCTATTTCGGCAACATAATTTTCTCCTTTGCCTGTATTAAAATACAGTAGTGACCTGTAAATTTGTAAGCTGTCACATCAGCTAAATCGTTATGACAGCCGCGCTGACAGCAGCTATTATGATATGCAAAAATGAAAGAAAAACACCCGAAACACAACCTGAACATGCGCAACACACTGCGCATACACACATAAGACAGCCGCACACTGTAAGACGCACTAAAGCGGAGACGAAGATAACATTGTTAGCTATTAAAGCTGCTCAGAGTAAGAGCAACCAGGTAAAGGCGTAGCATTTGATAAGCAGCATGCTATAACCAAAAGCAGGTGGGTGAAATTAATTTCTTGTTATAAAACTGACATAACGATAACCAGAAATGACTGGAAGAGCCAGACGGCAAGAGCTAACGTTTGATTTTGTTAGGTACAAACTTACCGTTTGAAGTCTATTTGTGGTTTGTTGTTATTGTGTCGCTGAAGCGGCACGAGTTGGTTGCTGGCATACGGTGTTGAACAGCTACAGGCTGTACGCAGTTGCCTAGCGGTGCTTGTGCTAGCGCAATGCTGTGGGAGTTGGCGTATAAGCAGCTTTTGCCTATTGATTTCTGCTTTTTGCGGTCGACTTCGTTGCTACCTATTTTTTGCCGTCTGCTATGTTTTTGGCGTTTACTATTTTTTGGTTGTTTATTATTGATTTACACGACTCAGGTTGTATTTTGAGTTCCCTTTTTTGCATTTATTTTTGTTGACTAAGCAAATTTGCTTTGATGTTTTACACAATCAGTTTTGTGCTGCCATCGTAAGTGCTGCAATCATCGTGTTATGTTAGTGACTTTTTAGTATTCCTCTACAAAGCTCTTAACAACTGCACATTATCATATATTTTTTATTTCTAACTTTTGACATTAACTTTGAGTTATCATATATTTTTTATTACTTTTTTTGCAATTGCACTAATTTTTCAAGCGAAAATTTTGCAAAATTTCCATTATTTTACAACATAAAGTTAGCTCTCTGCTTTAGTTTTAGTTTCTACAGTGTTAAATGCTTTCAATTTTCATGGTATTAGTTTTTTACTGTCACATATTTCATGGAAATTAATTTTATCCAAAAAGCGTTTACCTTGTTGTACTTAAAATAATTTGCTCAAACTAATATTTACAAAATGATACAACTTTTATGTTTACTTTATTTCTCAAATTCAGTATCTTTATGTTTAGGTATGATAAATGCTTCAATTTATATAGATTAACTATGTATTTATATGCCGTGGCGTATGAGTTATTTTTTGTGAAAAAATTGGACATTCAAACAAGAAGTTGCATGCTTTAAGTAAATATCTGCAATTATAATGCTACATATGGCATTTATTTTGTACGGGGCATACACTAAATTTTTTTGCTAAAAAGTACTGTTTTGGAATTTTCTTGATATTGTTGAGTTTGACAGAATTGTAGCTTAGCAAAATTCAATTGGAACTTAAGGTGTTGCTTATTTTAGATGAATATTTTTTATATCATTGTTTACTTCTGATGCTAATACATTTTAAAAATTTAAGAGGTATCCTTTCCTAAATATATTTATACATTGCTTTGTTTAAAGCAAAAAATTAATTATCGGAGCTCTAAAATTGAGCAAAATAAATTCCTAGATATACTCAAAATTAATAGAACTACATTAAAAAATAAAATTTCTACACGTTTTGAGAATTCAGCTCTTAAGAAAAAATATAATTTTCTTATGGTAGTACCTAATGTTTCCTTTTCAATTTATACCATAAAAACTATTTAAGTTTTATTTTCTAATTTACTGATTTTTTATTTTTTTTTTTTTTTTGTTTCTAATTTGGTTGTAAAATATTTAGTGTTATTAATTTAATTTGAAAAAAAAATTTCAATATTCAATAAAATTTAAACAAACTTAAAGAAACCAATGTTTTGAAAAAAGTCCCCATGACGTATGAGCAACATTTAAAGCAATACATTTTTGAGCTCGAAATTATGGAAAAGTGACATGCTTTTCTCTCTAAGTCCTACGCAGTTAGTTCTAGAAATTGCAAACAAGCAGCTAATTAAAATAAATCATCTAAAAATTTCATCAAAATCTGAATAATTAATGCGAAATTGTAGGCGCTTGGCTTAATTATTTTTACATATTTGAAGCTTTTGTTTGCTTTATTTTTCCCCAGAACCAATAACTGTAGTACACATATGCCATGGAATTAATATAAAAATTGTATAATATAAAAATTTTATTCCATACAAATGATTATAAGCTGACAACTGTGATGCTGCCGTGGCGTATGAGTAACCAACATAGTGAAGCCTTACCTGCAAAGCTTAAACATGTGTTTTGGTAATTTGGTTTTGACAAATGCTTTCAATGTATCAAATAAAATGTGCTTATGCGGTTTGATTAAATTGGCTAGACGAGAAACCTTACGTGGTTTCTGTATTAGTCTTAGCCCTGCAGCTCGTTTGAGGAAAAAAATATAATTTTTGGTTTGGTTGGTAAAAATTAAGAAAAGAGAAGAAAAAATTAAAAACTGTATTTTTTTGGTACACCATATCGTGTGAGCAACATAGCATATAGCTGAAATAAATTGCTCGTATGGAAAGCTTTTTCATTTGATATTTCTACAATATACATGACATACAGACGATTCGTATTTTGTATTTGTGCAGGGTATCCAAGCTTCAGTGCAACTGGGCTGATTCTTGTTTTAGTTTAATTTTACAATAGTATTTCGAAATGAAGAAATATACTGTATTCTCATAGTACACCATGTCGTATGAGCAACACATATTTCAAAAGGCACCTGTTTGATAGCCCGGAGTTTTTGGTTTGGAACTTTAACTGCATATAACTTTTAAATGACTGATTTTATAGAGAAAATTAGCAAACATTTTTGTAAAATGTAAAATTTTGTACTAGAGTATCATTTCATTTTAAATATTAGATTTCCGTGCTTAATGCAAAGTATCAAAAAATATCTTTTACAAAAACAAAAAAAAAATAAAAAAAATAAAAATAAATATAAATAAAAAAAATTAAAAAAAGTGATTTTTTGACACCTAAGCCCCCTTTTCGTAGACCAGGTCACATATTTATATATGTATATAATGATATTTTTTGATATTAGTAATCTGATTTTGGCGGTTTTAATTATGATTTTATGAAATTGAAAAAGAGAGGAAACCTCACAGGGCGTCGGCCAAGAGCCAAAACCACTTGGAAAATAACGCTCATAATTAAAATAATATTCACATATACAAACGGTTTAAAATATAGTATATCAAAAACAAAAATTTAGTTTTTTTAAAAGCTTATTGAATTTTTTAAATTCTAATGTATATATGCATACACAGCAAGTAAAAATTCATCACTTCTTATGTAAAAAATTTTATTATCATTTTTTGAATTATTCACAGTAGTGCATTGAAATTCATACCTATGGTTTAAAATATCATTAATTAATTATACTGTCAGTTGTAATCTACTAGTTCACTAATTATAATTTTATCCTGTATGTTTTTTGCTAAAAAAATTCTCTTCGATATCAACTTGTCTTTAATAAGTATACACATTAATTCAGCTCATTAAATATACATGTTTCATAGTGTTTGTAATCCACCGAAAATATCAACTTATTATATATGATTACCGTTAGTGTCATACGATATTTGTAACGTGTGCAACGCAAAAAATACCTTTCCAATGCTGCTGTCATGTCATATCAGCAGTGAAACGTATTAAAGCAGCACATCAAAGACAACTGAGATTGCCAAATGAACACAACGTGCTACATGCCACATGCTATACACACGTTGAATGCCTGCTCGTATTTTAAAGTAACACATTTTTCTAAATATTATTTTTACACATTTATGTTAGCATTTGTTTATATTCATAACATAACCAATGTAATTCCCGTACAAGCAATAAAATAATTTTCATATTTTTATCACATTTTTATTACACAAATATGATCAAATGTGCACCACATTTTCGTAAACAATAGGTGCCCGAAAAATTTTATTATCCGCACACGTTTTTAGGCACGTTTGCAACGTTTTATTGACAGCGCACGACTGACAAGCGTCCGGCAATCGCACTTGCCGACAACATGTATGGCATACAACAAGCGCTGCTTTCATTTTTATTACACACACGCATGCAGGCAGCAGACGTTAAAGAACGCTGGCGCTGGCGGTGATTTCTGCGCTGAAATAGAAGTATGGCGGTCAAGCAACAGCAGGCAGTGGCGCAGGAATTATATGTAAATATAAAAAAAAACTGTTGTGAAAGCAGCAGACAAGACAACGCAGCAGCGCCGCGTTAGCGTCCATAGCAGTACAAAATACAAATCACTGATGGCGGTAACAGCGTTGAAAGCAGCAGTAGCAGAGACTGGAACAGCAACAGTAGCTGCGCAGTTACACATATAGAATCACTCGTGTTGCCGAATGAGAAAATGTTACTAAGTAAAAAGGTAAGAGCAAAAATCATATTTTAACCACAGAACTATAGACGTAAGCTGTAGCTTTTACTGTGATCTTTAGTTGAATATTTGCTGCGCTTGATTGCTGTAAACATTATATGTGGGTCTAACAGTGTAATGTTTATTTAACAGCGGCGTACTAGCACTGCTGTGAAAATCATGAGAGTACATAAAAATGTGGTTTCTCTAAAAGAGAAGTTAAAATGTTTTGATAACATGGATAATGGATTTTCTAATGGATTTTTAATGGCAGCAAGTTCTACTTAGCTTTAATTTTAACATTTATGTTCACTCTATTCATGTACTAGTTTTACGTTCAATGTAATATTTGTTGCATGCGAATATGAATTTAATGAAATTTATTTAAGGGAAGTTCAGTATACCTTTCAAATCCTTATTAGTCCTACTAACGGTGTAAATGTCTTTAAAATATTTGTTTGTACAGCTTATGACGAATGTATTAATTTATTTTAAAAATTATAAGAAATAGTAAAAAAATTATATTATAACAAAAAATAATATAATAAGCGTCTTTCATCTCCTCTTTTTTTTTTTTTGTTTTGCATAAACATTTTCAGATATTGAAACAAAGTTTTCTCAGCCTACGTACATAGCATTATAAATTGTATACTATACCATACACATTATTTCGTTGTATAAATATAAGTAGCATATATATATGTATATGCAATTATATATTTATAAACGTATTTTCTTTTTGTATACATACATACATCTGTTTATTTTGGGGGCTCGTCATTTTCAATGCAACATTTCATGTTATACTTCTCTATGTTATAAATCTCTCTACTCAGAAAATACACAGTCTGTTAACAGCTGTTATCACTACATGTTGACTGCAGTGTATGTTAAGAGAACAAAGTTATTAGAATGTTTAGCTAAAATTATTTACATTTATATTATAATGTATATATGAAAATAACATAGTAAGCAACATTCTGTTATCTAGCATCCGCTAGCTGTCGTTTTAAATAAAAGTTGCAGCCAACATTACATTGAATTTAGTATGAACTAACAGCTCGAAGCAATCACATTGTAAACAACGATGTTGATGAACAAAGGCTTTTTCGCTGTTTTTTAAAAACTTAATTACAATACAATGCGAAATAAATAAAGCAGTTGATTTATTATAAATGTATAAGGTCACTTTTCAGAAAAAAATTTAATTATAATTTTTCTTATAGGCTTATAAAATACAGATTTTGCTAAAGTATCCATTGCAGCGAATTTATGGTACACACCCGAATGCCATCATGCACGAGGTTACATTGGGCCAGTAAAATATTGGTTGAGTTCTCTTCAAAAATTTATTTTTTCACTATATAATATAAAGCTGTACAGGTATAGATGATTTATGATTATGATTATTATATTCATTTAAACATTAAATGAATTAATTTTGAACAGTGTATAAAAGGTTTACCACTATTTTTGTAAAGGAAATGGTCAGCGTGATGAGCTGAGTCGTCGATATCAGACCACTACAGCATATAATTGCAGTAAAAACAGAGCGATCGTGTTCAAGTGTTTGTATGGAAAACTTTTCCAGTTGACGATATATCCTATCGAAACTTGGTATGGTTTATTGTTCAGATCGAATCGCTATGTCATATAGCTGTCATACAAACTAACCCATCACAATCATGCACATGTACGAATGCTTAAATCTTTTGCGTTTAAAAGCTATTATAGCTTCGATTCTAACGAAGTTAAAGTTTTTTCTAGTTTATTATCTTAAAAAAGGGATAAATATATAAAAAAATGTTAATTCCATAAATTTGGTTTTAATTTTTAATCCCAAATACGGAAAAGAGGTTAATGCCAAATATGTAATTAAGATTCAAAAAATAAAGTTTTTCAGAATTAAATTTTTTTTCGCGTTTGCGTGCTTAGTGCTTTCCCATTTACGACTAGAGATCACACAGAGCCGTAAGCTTCAATACTATGTAGCGCTGGTCAGAAAGCATACATATTCTAATTAAAAAATTAAGTTTGCAAAGGACTTTTTCATTTTTAATTCAAACATCTGAAATTTGTATTTCGCTTTTATATCAAAAAGTTCGAAACCCTGGATGCCTATTGCAAAGAACATGTACTACATACTATTGGTAAACAATAGTAAGGTTTTTTAAATTTTTTGATTTTTTCTTTATAATGTATGTCGTTCCTCGCAAAGTCATCCCTTTTGGCTCCAATACACTTTTTTATAATCGCCGAAACAATTGTGAAAGTAAATTTACGGAATAGCCGTCAAGGCACGTAGCGATTCAAGTTTAACTGCCTCAAAACGGAGGCACCGTGTGAAATTACCGAAAAGACAAAAGTCACAGGGAGAAAAATCAGGCAAATACGGTGGTTGCGACAAGAATTTAGTTGACAATTTAGCGAAAAACTCGGAAATAATCGATGCAGTAAGCCACGGTGCATTAATGTGGTGCAAAAATCAATAGTTGTCGACTCATAGTTAGAGTCTCTTTTTACGAATAGCTTCGCGCAAACGACACATAACAAGCAAATCATATTCCTTGTTGATTGTGTGGACGTTCGAAAGGAATTCAGAGTACATAACATCTTGATAATCGAAGAAAATTGTCAACATAAAATTGATTTTTACCTGGTTTTACGTGGTTTCACAGATGTTAACGCGATGCTAGTTTTCGAAAAAATTTAGTGATTTTGGAACCAATCATTCTTAGGCTCAAATGATCTTTCAAAATGGTTTTCATCCTTGCGATATTCCAACAACGCCAGTTAGCTGTCCGAATTTAAATGGTCGATTTTTAAACAACAATTGGTTTATTTTATTGACATGCTGATCTTCAGTTGATGTTGATGGCCGTCCTGAGCGTGGTTCTTGAGCTTCTTTGAATAATTTGTACCAGTCAAAAACGCTTGTTCGAGACAAAAACTAACATAATACAATTACCTGTTAACAGCATGTTTCAAAATAAATAAAAAAAACGTCAAATCCAGTGCTGAAAAACCACAAACCTACAACTTCCTACAGTGTCTCCCACAAAACGAACTAATAGGCAATTGAAAGTTATATACTTTCGCCCAAACTAAGGCACAAACCGTGCAACCAGAGGGTTTACAAATAACAGTAGCCTTGTTGCAAATGATAATTTTATTGTTGTTGTATGTTTTTTGAGTTTATAGAGTAATTTGCATACATATTGCTTTAGAGACAAATCAGAAAAACTGAATGAGTCGAAACTTTCTGATTATTTACACTTTGCTGCTGTGGTATGAAGCACTTCGCTGGCATCAACTGCTTTTGCTTTTATGTTTTTGCTCTAAAATTCATTTTTTGTTTATTTTTTATGATTCTAAATATTTTTATTTTAATTTTCAAGCTCTTACTGTTTGAGCAACTCTATTTATTTCGCGACTATTAGTATTAGCAATTTGATGAGAACGGTAATTGTCTCTGCCACTGCCACTTGCCATTTGCCCCAGTACGCTGTTGTGCAATCCGTCGTTAGTTAATTTGAAAATTACCACTTCCCCTGATGGCCGCACTTAAGCGAATCCCAATTGGCCACTAGTGCTCACTTCAAGCTACTTTTGTTTCTTTTGCCTCTTCTTCTTGTTCAACTTAAAATTCCCCCTCGTGTTGTGCAGTGCACTGCGGTGCGGTTCAATGCTGCAGCACGTTTGCAGCTTGTATCACTTCGCGTGGTCCATGTGCGGAAATTTTGAGAAAAAAGCACACAAAAAATGGCTGGCACGTTGCAGTCGCTGTCATCGCGGGCAGCAAATTCGTCCGTGCATGCTTCATTCATGTACAGTTTCGCAGGCACATGGGAAATCGCCAACCGTGAAACGGATATAAGTATGGACGTGCAGCGTTGCAGTTAGTTTAGGTATTTCTGCAGTTACTTTAGCAGTCAAGTAGGCAGCAGAACTAAGTTATTTGTGCAAGTACTTGTGGTTTTGGTGGCAATAAGGCGGTTTGAAAGCCAAATTGTGGTAAATTTGATGGTTTTACTATGGAACGAATAAAAATAAATTCATTACCAGAGATTATTTTTAAGCAGTAAATCAGAGATGGCTTCTGAGAGACTACGAGTGTTTGAGCGCAATTATGATCTCTATTTCATATTATCTCTGAATAGTATTAGCAGCGGTTTATTATGGATAATTGTGTAATAACAGTAAAAAAAATTGACTATTCACATTTTCAGATGCAAAATAATTTAAATTTAAGCTACGGAAAGATCAATTTACAAAATACAGTAACTGACAGAACGGGAGAGTTGATTATGCTTATGTCATTGTTTTTTGTCTCGGGTCATAGAGAGCTAGAAATAATTTTAATGCAGCACATCCTGGTAAACAACTTTGCGTGACTTCTTACTTTTTACGTAAATAAAAAGATTTTGTGCTCTCGACACATGCGAACAACCCACGTACAATTGTCCATCAGAGAAACGAGGGTGCCCAGTTGAATGCCGGCTAATTTTAGAGTTTGCCCTTGACTTTTTTGTTGTGATACAGGAGTCCACTAATAAAGAACATTGTAGGCGTTCAATTGGAAGGATAAGTTTGTGGGCATTATAGGGATTCTGGGTAACAATATTGTATCATCTTTGCCCCTCCAGTAAGAATAGTGATATCTAGCCTTGTGCCTTTGCGTCTGGGCGTGTCCAGGATACGCATCTATATGACATGCACACCTATTTTGGATATCAACTTAGAATGAATTTAAGAATTATACAGAAATTTAAAAACTATACACGGTATATAGTTGCATCGTCGGTTGTAATCACCACGTCTATTGAGATGAAACTTGCTCCAATATTGATTTATTAATTTTTTCTACCACTTCGTTTTTGGGCGCCATGATAGCTCTTTCTTACAACCACTCCTCATTAGCCAGCCTTTCTTGTAACCTCGGAAATACCTCATTTATAGGTTATCTTTCAAGCTAACAACATTGCTAAATAAGCTGTCAAAGGTTATTTGGCCGTTAGTATCCGTCAGCGGCATGCGACCTTTGCCGACCTCGAGAAGCGGTTGTGTGAAAAGTCCTGATCATTGAAGAGTTTGACCCTCCTGCTACAACTTAGCACTTTTGCACCGATTCCGGAAGACGCAACAGCTAGCACAACCACTATCACCACTTTGTCTTTTCGTAATTATGCCAGCAAGAAAGTTTTGACAGTGCTCCCATGTGCGTCTAAAAAAATATCACCTTGTTTGTCCGCTACCTACGCGGTTTGTCTTAAAACGAAAATTCGTCTTTGGTCCGGTAGAAATGTGGGATCTGTTTAGTTGACTTGAATTATCGAAGCCACATTATCCTAACCAATAGCAAAAATTGTATTCGCAGTAAAATTCAACGCTTTGTTACAAATTATGCCATAGTAGGCTAGTGTTATCCATTGGCATCGACGAGCAATGTCTTCTGTTGAAGTATGTATGTGGTTACAGTATGTTATTTAAGGCCATTTTTGGAACTACAGAAAAAAATCTATATGCGTGAAAAAGTCATATAGTTAATAATGGCTCAATAGCGTTCCCCAATGACCGGTTTCACTCTTCACACCAAGCACTGACTTTTTGAGGATGTGACGGTGTCTGAACCATGTATCGTGGATTACCGTCACTTTAAATACCACAATTTTGTTTAGTAGCGTAAATTTAGTTTCATCCCTGAACAAAATGACCATTATTTGGGTAAAGATGTGCACGATTTGGGAACTTCGTTCCAGAGTATGTCTATTTATTATAAAATGGCAAGCCAAACTGAGTATAAATCGAATAACAGCTGTCCAGAAACCAACTCCGAAGAAACTACTTTCTCATCGAAAACCAAACATCTATAAAAGCACCCGTTATTATAGGAATAAGGTCTGGGAAGGCATCTAATATTTTTGCATGGAATTAAAAGTTTTAATTATCATAGTTATAATAAACCAGAACCGCTCTGGGCAAATATACACCATTTTGTTCAATGAGTTATGCTCCCTGCTATGCTAGTATTGCAGAATCAGAGTCCTCAACAATGCATATAATGATTTTTAGACTACATTGTGTGAAAAAGCCCACTCAAAATCCAGAAGAAGACTCTTTACGAACAGATAGACGTGCATCCCATTTTTGTCGCTTTCAAAGCCGTTTTCCACAGCACTCACAGAAGATGTGTATTCAAAGCTATATACAAGTTTGGTATCACTGTAAAAATCATACGGTAATGCAGAGTGACACAACCATCAGCTCCGACAAAATCGGGCAGCACTCCTCCGAGCCCTATGTTACCAGAAAACGTTTTGGACAGACTGATGTTATGCTGTAAAAGGTGATATATGCTGCTTACCTGAACCCCAGAAGCACTGTTTACTCCAAAGATACAATGGTACTGGGGTAAGCAGATGATATTAAAATCGTAAGCCTTAACAACAAAGCCGTCACTGCACTTCCTTCTACTTCCAGCGTAGAAAAGGAAGTAAAAAAAGCCACCCACAAAGATTCATTGCATCTTGGGAGCCACTTTTTAACGAAACATGCTCTCAAATTGTTTCCAGAAAGTCAACAATAACAAAATAATGTTTCTTTAAGAGAGGGAGAGAGGGAAAGAGAAAATGACGCCCTTTTTCTGACAAAAAAATCTGAGATATTTATTCTAGCACTGCAATACAAAAGGTTATTCATTAGGTGAATATGCAATTAAAAAAAATATATCCAGTTTTAAATGAAAACCAACAATCACAGTTTAAAACTAGGTAAGCGAGATGTTTTTGTAAACATAAATTTTGATGTTCTTGCAGATTATGTACGATAACTTTATCCTTTGGTTCAACACAAGAAAATGCCAATGTTTACGACAAACACAAAATTGATTATTTTGAGTTTTATAAATGTTTCTGAACATGACACCTATCATTTTTAAAAGAATATGACATTTCATTCCATTGTAATATATATATGTATATGTATAGTACTGCTGTGTATCACATATACACTAAATCCTTAGAAAATCATGTTTTGTACCGTTTTTATCTATGTTTTTCGTTTTCTAGTTGCTATGACCATTTCAATCCCCCGAAAAAAGAAAAAAATTGTATCTGAAAATCATACAATTCAGATGAATTGACAATTCCAAATCTGTTCACATGCCATTGAATGCAGAAAAAAGAGAAAGAAGCGCACTTCAGAGCCTAAAGCCATACATGATATGCATGCTCCTATTGCTGCCGATTTGCCAATTTCTTCCGAGTGGCCTACTCGAGTGAATTCACGCATATGCCTGTATGTTGGTGAGACGGCATTTCGATATTGCTTTTAGTTTGAATCATAATAGGATTTCTTAGAAAAGTTATGCAGACGTGACATTTGCTAGAAGGCAGATATTTTGTATGTATTAGCGTGTATGTATATGCCATATTCTTACCGAGGGCATTGTAATGCCTTGAGGATACGTTTCGTTTTGGAGCTGCAAGTGTGGTGAAAAATATAGGGTGATTTTTATGGAATATAAATTGAGTGCAATTAAAGTGTTTTTGAGGATCCTCATTTTGGAGAGTGTTGTATAATCATACGGCTTTGCTTAGAGCCAATAAAAATATAAATGAAGTTACTGAACGCGATTTTTCCATAATTTTTAAAGGATGTTTCAGTCTACGCCTTTTATATGAATATTCCAAAGTATACTGAACAAAACTGTCAATCAGTCAATTATATATACTCATAAAATTAACTAACGTGTTACTGTGACAGCTAACTTGAAATCGATTCCCCTTGAAAATTATATATTCTTAAACATCAAGGATTTCTTTGACAATTATATTTCTTGGAATTCATTGAGAACTTAACTGACATCTATTTCCTTTGGATATTAAATTCCCTAATTGATGACTTATTACTTTAATAGCTGATTTGATACATTTGCCTCTAAGAAATTTTACTTTGTTCATTTATTAATTTGACAACTGTCTTAACATCGATTCTTCAAGAAATTCTACACACCCAAAAAATTATATTTTTATAAAGCTGATTTGACATCATATCTCTTAAAATTTTTTCTCTGTTCATTTATTACTTTGGTAAATATGTTTAAAAAAACTCTTAATTTCCTAAAATCACCCTATATGGACAAAGTCACTACGACTCTGTGCGTTTTCAAGGGCATCGAGCTTAAATTCTCATGTACTGATAGCAAAAATTTCTGATGCACAAACACGTGTACATTTGTACACATGTATATGTAGGAATTTGAAAGACTAGTATTCAAATTTCTGAAGAGCAACTGATATTAGGATTGCACTTTCTAATTAAATGATGTGCAGGCATGTACTTTGATCTCCCGAAATGTCATTGTTATAACAACAATAAAAGCGTTTCAATATTAATTTCTCGTATTTCATCAATTAGACTGTGTTAATTACACTCTAATATATCTATAGACAGCTAAAACATTAATTCATACAAATCAATCAAACTTTATTTGCTACCAATTCCTCCACACAAATTTTGCGTATGGAAAATTTTCAAAAAATCTCTTTATGGCTCATATCTTTCGTACACCTACATTTGCGTCAAGCTCATTGAAATAAGTTTACGTAAAAAGCAAATTGCCAATCTGTTTGAATTGTTATTATTTGGCATATAAAATTATACTTTGTTGTGGCAGCGCTATCATAAAATAAAAATTAATCACTTTTGTGAGGTGTCAAAGTTCTTTCATCTCAGATTTTTATGACGTAACAGTTATGTGTTGGTAAACAAATACATTTTGCGGTGAATTCGTAAAATAACAAAGCAGCAGAGTGCGGTAGACGTGTGGAGATTTTTTAGACTATTGAGGTTTTGACGATGTTAATGTATACATATATATTCATATATGTATGTGTGATTATGCGAGGTGAGAAAATATGAAAGGAAAATTCGAGTGTTTAATTAAATGATGTGATAACGAAAACGGTATGCAGCTAATTGAAATTAACAAATGAAATAAGAGCGGAATAACACAACTAAAGTATTATCTTCGTTAAGAAATTTAATATGCAATATAACTACTAGATTACATCGTAAAATAACCACATAGATTTTCTTTGATCACTCGAAGTTTGCACGCTTGTTGAAAACTTGCGGATCAAAATAATAAGAAAACGCTCAGAAATTACTAAAACTCCTTGAAAGTTTTTTTTATCATTTTAATAATGATGATGAGAGAATACTTTAATACCTCCGTTAACATGTTAAAAATTTAGCTCACCGATCTTGAATGGAAAAAGTTGTGAACATAAAGCTATACTGAAAGAAAAAATTTAATTCTGACTTATAAAGGATGATTCCTTCATATATAGGTACCTTTTTTGAATATTCTTTGTTTTTGGCAGATCATGCGTGAATCATGTCAAGCTACCATTTTATTTTGTTTAGTATTATTTGGCATTTCGGCATAGGAAGACTTGCGACTGAACAACGTTTACAAATTGTTCAACTTGATTATGAAAAATCACGTTCCTCAAAGAATGTGTTTCGTGCGTTTCGCTTTGTGTATGGTCAATTTAATCGGCCCACTGAGCTGCTTACTATTCGCAACACCGTCACCCATCTTGACACCCAGCATCCATTAATGGATAATATTCGAGCTAATAGACCACGTTCAGCACACAGTGAAAATAATACAACAGCCGTAGCCGAGAGTGTACACGAAGACCGGCGATGGTTACAGTAACTCGGACACTTAAATTAAAAGTATGCAAAATACAACATATTGTGCAAAATCGAAAGCGCCTTGACCTTCCAAGAATATCCGACGATTTCGAGCCAAATTTTTCAGCGACGAGATCCATTTCTGTCTCAATGAATATGTAAACAATCAAAATTGCCGCATTTGTAACGAACATCCAGAAAAACAACAATTTGGTGTGGTTAATGGGCAGGTGAAATCACTGGTCCATATTTCTTCAAATATTATCGTTACGACGTCATAATAATCCACTATTTGATGCCTAAAATTGAAGCCGTGATCTTGGCGACATTTGGTTTTAACAAGATGGCGCCACTTCCCACACAACGCATCAATCATTTGATGTAGGGAGAGAACACTTAGGTGAGCAGATAATTTCACATTGGGGCCCTAAGATGGTGCAATATCACAGAGTTAGACTTTTTTCCTGTAAGGATATGTAAAGTCTAAAGTCTATGCGAACAATTCCGCTTCGCTTCAGCTCTTGGACCAACACATTACGCGTGTCATTCGCCAGTTACCAGTCAAAAATGGATGAACCAACTGAGGCGTAGACTTCTTTTGACCAATAATAAACATTCTTCAATAAATTTGAAGTTTCTTTTGATTCTCGATGGATCACCTTTTACTTGTCTTTTAATTATTATCCTCTTTAAATATATGTTACTAATATGGAAATTCAATAATTATTTATTAGGTCTCATTTACCGAAAATTCACTAAGAGTTAAGCGTAAACATTGTGTGTGGAATGAAAGCGTGGTCTATGGTATCAAGCCAACAGGGTTTACAGTAAGCACTAAAATATTTTATAAATTTTTGGCACCAGAAGTCTTTTTATTTGAAAAATCTGCCTTGCACTGCAAAGTGACCTCCCTTCTGTCACAATCAGATACAGCACATGGAAAAACTCCACTATGCTGCTAGGTACTTTTAAGGCGATATGTTTGCTATTCAGATAATGCTAATGGGCTTTAATCCTGCGTCTGCGTCAGGTGCTTAATAGATATAATAGACAAATGCGTGTATAATTACAATAATTCCAATCTTGCGTTAATAGTGGAACACACTTTATGATATAAAATCGAACGAAAATTTTTAAATCATATAATTATATTAATTATTAATTTAAATAGGGATATAAAAGGAGTTTTGAACCGAGATTAATCACTTTTGATCAAGCGCCGCTTTTTTTAAGAAAATATGCCCTGGGAATTTTATTAATAAAGCTAAGTCTAATTTCAGTCATAGGCGCAAGAAATGTCCCTGACTTCGAGGACAGTACATATGCGAAGTTTGATTCTGGTACTGCATTTCAGTATGGTAGCTAGTGAAAGAATCACATGACATTGCATTTTATTACATGGGAAGTAGGAATGATTGAAGCTAAGATGTTAAATTTATATTATGTACCTACTAAGGTTGAAATTATTCGAGGTATTGCCGAGATAAGAAATTTCGCCTGAAAATAGCTGTTCAATTTTACGCACAAAAGGAAATGTTCAGGATACTATATGAATTAATGCTAGAGTGACGACATAATCGATATAACCATGTCCGTCTACCGGTATATACGCGAACAATTCTCTCAGGTTCTTTTAAATGTTTCACAAATACTCAATAACCCCGATATCGGCACGCTATAGCAAATATATGTACATATTGAACAATTAAACTCAAGATAAAGATATTGTTATAGCCTTTTATGCTATAAACAATGCACCTGTGTAGACAATATTTAACAGTTTTTTACACATTTGCTTACTTTAATTATAATAATAAAAGTTAATTAACTATATAAATATAAAAACTCAGCGAAATTCCAACTTAATTGAATAACTGCACTCCTTAAATACCAAAAGCCGCAACACAAAAATGGCGAGAAGCGAAAATATTGCATTTCCAGCTATTAAAAAATTAAGTCAGCGAACGGCAGACGAACAATAAAGCCACTTTCATTAAGTATGTTAATTGTGGAACAATACTAAAGTGTATTTACACAATGAACCGAAGGTTTACACAACATTACACAGCCACGCACACATGCGCGAAAAAGGGCCAATAATAGCACACACAGGGTTGCATTTATTTTAATAAGTATATTGATTGTTTACAATAGTCATTAAAATGACAATGCCACATTGTTGTTGACACAGTACAATGCGCAAATAGCGGCAGCAATGAACTTTTGTGCAAAACAACAACAACGCTGTGTAAGCATATTTAAGCAATGTTAATTGCCAATTATCGGTGACATCAAACCAAGCCGAAAGGACAGAGTAATGAAGGTGAATGCACAGAAAAAATAAGGCTTTTCGGGAAAACACATGAGAGTTGGGGATATGGGTTCAAAGAAATGTATTAAAAGATTTTATAGCGAAAAAAAGAAAGAAAATTATTTCGACTATAGTAAAGTTTGAAGACTGACAAAAATAGCATTCTTATAAATATTTGTTTGCATGCACATAAGAGACAATTAAAACTCCGTATCATTAAAAACTAATACAGCTCACTTACAATAACAATAACAAGGGTTGTCAAATATCTCCCTTCCGCTTCATTGTCTTGTGAATTTCGCGGCTATGTACTATACATCTTTGGAAGGTCTTAAGGGGGTATTCTGGTCTAGGATTTTGAAAAAAAATCGATTTTTTTTACATATTTTGAAAGTTTAGACGTCCGTGTTCACTAGAATTTTCTTCTAAACTTTAAACGCGTTTTTCTCGAAACCACTTTTTTTGAGGTGTTTGACATGATATCTCAAGTTCTACCAGACCGATCCCTTTGAAATTTGGTATATATCTTCTTTATATAATGCTCTATCGTGTCTGTCTTGGATTTCCAAAAATTTTGATTTGAAGTATTTTTAAAAAATTCGAAAAGGTCGAAAAAATTGGGTCAAAAAAATTTGTTTTTCAAGTCGACGCCATTTTGTTATTATTATTATTTTTTTTTTTTTTTGAAAATGATAACGACATCCTTACTAATAAAGAATCTTCCTGCTTTTGGTGTTTTAGATCTGAAATCACGTCAACCACGACGCACCGTCATTTTTTAAGCCCCCACTCCACCGGCCATGCATAAGTTTGGTTTGTATGGCAACTATATGCTATAGTATAGCCGATCCGATTTCTGTGGACAATAACTCGTACCAAATTTCGTGAAGATACATTGTCAAATGTGAAAGTTTTCCATACAAGAACTTGATTCCGAACGTTCAGTTTATATGGCAGCTATATGTTATAGTGGTCCGATATCGGCAGTTCTGACAAATGAGCAGCTCCTTGAAGAGAAAATGATGTTTGCAAAATTTCAAAACGATATCTTAAAAACTGAGGGACTAGTTCGTATATATACAGACGGATAGACGGACATGGCTAAATCGACTCAGCTCAACATACTGATAATGTGACTTTATAGGGTCACTTCTTTCTGGGTGTCAAAAACTTCGTGACAAACTTAATATACTCTGTTCTGAGTATATAAATAATAATAAAAGATTCATAGTCAGCCATTCATTTGCCCATGGCACAATAAAAATGGTTCTGTATTCAAACTTAACACACGAACATATACATCTGCATGGCATAGCTGCATACTCATATACTTCAAACTAAATATAAAACCTTAACCAGTTTCGCATTCACTGACTCACTATACTGGTAGCCGCTTAAAAATGCATCAACTTCACACACATGCCATTCATAAAAAGACAAAATTTTCGCATGTGTTTGTGAAGTCGTATAAACTCAACAATGCCAACAGAAATCGCAAACAAAGGTTAGTTCGAACGTGAAACCAGCATTATGCATATAAATCAAATTTTATGTGCGCATTTAAAGAATTAAGCGATAAATAAACAAACGTGCATATTAATAATCATAAAAGTTATTATTAAGTGTGCCGTATAGATAATGACGCCTGCGGGTAGGCTATGAAAATTAATGTGCTGCATGCGGCTTATACAGCAAGGTTAATGCTTGCGCTGAAGGCCATATTGTGCATTTTAATTGTTCTATTTTTGGACTTGACCCATTTCTCCGCACACTATTATTGCATATTATTTATGACAGTGGCGTGAAATTCGAAGCAGCCAACACATAATGGCGTATGCCTTCTAACGGAAGCACGGTGCTTTAACTTTTCTTTTATTTGGTATTTGTTTGTATCATTAACTATTGTTAAATGCAAATTTTGAGAAAAAGACGTTCTCTGGAAAGGCCTAAGGCTAACTAAATGAACAAATAAGTAAATATGTTTCTGAGTACTAATTTAACATAAATTTATAGCCTAAAAATATTTTGCTCAATCGCAATTATAATCAACAAGAGAAATAGTTAATAATTAGTCCCATTTTGAGCGAGATTTTCATCGCAATTTAGCAGCTCTGATAAGTTGACTCCTTCAGATCAAACTCTTTGAGCTATGAATTCTAATACTTCTGATAATTATATAGAATACAATTCCCTTCAATGAAATATTCGATTAGTTACTTCCATAAAGTTGGCAACGAATTTCAGATTATTTCGTCCTAAATACAAGTAGGAGCAAATGAAGAAGAGATAAAAAAAAGTAAACAAAAGTTGTAAATAGTTTTTCAGATAATAATATACTAGTATGGTATCAAAAGTACGCACACACTTTGTTAATACAAGGTGTGTTCCAAAGTAAACAGGACTTAAAAACAAAAATACAGAACAAATGGTTTTTTCGGCAAAATCAATTTATTTTCAAAATTTTCAAAATAGTCTTCTTCTGCTTCAATACAGCTTTTTTCTCGGTCCAAAAGCATGTCGAACGACTGTTTTAGCTCGTTGGCTAGTATGGCCGCCAGTATGCCGGTTCAAGTCTTTTTTGAATGGCCTCTACGTCTGCATGACGCTTTCCCTTCATGAGCAAATGCATTTTTCCGAAAAAGAAGAAGTCGCTCGGAGCCATATCAGGTGAATACGGAGAGTGGTTAATGGTTAAAATGATTTTTGGTCAAATAGTCGTCCTTTGAATGTTGGATTCTGAGCAATTTTTGGTCGTCAGTCAATTTGTGCGAAACACAGCTTTCGTAAGCCCAATTGTTCTGTCAAAATGCAATAAACCGCTGTTTTGTAGATCAATTCCATTTCCATGAATTTCAATGATGATTAATCATTAAATCATTTAATTTTTAAATAATTGAGCAGTCTTATTATATTATTTATATTATAAATTCAAATCATTATATACAATATATGAAGCCAAGCTAATCACATGTCGTATGAATTATTAAGAAAATCACTTTTAATTACAATATCATTAGCTGAGCTGAGCATTCCTTGCAATCACTATTTAATGAAATCATTGATAAACATTTTTAATAAAATTTAAAAAGCCAAATTTAAATCAAAGTCACGCTTCAAACAACATTAATTTAATTAACAATGCTTGGCGACAATGACAGCACAAACAAATAAAATCTAAGCCAACAGCTGCTGCTACCACAACAGCGCCATACAAGCGGGTATAAGCCATGTGTAATCATCCTCTTTACATTACTCAACAACTCGCACTGAGGCTTTGTATTATATATTCCCACGCACACACACACCTGTGAGCAGTCAGCTGCGGCGCCGAAATTAAGCATCAGCGCTGACACACTGTCGACAAGTCTGTCCAACGGACAGCTAGGAAAAACTTTGTGAGAAATCATGCAGTCAGCCAGTTGAAGTGGCGCTCCAGTCATCTGAAAAGATGTGTGTGCTTTTCGTTCAAGTGTATATTTTGAATGATGTGACACCTTCGTGCTGATGCTGCATATGAAAGATGACAGCGACTTTAAGAACAGCGCTATTTTGTCACTGCTGGTCGTCGTAGGGGCGGATATGTGCAAATTGTTCGTCGTAGAATATTTATCCACTTGACGTTGTCATTGTTAGCAGCTTCAACGGGACAGTGACACGCCCAGGCAAAAATTTGCTTGGAAGTGTGCAGAAAAAAATGAAGAATGAGTGAGTTTAACCCAAATGGAAATGTACATATATGAGTAGAAGCATTGACTGGGCACATAACCCCAAAATGTATTGGAAAACATGTGAAGATGAGCTAACTTCAGTTGAAGCCAAATATTTTTTTACTCGCGTAATTTTAGAGTATTAAATCCAAGGCAACACTTCATATTAAAATATATTACGAAACAAACAAAATTTAAGGTTATCTTAAAGATGAGAGTTTGTCATTATATTTTGAAAATGATATCGGCTAACCAATGACCGCGGCTGACTCAAATAAATTCCTGGTCAATTTTCAACCACTGTTTGCAACAATTGGGATCGTATGAAAGCAAAAACGCACTTACCGTTTTGGGCTTACATACAAAAAGTGTTCAATGAGCTTCGAACAAAGAGCCAACATTAAATTTTGCTTTAAAATTGGTAAAACTTTTACCGAAACGCATGGTTTCAACGTTTTCAAAGTGGTCATGAGGATATAAATGACGATCAACATGTTGGCCAATCAAAATCCGTGATCACCGGAAATTCGATCAAAACTGTGCGTAAATTCATCAAAAATCAGCCGAAATCATCACTGAAATTCATTGAAATGGAACTGAAAATATCCAAACCATCGATTTATCGCATTTTAACTCAACATTTGGGCATACGAAAGGTGTGTGCACGGTTTGTTCCGCACAAATTGACTGACGACGAAATATTGCTCAGAATTCATCGACTCCTGTGACCGATTATTTGACCAAAAATCACATTTTAACCATTAACTACTCCCCGTATTCACCTGATATGGCACCATGCTACTTCTTACTTTTCGGAAAAATTAATTTGCCTATGAAAGGAAAGCGTTATGCATACGTAGAGGTCATTCTAAAGGCTTGCACCGGCATACCAACGAGTTAAAACACTCATTCGACATGCTTTTGAACAGTGCAAAAAGCTGTATTGAAGCAGAAGGAGACAATTTTCAATAAAATAAGTTTGCCGAAAAACCCATTTGTTCTGTTTTAAGCTCTGTTTATTTTGGAACTCTACACGGTGCAAGGTTGCGTAGACAAGCGACTACACATAACCTCACAAATGCAAAAAAAAAATCAGTTCAGCGATGATAAATCGCATGATCTTCTAGGTCACGTCGCAGGATCACTAAGCTAGATAATGCAATAAATTGATTATTTCATTGACTGTTCGAACCGAAGGTCGTCTTAAACTACATAACCCAATTCAGGCTCGAATAAATCATGAATCATGGCCCCATAGCATTGTCCTGTAAAACTTTTGCCATTGATGGACTTTTTAAGAATGTAACGGCGTCTCAACAATGGCTTGAGGGTTATCGGTTATTTTAGTTATAAATCTTTCACAATTTCAAAAAGTTGTTGCCAAGTGAGTATGTTCTTTATGGTAAACCAAACTGAGCGTAGATCGAGTAACAGCCAACTCTGAAAATAGTATTTCTTCACTGAAAACCTCTCATATAAAAGCAGCCATTATAACACAGTGCCTATTATACGAGTATAACAGTGATCTTATTATGAGTAGACAGACAGCTTAAGCTATAAAACCTTGAAGTGGATTTAAAATAAGCCCACAAACGCTACAAGAGCGCAGAAATTGTAAAAACATCAATAACCTGCGCATGCTGAGAGCTTTTGAGCGCAAACACGCATTTTTCGATTATATAGTATATTGGTTGTTGTCGAGTACGTTTCCTTTAGTGTACTTGTTCAGCCGCTGAAAACAACCGCCATGTAAAGGAGTCAAGCATGCGGCATGTGGCGCGTATTTGCACGCACCGTCACAAAGAATAGATGGTGGCAGTGAAAATGCAAAGCAGTTAAAGGAGGAAGATAAGAGTTGAAGAAGGCAGGTAGCAAAGTGAAAGCACCAAAGAGGCACTGTTATTTGCAAAATGTCAGCATTGTTATTGCTGGTATCGATGCCTTATTTTCTTTAGCTGTTTTTATTATTGTTGTTGCACGATTTGCAGTTATTTTATTTAAATTTTTTCGAATTTTTTTGCTCTCAGCATTTCGTATTTTCCTGCCTGACCTTGCCACAAGTATTTTTATTTTTGTATGTATTCCTTTATACCTCACTTCATGTACTTCCTCATCGTCTTGTAAGCCGCTTTAGTGTACAGTTGCTTGCCACTCTCGCGTGCCATAAGAAATCACATCGCACATTTGCATATTGATGAAGCAATGGATGCCATTGAAGGGCTTAAAGCACAGCGCTCAATACAATATTTCCAGCGCTTTTATTTACTTCTCTTTGCTTCTCTTCACCTTGCGAGGAATAGAAGATTTTTGCATTGCCTGTTTTCATTGGAATTCCTTTCGACTACTTTCTTGCAACGAGAGAAATCATTGACGCGCTGCTTGCGAAATTATGTGAATATTTTGTTTACAGAGTGATTTCAAAGCAATTATGTTAATCTGATTGTGCGCTAATGACAAACACTTACATATACAATCAGCATCAAGCATTTCAGAGAAAGGCAGTTGAGTTGTAATATCAGCTGTCATAGTTGGAAAGAAATCAAAAATCGCATTGAGTATCCTATTATATATCCAAATCTGAGAAAACAGAAAGTTAAGTGTTTATTATCAGAATATTATTCATAAATGAAAAACATAATCACAAAATTCAACACATAAAACTAAGAAGATATTACTTCATATCCATTACTGGTTTCTTTATTTTTTTAGAAAGATTGATTGGCACATTGGAAACAGAACGGAAAAAAACTACACATTTTGCTCTAAGCAGATTTTAAACTATGCTACAAACTAATTTTTTTCAACACTTAAGCTCGTAATTACTTATAACTTATCAAAACTTTATTACAAGAATCAGATACCCGAAGGTAGTTTAGATGCTTATAATGGTTGCCCAGTGAGGTTAGCGATAAACTAACTTAACAAACTTTAAATATATGAATTTTTGAACTTCATATGAGATAAACTTTTTATGGTCTACAAGAATACGCGATGAAGAAAATTTTCATTATAAACGATTTATATGCAGTGTTGCGAGTATTTTTAAAAATTTGCCACTTTTTTTTTTTAAATAAATAAAAAAAAATGTAAAAAAAATCGGCCCAAAACAAAAATTAAAAAGAAAATGCTCCCCAAAAGTAAATTTCTATAAAAGTTATGGCAATATTTGCAATAAAAAATCCATTTTTTTGAAAAATTCATATTTTTTTTTGAAGTTGGACAAAAAATTTTGAAAAAATTCTCCAAAATGTTTTCCAAAGGGTAAAAAAGGATGGATAAGTTTCAGTAAAATCTAAAGGGGTCGGGTTCAAAAGTGGTCGATTTGGTATGGAATACCCCATTTATATATGTATACATATGTATTTCACATTGCTAAAACTGCTTCTGTTAACGTGTTATTTTATAGCAACTCTAATAATATTTGTCTTGTCTATTATTGTTGCCTCTGCGTTTTTATGACAAAAATAGATTAGAAATAAATTAAGATCGTTTTCGTTGCTTTACATATTTCACTAGGGTGATTGAATATGAGGATGGAGTCATGTGTAGAAGTTCACGCAAGTGAGGAAAGTTCTCTGATCGCCATTCACTTGGGAGTGGCCAGAAACAATTCTTTTACATATGACTCAAGCAGCTCACGACTTCCGGTCTCTGACCAAGTATCCTCTGGGTAGCCTAAGAACATCCGTTTGAAGGCGAGCTAAAGTGAGAAGGCGAAATATCCCCTACTTAAGGTTGTGCGCTGGGTTTGGGACCCGCCACGTAAAAAAACGCACCAATGAAAACAACCAAACAGCCTCGGATGAGAAACCCCCCTTTTGATGACCACCATGGCAAGCGAAATAAGGACTACGAATTGAGGGCATGCACCTGGAATGTCCGGTCCCTTAATTGGGAAGGTGCCGCTGCCCAGCTGGTTGATGTCCTCGTGAAAATAAAGGCTGACATCACCGCCGTCCAAGAAATGCGATGGACGGGACAAGGACAGAGACGAGTAGGTCCTTGTGACATCTACTACAGTGGCCATATAAAGGAGCGCAAGTTAGGTGTTGGATTCGTGGTGGGAGAGAGAATCCGTCGCCGAGTACTATCATTCACTCCGGAGAATGAACGTCTAGCCACAATCCGCATCAAAGCGAGGTTCTTCAACATATCGCTGATTTGCGCCCACGCCCCGACGGAAGAGAAGGACGATGTGACCAAAGATGCCTTTTATGAGTGCTTGGAGCGCACTTATGAGAGATGCCCCGCCACGATGTCAAAATCGTGCTTGGCGACTTCAACGCCAGGGTGGGCAAAGAAGGTATCTTTGGCACTACGGTCGGTAAATTCAGCCTCCACGAGGAAACATCCCCAAATGGGTTGAGGCTGATCGACTTCGCCGGGGCCCGAAATATGGTTATCTGTAGTACTAGATTCCAGCATAAGAAGATACATCAAGCAACCTGGCTGTCTCCGGATCGAAAAACCACCAACCAGATCGATCATGTTGTGATAGACGGAAGACACATCTCCAGTGTTTTAGATGTGCGTGCGCTCCGAGGTCCTAACATCGACTCGGATCACTATATTGTTGCAGCCAAAATTCGCACCCGCCTCTGTGCAGCAAAAAACGCACGCCAACAAACACAAGGAAGGTTCGACGTCGAGAAGCTGCAATCACAACGGACAGCCGAACGATTTTCTACTCGGCTTGCACTCCTGCTCTCTGAGAGCACTCGTCAACAACTCGGTATAAGGGAACTGTGGGACGGCATCTCAAACTCCTTACGTACAGCTGCAACCGAAACCATTGGTTTTCGGAAAGTGCAAAAGAACAGCTGGTACGACGAGGAGTGCCGTGTCGCAGCGGAGAGAAAACAGGCTGCCTACCTCGCAACGTTACGATCGACCACAACACGTGCGGGATGGGATAGATACCGAGAGTTGAAGAGGGAAGCAAGACGCATTTGTAGACAGAAGAAGAAAGAGGCCGAAATGCGTGAGTACGAAGAGCTTGATAAGCTGGCCAACAGGGGTAATGCTCGAAAATTCTACGAAAAGATGCGGCGGCTTACAGAAGGTTTCAAGACCGGAGCATACTCTTGTAGAACCCCCAAAGTTGATCTAGTCACCGATGCCCAAAGCATACTTAAATTATGGAGGGAACACTTCTCCAGCCTGCTGAATGGCAGTGAACGTACAACGCCAGGAGAAGGCGAACCCGATTCCCCAATCGATGATGATGGAGCAGACGTTCCATTGCCCGACCATGAAGAGGTTCGAATAGCAATTGCCCGCCTGAAGAACAACAAAGCGGCAGGGGCCGACGGATTGCCAGCCGAGCTATTCAAACACGGCGGTGAAGAACTGGTAAGGAGCATACATCAGCTTCTTTGTAAAATATGGTCGGACGAAAACATGCCCAACGATTGGAATTTAAGTGTGCTATGCCCAATCCATAAAAAAGGAGACCCCACAATCTGCGCCAACTACCGTGGGATTAGCCTCCTCAACATCGCATATAAGGTTCTGTCGAGCGTATTGTGTGAAAGATTAAAGCCCACCGTCAACAAACTGATTGGACCTTATCAGTGTGGCTTTAGACCTGGTAAATCAACCACCGACCAGATATTCACCATGCGCCAAATCTTGGAAAAGACCCGTGAAAGGAGAATCGACACACACCACCTCCTCGTCGATTTCAAAGTTGCTTTCGACAGCACGAAAAGGAGCTGCCTCTATGCCGCGATGTCTGAATTTGGTATCCCCGCAAAACTAATACGGCTGTGTAAACTGACGCTGAGCAACACTCAAAGCTCCGTCAGGATCGGGAAGGACCTCTCCGAGCCGTTCGATACCAAACGAGGTTTCAGACAAGGCGACTCCCTATCGTGCGACTTTTTCAACCTGCTTCTGGAGAAAATAGTTCGAGCTGCAGAACTCAACAGAGAAGGTACCATCTTCTATAAGAGTGTACAACTGCTGGCGTATGCCGATGATATTGATATCATCGGCCTCAACACCAGCGCCGTTAGTTCTGCTTTCTCCAGACTGGATAAGGAAGCAAAAGAAATGGGTCTGGCAGTGAACGAGGGCAAGACGAAATATCTCCTATCATCAAACAAACAGTCGTCGCACTCGCGACTTGGCACTCACGTCACTGCTGACAGTCATAACTTTGAAGTTGTAGATAATTTCGTCTATCTTGGAACCAGCGTAAACACCACCAACAATGTCAGCCTGGAAATCCAACGCAGGATTACTCTTGCCAACAGGTGCTACTTTGAACTGAGTAGGCAATTGAAAAGTAAAGTCCTCTCTCGACGAACAAAAGCCAAACTCTATAAGTCGCTCATAATTCCCATCCTGCTATACGGTGCAGAGGCTTGGACGATGACAACAACCGATGAGTCGACCTTAAGAGTTTTCGGGAGAAAAGTTTTGCGAAAGATTTATGGTCCTTTGCGCGTTGGCCACGGCGAATATCGCATTCGATGGAACGATGAGCTGTACGAGATATACGACGACATTGACATAGTTCAGCGAATTAAAAGACAGCGGCTACGCTGGCTAGGTCATGTTGTCCGGATGGATGAAAACGCTCCAGCTCTGAAAGTATTCGACGCAGTACCCGCCGCGGGAAGCAGAGGAAGAGGAAGACCTCCACTCCGTTGGAAGGACCAAGTGGAGAAGGACCTGGCTTCGCTTGGAATATCCAATTGGCGCCAAGTAGCGAAGAGAAGAAGCGACTGGCGCGCTGTTGTTGACTCGGCTATAATCGCGTAAGCGGTGCCTACGCCAGTAAAGAAGAAGAAGAAGATTGAATATGAGCCGTTAAAAACTAAAAAAAAATCAGAAAATGTTTGTCCTAAAATAACATTTTTAATTAAAAATTGGCTCAAGATATCGATAATTTTGTAAATGTTAAAACAAAAAATAAATTGACTATCCGTCTCACTCTATGTATCACTGAATTATAATCATGTCTTCGAAGAATACTGACATGTTCACCCCCTTAATAATATTTTCTATTGTTGAAATGAAAAAAAACGATATTCTATTATGGTTTCAAAGTTTAACTTTTCAAGAACATGTGTATGTAAGAGGATTTTTCAAAATTCAAATTATTTGCTGACCCGTCCACTTAAAAGGTTTGGACGGAACTAAAACTTTAATGCGTTTTTCCCGAAGCTGTCTTTTTCAAAACGATATCCACTATTTCTCTGCGCCTTCCGGACCGATATACCTAAAATTTTTAGAAAGCTATCTTTATGAACGAGAAAAGTTTAAATCCGATTAACTATATATCTATCCATCTACCAAGCTGTAACTTGAGCAAAAATTTAGGTATTTTGATGAAACTTGGTATGTAGGTTCCTTAGTACAAAAAAATACTGAGTTCGTAGATGGGCGTAATCGGACCACTGCCCCGCCTACAAATCGCTATTAATCTAAAACAGATAAAGTACCATAACTAAGCACTAAATTAAGGTATAAAGCTCTAATTTGGTACGAAGGATCGCAGTGGCAAGGGACACCTGTGAGCAAAAACTTTTGAAAAATGCCCCGCCTTTTAACAAGTTTAAACCGCTCACACTCCACATAATGGTACTCGTACTGTTAAAAACTCCTAAAAGCGCGATAAATCTATAACTAAATACGCAAGAGATTTTAAATTGTACCACCGAGATGGTATGAGAGAGCATTATGTGAACTGGCGTAAAAATTGAACGATGGGCGTGACACCACCCACTTTCTGATAAAATCGCATATCTCGGAACCCGACAAAATTTTATACGTAGCATTGCTCTTACATTCTTATTTCATTCGTATGTGAAAATGGATGAAATCAGCCAACAACCACGCCTACCTCCCATTTAGCTATAATTTAAATTCCATTTGATTCTTTCAGTTTCCAGTACACAAATCAAGAAGCAATTAATAAAACGGGAGAAAACTTTGCACGAAAAATGTCTTTAGTGTGGTCCACCTTATGACAAAAAATTGTTTAAACCCAATCAAAACTTTTAAAGCCAAATATTTAGACCCCATTACCTATAGTTGACTGTTGATCGAAAATATCGGTCAATGGGTGACATATATTTAATTGAAATTAAGGTATAATTCTTCCCTTATAATGGTCTGTGTGCCAAAAATGGATTGAATTGGACCAATACTTAGCCCCCATATACTAAATATAAAAAATTTTGAACTTCCGGGTGACTTTGCACCGCATATATTGGCCAAAATGTGAGTTATCCCAATGAAAAAAGGAGATCGTGCTTTACTCATAACAGCGTATCTTTGTGCCTAAAATAGATAATTTTGCGCAAAAACTTGGCCTAGTCGCTACATAGCTAATATCAGGATTTTCGGACATCCGGCTAACTTTACTCTATATGATTTGTTTAGACCTTAAAGTATTTCCCCGGATTTGATTCTTGCACGTTAACTACTTGTTTAAATTATAGACAGTCAAAAAAAGATACACAATTTTTTTCAGATAATCGCTATTTCCCGATATACATTTTTCCAACTTTTTCGTAGTTCCCGGTATTACGACATTACTATAGATACAATTTTTTTTTTTTTTGTTTTAGATGGCAAGGAAGGTTGAAATCTTGAGTATGATCACTTGGAAATTTTTTGAGAAATCAACAATTTGTGAGCTGCGAATTTTTTTAAATTTTTAACCTTTTTCACTGTACTCTTGCAACGTCTTTTGTTGCATTGTGGGTTTGAAACTCAGCTAAAGTATGGCAAATAATTTTTGACAGCGATTACTATAAAATATACTTGTAAAAATATTTAGAACTATTACTGACATGAGAAAAAGCGAATTATAATACTCAAAAGACGTCTAGATTGCAATTATAATGCAAAGACTTTCATTCATTCCACAGAATTTCATTCATCGAGAGAGAATCTGAGCCTTATGTTTGCCAAAGTTACATACATATGTATGTATTATTCGTTTTTTGTGCATTCTATATATAGTCATATTATTGTATTATTATATTAATCAATGCTTCAAAATATTTTAAATAATTTTCAACAATGTTTGTTCAGATTATTAGTTCAACAACAATTAAACAAAGCAATCGACCAGTCAACGCTGACAAATAACAAAATATTTATTTTCCTATTTTCCGTCATTTGAATTCATGTGGTTAGCATGAAAACTATTATGCAGAAAAAGTAAATATGTATGTATAAATTCAGCTATTTTTAATAAGAAAAATTGTAAAACTTATTACAGCAAATACATAACCATAACCATAAGCAAAAGTAAAATAAAAGCTTGAAATTTTTATGTTAAACGCATGAATTTATATACGTAGCATAACAAACATATGCTAATTTGTGTAATGAAAAGAAGCACAGAGCTGTCAGATGATAAAATGTAAATTTACTAAAAAAGAAAAGCTACAATGGCTGCCTGAAAATTGTAAACCTTCCACAAAAACTACAAAGGCTGTGTGTTGAAAGTGCGAAAAAAATCATAGCACAAAAAACTGCAATAAAATTTGTTCATGCACCAAAAAAGACTAATAATAATATTTGCATTTTATTGCAAATTTTTTATGCTCTTTTAATTTATTTTGCACGCTGACTAGTTAGTTGGAAAATATTGCTTTCAGCGCACAAACTGCATAAACATGCGTTCAATTTATTCAATGCATTCAAACACATAGTTTTTAATACAGCTGAATTCAACTAAACTTCAACTGCAGGCTCGAATTCAATATGAATGCCAAATTACTCGGAAAGCTATTAGTTGAACTAGCAAAAAGTTGTTGATGCATGTGTGATGCATGCTGGCTATTTGCAAGTGATCGTAAAGGGGTCGGAAGGTTTTTGGTATTGACACTGACATTTCTAAGCAATATGATTTGAGAGAAAGGTATACTAATATCAGCAAAATATTGTCAGTTTTTTTTTTCATAATTTTAAAATTCTTAATTTATTACCTATTTCGTCCCCCTCAAAGTAATCTCTATTGGCCTTTTTTTGACTCTTTTCCACATGGATTTTCCAAGTCAGTTTGCTGTCCAAAATTATTAACAGCTGCTTGGTATGATTCTTAGTAGTTAACGCCACGCATTTGAGCATCAAAGATTTCCATGACAGGATCTTCTACCTCCTCGTAAAGAGTATCATATCCGTCTTAATGGCATTTACCTAAAATTTAGCATATTGCTCATCGGTGTATGACTTTTCATCACACTACTAACTGTGTCAAGAAACTGGCTTCTCACTAATATATGTAGCTAAGTCGTCTGCATAGGCTACCAGATTTCCTCAAAGCAATGAGCACAGCTGCAGTATTTGTTAATCAACTAAACAAAGTTAGATCGCTTTAAAAAATATAATAATTGGGAACGAAATAATCGAATCCCGGACGGAACTAATTTCAAATAGAATCAATTTAAAGGCTTAATTCCCTTAGTTAATAGTGTTGTTTGAAAATGATATTCAATTATTTAAAATTGCTCTGAATGTCTTGCCAAATTGCCATATTACTTTTTTCTAAAGGGCTGGAAGTTTACCGGAATCTCGACGACAGATCCAAAATTATTTCCTTCTTAACGTTTGTTACTTTATCTTTCGTATCCTATAGGTTTTATCCTGCTTTGATTTTTTGGTTTAAAAAGTTATCTACCGTGATAAATAAAGCGAGAAATGTAATCAAAAAAATAAATAAATAAGCGTACTTGAATGCAACGCAGAAGAAATACTCAACAGCAAAGAAATTATTGAATTCCAAATGTGCAAAAATTAAAAGCAAATAAATTAAAATCCATAAAGTCTAAAGCAACTTTGTTCATCGAGAGCTATACTTCAGCACTAAAGAAGTAACAAAAAACTGCGAAAAGTTTTTAGTTTTAAATTTCCAGTGCACTGGATAGTTTTCAGTGCTTTTCATTAGTTTTTTCGCTGGCCATTACTTTTTCACTTTGCAACTTGGACATACAATGCAACAATTCAAAGTGATTGAAGCGTGAATTATGCAGTCAATCATGGCGGCATGCAGTGAGGCAGGCATTCAATACATCAAAGGATTTTTTCTGTTTTTTTTTTTTTTTCAAATATTGTAACAAATATATTCTACTTTTCTTTTATTACGAACAATTTTACTTCGTTTTATTTTATTCAATACATAATATTTTATAGAATTTTCATTAGTGCTAACGATTTTCTCAGCGACTTGTTGCTCACATACTTTTTGTTTAGGAGTTCATTAGAAGTTCATTGCAAATGGCTTCAGTCGAAAATCGCAAATTTTGTTAAAGTTTGTTAACAAATTTTCTGCGCAAACTCGCAACTGGTAAAATATTTTAATGAGAAATGTTAAGAGCAACATAAAAAACATTATCATCAACCCTTTTTCGCATAAACATTTTTCAAAAGCAAATTGTATAAATGAGTGAAAAAGCAAAGAAAAAAATGATTTTTCATGTTTTTTTTTATCTATTATACGCAAACCTCATTTCGGTTGAAATATCATGCACACATTTCACAAACATAACAGCTTCTATGTAAAATACTTGGGAACTTTATTGTTTTAGGAAATATTACTTTTTAAACGGAATTGAACGCACTTATTAAAGAGTACTTGATAACCAACTAAACCAACTACTTGTATTATATTTACTTAAGTTAAAACTAGCTTATAAAGCTTATGAAAATTTCCAATAAGAAAGTGATCATATCAAACGGCTACAATGACAGGGTTATGAACTTCAAAAAATGTATTAATGTGAGAAAAATTGTAAGCAGTTTGGCTATAGAAAATGTCATTGCCATTTAATGAGATTTTAGGTGCTTCTCTCACTAGGAAGAGTTTTATCTACAAGAGCATATTCATGTGCTGTACGCTTCTTTTCGCTGAATCCAATAAAATATTGTTTTCTATTTTGTATTAGTTTTTACTCCTTCAAACATTATAAGAAAATTATAATAAGTTTTAAGTGGTTATATATAGTTAGAATTTTCAAAAATTGATTTTTTGTATTTTATTATATTAATATATTACAGATATATTATACGTAAATTTGGAAGTCCTTTCAGAATGTATGTTAAACGCATTCCAAAATTTAACGCGTTGTACTCAAAATAGTGTTTTCAAAGTTAGTGACCGACATTATACTACCGATTAGTCTCAATTTCCAACACGATCTTCTTAAATATATCTTTTAATAACTAAAGGAAAATTTTTTCTTACTGATAAGTATTTTTTTTTAACAACTTAATGTCGAAATTTGGAACAAAAATCATTTTTTTTTTTTTGTTTTTTGAGAAACCGTCATTTTGTCAAAAAATTTATTTTGCTTATTCCTTTAACTTGCTTAACTAGATTTAACATTACTTTAACGAAGTCCGTTTGTTTTTTTAGTTTCAGATGATCCAGTTCAGAGAAATAGTTGTCACCGCAAAACGCCTTTTTTGACAGAAGCTCCCGGAGATCAGCTGCAGTTCCTTTCAAAATAAATATTTTTTCCACAATTAAGTCCTAAAATACAGCTAAAACATACTGGTAAAAAAGTTTGGATCAATAAATTTTAAATTTTTGTTAGAAAAAAATTCTGCAAATTTCTCTTTTTCGACTTTCTAACTGTAAATAACCACTTAAGTGGTTCAGTCAAAGGAACAATTTCTATGAACAGATTATTTCACAGTTCTAAGAAACCGCCCCTGAAGAATTCTCAGATGAGCTGTGATTTTCTAATCATCACTCAAACATTTGTTTTGGATTTCGTCATATCCTGTGATCCTCCAATTTCCACTGAAACTTTACTTTTGGTTTTTCGTCATATCATCGAGATATTATCTCACCGTTCAACTACATTAAACCGCCGTCCAAAGCCTACTAAGCAAAGCCGCTTTAACCATCATGCACCTTTGACAACCAAAGTATACCCAGAGTGTATTTACACATATACTTGATTTGATATTTTCTTGCAAAAAATCAACCTGACACATATTTTTATGCGAAATAAACCTTTTCAGTCATCTAATAAAGCTGAAAATGTTAACAAATATTAAATGGTCAAATATTATCTGGTCTCAATCATATCTTCGCTAGATACAAGAACAGCTGGTTCCGTATAAGAAAACTATTGCTGTAGCATTTGATTGGGATTAGAGGACAAAGAACAAGTCGCGAAATATATTTCGGGCTCCGAAGATCAAATATTTGTTAAAAAGCTTGAATTTGCTGTCAAAATATACCTTAAATATCCTATTTCAAGTTTTAGCTTGTTATAGGACAAATAGTAGTAATGGCTGTAATGGAGATCTTATTACGAAAACTCAATGAGAGAAGGTAACCATCAATAGTGACCAATATCGCACCATGGTAATCGACTATTAGATACCTTTTTACTTTTTTTTGACGCGAAAAAACGAGAGTATTTTTAGTTTAAGCTAATTATTTTTGGCTGTGTTTAGTTTTTGTTTATTATTAATACTAAGTTAAACTCTTATAATATATGCATTGAATTCTATAATAAAACTTTTTATTATTGTATTAAAAACTGCCTGGTAATAAACACTTTAATATTGATTGGATGGCTGTTTACTTATTTTTGACGCTCACTGTACACCGAGAGCCTTCTTATACAAGTATGCTGCGTTCTGCTTAAAACTTCAATCCTTTAGAGTGCTGTCGTCAATAAAGGCCTGTTTTTTACTATATGTGAAGCAATTTATTACCTTATTGCCCATCAAATACAATCCTGAATTAATTTTCTCGTTGAATTACAAAATTATTGAGTTTCGGGCTGCCACATATGGCGTTGGTTTAGCTTTTAAAATAAACAAAAACGAAAACAGACGAAATTTTCAATAACTTCTGAGAGTTTTTTTGTTTGAAGACTATTTATTTATATATTTTTTACGGATTGTAAATGTTAGTAAAAATTGTATGTAAAAAATCCTTACCTGAAGTCAATGATATGGAAAGCAAATTGTGCTCACTATTATATCTACTCACTGCTTCAGCAACCAAATAATGGTACATTTATCGCTGTAATAATCTTAGCTTTCTAAATTCTATAAATAAAAGTTAAAGAGCAATTCATCGTCGTTAATTATCCAACAAAAACTAGAAATATGTTTCCAAATCGCGCGCGTTTTACAAAACAGAAAGGCACACAGACCTTGAAATATGTTTTCTTAAAAGCTATTTATCAAATTATGTGTACCAAGTGTAATACATCAGGTAATTTACATATTTGAATTTATAATTTCAAATACAACAACTACTTCAACGCACACAACAGAGGAACAATCAAGCTGTAAGTAATAACACTTCCCACACAGACTGTGTGGGAGCGTAATGCTAGAAATATTGTTTGTTAAGTAGTATGCGTGATTGTGGGGATTTTAGTGTGAGCGAACGCTTGTAATAGTATATGTAAATTACAGTTATACAATACCAGAATCTCATCATACAAATTGCCAGACGGTAACACAAATGCACATACACATGCGGGTAGTGCCTTCATGATTATTATCACACACTCATCTCGAATTTCTCAATTTTCACTTGTGTTGATTTGAAATTGCAAATTTTCGCTTTCCCTATTGTTTGTCAGCTCTGAGGTAATAATTTTGCTATTTTCTCAAACCTTTCGGTACCCACACTCCATACATACTAACACCTCCCACCACTTCTATCATTTTATAGCTTTGTTTTCGCTGCCTAAATAATCAACTTTCGTATGTCAACTGCAAAATGTGTTAAATTCTGTGTTCTATGACTTACAGCAGCTCAAATATCCCGCGGCGAAATCTAACTTGCGAAACTACAAATACACAAAAGCGGCTCATATGTGTGCTTAAATGTGTATATTGCATGAAATATTAAGCAATTTGTCTCGAATATGTATATGCGCTGCGCTGATATGTTGTGCGATGTCTTGTGCACATATACATATGCGTGTTTTACTATTTATTCACGTTTGCTGTGCGAGTGTGAAATATGTCAGTCGAAGTTTAATAGGTCATGGTCATATCCCAGCACATTTCCGTAGACATTGTAAACTTTCTACTTTCTATTTGCCTTATTCTAAACAAAAAAACTTTCCATTCCGTAGGCGCCAGCCTATGCTGGCAAGGGAAATTGCTTGAGAAATTGTTGTGTGAGCAATTTGTTTGTAAATTTAAATGTATTTACAAATGTTTGTGAGCAGCAACCTACGAATGTTACCCGGTTACGGCATTGTTTTGTGCCAAGTTTTGTTGGGAAAGTAAAACAAAGCGATTTTTTGCTTTGCGAAGAACATTTCATCTAAATAAAGATTAATGTTTGTTTATTTTGTCCCTCCCAAAAGAGCCGTCATATCGCCCGTTACCTTTCGAAAATTTAAGCGAAGAATAGATTAATGAAAAATACCGGCAGATGGCGCAAGAATCAAGTTGCGAGAGTTATCCTTTCTTAGGCTCAAGGCTGACATTGTTGTTAGTACCTAACCTATTATTAGTACCTTCTCTATTCATAATAGATAGTCGCCTTGCCTGAAACCTCTTTTGATATTGAACGGCTCGGAGTGGTTCCGATCCTGATGAACCTTTTGGAAGGCTTAACGTCCGTGGTACACAGCCATATTAGTCTTGCGGGTACACTAAATTCAGGCATAATGCCGTAAAGGCAGATCCTTTTCGTGCTGTAAAAGCTGCTTTGAAATCGACGAAGAGGTGGTGTGAGTCGATCCTCTTTTCACGGGTATTTTCCAAGATTTGGAGCATGGTGAAATCCAGTTTTTTATAAGTTTGCTGACTGTGGGCTCCAATCTTTTACACAATACGCTCGACAGAACCTCATATTTGTTGCAGACTAGGCTTATTGTGGCAATAGCCAAGGTCGTAATTGGCTATTTAAAGTTGCTTGAAATGATACCATTGCCAGTTCATTAATTCTGTAGGTCAAAAACAAGGACATCAAAATTATTGTCATTGAATTTGACATAAATGGTTAGGGGTTTTCAGAGAAAAAATACAATTCTAATACTCAGTAAATTATTTCACTACATAAAAGTAAAATCATAGAATGATAGGATAATTCAAGTACTGACCGCTATATGCAGTATAAAGAACTTCAAAAATCCTTATACAAGTATTAGATATGTGGCAGCTCGATTCAACCCATTTTTATACACAGAGTAATAATTGTCAGATTTTGTCTAAAGTTCAATTGCGTATCCCATTCATTAACCGATACTTTCGGTCAAAAGTCACTATAGATAGAGGGGTCCATATTGGAAAAGTATCAGTGAAACTCACTTTGAAAGATCATTTGGGCTTAAGAAATGTGAAAGCACGATTGGTTCCAAAATAACAAAATTAAATGTTTCGAGGATTGGATAAAACCTTGCCACAAGTATAAAGGGCCAGGGATGATTAATAATAGCGACATAGATTTTAAGGAATAAACTAAGAATTTTAAAATTATGAACAAACCCTTACTGCTTTATGCTCATAGTAGTACTCTTACAGATTTGGGGAAAATAGTCAATGCTACGGTTAAAAACTATTTTTCCACACATTCACCGCGAGACGATTTTTCTTAGCCCTCATTCCATTGCTAATATACAAAAACAAACACTGAGCTCATTATTGCGTATCTGCAGACACTATATATAAATTATTATAAAAAGATTTCTGCACATTTATGCTCGCTTTATGGTACATACATAGGTAATATTATACGTAAAATGTATATTAGGGTGTTTTTTTTTATTGAACTATTAATTTTTTTCAGTGCCGTCACGAAATTTCCTTGGAAATACCCTAAAAAATTCCCTGAAATTTTAGCTGTTAATATTAACATTAAGAACTGGACCAAGGCCTGTAAAAATTTTCCATAGAAAATACACTACAATCGTGAGTTTTTATCTTTAAATTCCTACAGAACAGAGGTATTTTATGGCATCGCTTTGACTTTAGACGCATATTTTTCAGAATTGTCCACTCTACAAAAGTGCCTAGTGCGATAAAGTCGTAACTCCCACCGGCGAGGTAGTACGGGGCTCTAAACCCGATTTTTCCAAGAATTTCGCATTTTTTTTGTGTATGTTTCATAAATGGCAGGAGCTATAGAAAAACTGTACACGACAAATTTGAGGGAAATTTTATTTGCTATAAAAGAGATTAGAGGCCAAAACCGCTATCATTAATGCTTTTTGAATTATTCAGCTTTTTATGTAAGGTTGTATGCAATTTTCATAAATTTTTTTAAACATACTACCATATACATTCTACAAAAATTCTAAAAACTCACGATTGTAGTGTATTTTCTATGGAAAAACAGGCCTTGGTCCAGTTCTTAATGATAATATTAAGAGCTAAAATTTCAGGGAAATGTTTTAGGGTATTTCCAAGGAAATTTCGCGGTGGGACTGAAAAAAATTAATAGTTCAATAAAAAATTCTCTTCTTCTTCTTTACTGGCGTAGGCACCGCTTACGCGATTATAGCCGAGTCAACAACAGCGCGCCAGTCGTTTCTTCTCTTCGCTACTTGGCGCCAATTGGATATTCCAAGCGAAGCCAGGTCCTTCTCCACTTGGTCCTTCCAACGGAGTGGAGGTCTTCCTCTTCCTCTGCTTCCCGCGGCGGGTACTGCGTCGAATACTTTCAGAGCTGGAGTGTTTTCATCCATCCGGACAACATGACCTAGCCAGCGTAGCCGCTGTCTTTTAATTCGCTGAACTATGTCAATGTCGTCGTATATCTCGTACAGCTCATCGTTCCATCGAATGCGATATTCGCCGTGGCCAACGCGCAAAGGACCATAAATCTTTCGCAGAACTTTTCTCTCGAAAACTCTTAAGGTCGACTCATCGGTTGTTGTCATCGTCCAAGCCTCTGCACCGTACAGCAGGACGGGAATTATGAGCGACTTATAGAGTTTGGTTTTTGTTCGTCGAAAGAGGACTTTACTTTTCAATTGCCTACTCAGTCCAAAGTAGCACCTGTTGGCAAGAGTAATCCTGCGTTGGATTTCCAGGCTGACATTGTTGGTGGTGTTTACGCTGGTTCCAAGATAGACGAAATTATCTACAACTTCAAAGTTATGACTGTCAACAGTGACGTGAGTGCCAAGTCGCGAGTGCGACGACTGTTTGTTTAATGACAGGAGATACTTCGTCTTGCCCTCGTTCACTGCCAGACCCATTTCTTTTGCTTCCTTATCCAGTCTGGAGAAAGCAGAACTAACGGCGCGGGTGTTGAGGCCGATGATATCAATATCATCGGCATACGCCAGCAGTTGTACACTCTTATAGAAGATGGTACCTTCTCTGTTGAGTTCTGCAGCTCGAACTATTTTCTCCAGAAGCAGGTTGAAAAAGTCGCACGATAGGGAGTCGCCTTGTCTGAAACCTCGTTTGGTATCGAACGGCTCGGAGAGGTCCTTCCCGATCCTGACGGAGCTTTGTGTGTTGCTCAGCGTCAGTTTAGACAGCCGTATTAGTTTTGCGGGGATACCAAATTCAGACATCGCGGCATAGAGGCAGCTCCTTTTCGTGCTGTCGAAAGCAGCTTTGAAATCGACGAAGAGGTGGTGTGTGTCGATTCTCCTTTCACGGGTCTTTTCCAAGATTTGGCGCATGGTGAATATCTGGTCGGTGGTTGATTTACCAGGTCTAAAGCCACACTGATAAGGCCCAATCAGTTTGTTGACGGTGGGCTTTAATCTTTTACACAATACGCTCGACAGAACCTTATATGCGATGTTGAGGAGGCTAATCCCACGGTAGTTGGCGCAGATTGTGGGGTCTCCTTTTTTATGGATTGGGCATAGCACACTTAAATTCCAATCGTTGGGCATGCTTCCGTCCGACCATATTTTACAAAGAAGCTGATGCATGCTCCTTACCAGTTCTTCACCGCCGTGTTTGAATAGCTCGGCCGGCAATCCATCGGCCCCTGCCGCTTTGTTGTTTTTCAGACGCGCAATTGCTATTCGAACTTTTTCATGGTCGGGCAATGGAACGTCTGCTCCATCATCATCGATTGGGGAATCGGGTTCGCCTTCTCCTGGCGTTGTACGTTCACTGCCATTCAGCAGGCTGGAGAAGTGTTCCCTCCATAATTTAAGTATGCTTTGGGCATCGGTGACTAGATCAACTTTGGGGGTTCTACAAGAGTATGCTCCGGTCTTGAAACCTTCTGTAAGCCGCCGCATCTTTTCGTAGAATTTTCGAGCATTACCCCTGTTGGCCAGCTTATCAAGCTCTTCGTACTCACGCATTTCGGCCTCTTTCTTCTTCTGTCTACAAATGCGTCTTGCTTCCCTCTTCAACTCTCGGTATCTATCCCATCCCGCACGTGTTGTGGTCGATCGTAACGTTGCGAGGTAGGCAGCCTGTTTTCTCTCCGCTGCGACACGGCACTCCTCGTCGTACCAGCTGTTCTTTTGCACTTTCCGAAAACCAATGGTTTCGGTTGCAGCTGTACGTAAGGAGTTTGAGATGCCGTCCCACAGTTCCCTTATACCGAGTTGTTGACGAGTGCTCTCAGAGAGCAGGAGTGCAAGCCGAGTAGAAAATCGTTCGGCTGTCCGTTGTGATTGCAGCTTCTCGACGTCGAACCTTCCTTGTGTTTGTTGGCGTGCGTTTTTTGCTGCACAGAGGCGGGTGCGAATTTTGGCTGCAACAATATAGTGATCCGAGTCGATGTTAGGACCTCGGAGCGCACGCACATCTAAAACACTGGAGATGTGTCTTCCGTCTATCACAACATGATCGATCTGGTTGGTGGTTTTTCGATCCGGAGACAGCCAGGTTGCTTGATGTATCTTCTTATGCTGGAATCTAGTACTACAGATAACCATATTTCGGGCCCCGGCGAAGTCGATCAGCCTCAACCCATTTGGGGATGTTTCCTCGTGGAGGCTGAATTTACCGACCGTAGTGCCAAAGATACCTTCTTTGCCCACCCTGGCGTTGAAGTCGCCAAGCACGATTTTGACATCGTGGCAGGGCATCTCTCATAAGTGCGCTCCAAGCACTCATAAAAGGCATCTTTGGTCACATCGTCCTTCTCTTCCGTCGGGGCGTGGGCGCAAATCAGCGATATGTTGAAGAACCTCGCTTTGATGCGGATTGTGGCTAGACGTTCATTCTCCGGAGTGAATGATAGTACTCGGCGACGGATTCTCTCTCCCACCACGAATCCAACACCTAACTTGCGCTCCTTTATATGGCCACTGTAGTAGATGTCACAAGGACCTACTCGTCTCTGTCCTTGTCCCGTCCATCGCATTTCTTGGACGGCGGTGATGTCAGCCTTTATTTTCACGATCCCAATTAAGGGACCGGACATTCCAGGTGCATGCCCTCAATTCGTAGTCCTTATTTCGCTTGCCGTGGTCGTCATCCGAGGCTGATTGTTGGTTTTCATTGGTGCGGTTTTTTACGTGGCGGGTCCCAAACCCAGCGCACAACCCTAAGTAGGGGATTTTTCGCCTTCTCACTTTAGCTCGCCTTCAAACGGATGTTCTTAGGCTACCCAGAGGATACTTGGTCAGAGACCGGAAGTCGTGAGCTGCTTGAGTCATATGTAAAAGAATCGTTTCTGGCCACTCCCAAGTGATCAGAGAACTTTCCTCACTTGCGTGAACTTCTACACATGACATTCACTCTAATATATATAGCACTAGCTGACCCCGCAGCCGTTGTCCTGCATGAAATTATGTATTTTGAAATGAAAAGAAAGTTCAATTTATCATTTCATTTTTCATTTTCATTTTTTTTTTTCAATGCAACGCAGCTTTATAAACAACAACTCGTGAGCACGCCATGTACACATATCTGGCCGTGTGAAAAACATTGCATTTCCAAATTTATGCCTCACACTATGCGACTATATTTAGGTCCTGTTGATTCTCATCTCAAATGCAATTTTCACTGGAAATGGAATACGTTTCAATGGAATGGAAATGGAAAATCGTTAGAACTCATAGGAACTCATAGGAACTCGTAGAATCAAGCAGTCTCCCCTTGAATTCGATAGGTGCGTCACAATCAGTCGGGTTCCATTACACAGTTTCGGCGCAACAAGATTGCGAAACATAATAACGACAGATCCAACTTTGAGACGCAAATGATGCGGTGGCATACCAAGCCTCTGTCAAGACGATCGATCAATTTGTATGAGCGCAAGTCTCCCGGAATTTGACTTTGAATCTTCCAGTTTAAGTCAACAGCATCGGTATTTTTGGCAGCTAACATAGCGCGTGTACTTTAGAAATCGTAGTTACAATAATTTGGCGAATGTTCGAACATTTAAGGTTTTTTAACGTTTCCTAATTTTTTCCCGATTTTGTAAAAATACTTAAAATTTTTACCATTTTCCAGAAAACAAGGGTTCATATAATACAAAATAATCACGCATATGTGACTCAGAGAACGCTTTGTATATTTTTCTTCAAAGCATTTCTCTTTATTTATTCTAGCATGAGTTCAGTCGTTTTACATATATTTTTGCCACTGCACGTGCTCAATTCTGCTAAATAGCAACGACAACGGCGAATTCCTTACTTTGATTCTATCGGCTCTGTTAGCCGCCAAATCGAGCATCATACAGAATTCAATTTGCACCTTCTCTATTCTTTACATTCTCTGGCCCGGCGCACTTTTCAGACTGCATCGCAAACAAGGTCCACGGCGCTATGGCGGTTTTGTTTACTGTTTGAATTTTTTAATTCGTAATATCTTTTCAATGGAAAGTCCAATTTAAATAAGTTAAAAACTATTTTATAGATAGTTAAATGGTCTTGACCATAAAATAATTTATTGGGATAATATTAATCGAACACATAAATAGCATGTTTTGAATTTGGTTGGCATTTTCATTAATGTTTAAAATGAAATAAGTTGTTGTAGTGACATAACTACAATAGTTGGACATATGCTACCGCGGAGTTTTTTGTAGATAATATGATGTTTTTCAATATTGCTTTACATTATTTTGTTCTATCGCTAATCGTTTCGGCAGCGCATTCGACGAAAGACATTTTAAGACTCATTTTTTCTACACCTTCGGTTACATTTTTCAAATTTTACCAAGGATCCCTAATTTTTTTCAAAATGAAATGTAGCCTATATCAAATTGAAATTGGAAAATGTAGCATTCTATTGGTGAAAGAATTTTTTAAATCGGCCCAGTACATTTTGAGCCTATTCATTACAAACATACAAAAATAGGAACAAATCTTTCCTCTTTATAATATTAGTGTAGATAAATTAATTATATCAGAACACACACTCTGCGAACAAATTTTTTATAAACAAAAACCCTTAAAGTAAACGAGTATGGTTCCATACCTTTACTATCTGTGTGTGTGTGATCAACTGGCGATATATCCTTTCAATGGCATATTATTTTGCTATTCGTACTATTTTATTGATTTTAATGTGCCTTGCTTTCTACTGTTACTGTTGTTATAGCCACCATAATAGTTGGGTAAGAAGAAGAGCGCAACAATGCAAGACCAACATATGTGCATATGTGTATACGTGCCGGAAATAATTCCTCTAACTACATAAAAGAAGCACGAAAGCAGTGCGTAACAGAAACAGACGGTGAGTAATGAAGATATATGTAAATATGTATTAAATAACGACATTGTGGCATGTACTAGTAATTGTCTGCATATGTGAATGCCCTTTATATAAAGATATTTTCTTGACTCAGCAACAAGTGCACATAAGTACTACGAAGATATACCCTTACCCACACAGTTTCAAGTTGAAGTTGCATTATTGAGGCAAACTTGTGGATGCATTGAAGACTTTCAAATAGTCAAAGTGAATAGTATACGCACAACAACATACGTGACTGTCTAAGCAGGCGAGAGTGTATATATAATTGTCTGACGCGCATTTCAAAAACTTTCAAATTGTACGAGCAGTGGGAAGAAATATTAAAAGAAAGCGCCTCATATGTACGCTTACACCAACACACTCACATACACGTGCTAAATGTAAGCATTACAATAAAATACAATCAAATTTACGTAAGCAGCCCTTCTGCGGCACGTTATTGCCCGCCATATGCTCTTATTAATAGTCTAGCAATACCGTTGAAAAAGCATATGCGCACAAGAAATGGCTGCCTGCCCTGCAATGACAACATTAACAAATACGCCATGCAATTGGGTTAATTGCACAATGACGTCGTTTGCGTTTTATTTATTTTATTGCATTTTATTTCACTTGTGCGCTCCTTCCACGGTATGCTTGTTGGCAGTGTTCGTTACGGTCGTTAGCCTTTGCTTGAGGTCACTCATACGCAGTGGCGTCCAAAGCGAAGTATTTGCTGTTGCATATGGCATTGTGGATATTCAATGAAAGTCCTTTTGTAAACAAAAATAATAAAATTGGAAAATGAAAAGTAAGCTCACAAATAAAATTTACAAGAGGTTAGATATTTACATACATATTTCATATACAAGTATACTATATAATTTTGAAATAGGGCAATTTGTATGCAAATAAAGCGTGGTAAAAAAATATTTGATAATATACTTATTATATGTTTTAAGTAACATAAATAATAATAAAATATTTTAATTGTTCTTTTCTTTCGAGTGAAGTGAATGCAGCACCAAACCGCAATGATTACCAACATGTTTTGGCAAAACGACGTGCTCGACAATTATGGGAGTATTCTCATTTAATCTCTTCGGAAAATCGATTTTTTTTTATATTTTGACAGTAAAGTCTATTGAAAACATGCTGTAAAAAATTCAGACCGAAATTCATAGTATTTGATAAGTTACAATTCATAGTCGCCGACGTGTCGTAAGCGACTGTCTACCAGGCGCCATGACAAGTCTGCAGCTGCTACGTTTCTAAACGTATTTTTCTCGAATCATCATTTTCTGAAACTGTCATGGTTCTAAAAAAAAAAGTATTCAACCGAATTCTTTAAAATTTACATATGTTCTTCTACTCATTTATAGTTATCGTCCCTATTAGAATTGTTTATTTTCGAAAATATTTTCATATTTTTTTAAACGTTTTTTAACGAAAAAACAAGATTTTCGTGACTTTTTTTGAAGTTCGACACATTTTTTTTAAAATGAAATTGATTATGTTTAGTAGGGACAATAGCCGCAGAACTAGTGAATAATAATCCATTAGATTTTTTTATTTCAGACAACATGAATAGCCGCCATCATCATGACCATTGAACTACTTTTTTTTTTTGGGGACTACTTTGATTTAAAAAAATATATGTATATATATTAAAAATGTAAAAAATGAAAAAATAAATTTGTTTGTACATTTCAGAATACAAATAAAAATTTATTAAAAAATTAAAATGGTTGAAATTTCTTGTCGCATAAAAAAAAATTTCCTAAAAAGTGGTAAAATGTATGCGCTCACATGAGAGTACCCCTTATATGAAAATTTCATGCCTAATTTTAACTGCTATGTAAAAGCGGACTTTAAACAAATTCGAGGGCGACAATTTTACGCAGCAAACAAAAGGCGAAATGTTCCTTTAAAAATAAAAAGCTTGACAAATTCTCAAAAAAATTTCTAGTATGGCAGGACATTTGAGAGTGTGGCTTTAAAAGTGAATCTTTTATAGACTATGAAACAATAAATAAAAAATGTATGTTAAGGAATACTTGCAGAAACGTCTTTAGCCTTTAATTAAGCTTCATAAGAATCCAGTACGCTTTTGACCTGATTTTGCGACATGTCATTACGAAAAACCCGCTTTAAAGTGGTACCAAGACAATAGAGTGGTTGTTGTTCCCAAAGAGGTGAACCCTCCGAATTGTCCAGAGCTCAGGCCGATTAAAGCGAAACTGTTAAAGATGCAACACGCAGTGAAAAATGAGAAACAATTTAGGAATACGTAAGTGTCGAAACGTCAATAAAGACTTCAATAAGGATTCTGTGCAAGCGCTTATGAAGGATGTTAAGTCTAAATTCCGCTTATTCGCTTATAAAAAAATATCCAGAATATTACATCTTGAATTCGTATAAATCTGTATATAAACTATAACTTGTAAAAATATTTCTGAAATTGAATAATAAACATAGGTTTTATAATGTTATACGTTCGACCAATTTTTTTTCGTGCGCATACTTTACATGCATACTCTATAAGGGTTAATTTGAAACAAACTTTATGCATTTTCACCAGCATATTGTTTTCGCCTTTACTGCTTCCGTATATCATTTTCTCTCAATTCTTGAAGAAATTATATTTCCTCTTGGAAATTATTATAAAATTTTATTATCTTTAATGCGCTTGCACTTATTTATAATATATATGTACATACCTATATCTACATAAGAGTATAAATACCATAAATCATGCAAAATATTGCCTTTGAGAATGTAGAAATTCCAAGAAGACTCAACGATTTCAAACTAAATTTTCTTCAGCGTTGGGGCGAATTCCTTGCTCAGTGGGTATGTAAACAAGCGAAGTTGCGACATTTGAGACGAAGAGCAACCTGTTTCAAAACTGTCATTTCATCCAGAAAAAAAACGCGGTTTGCTATGGTGTGTAGACCGGTGGAATGATTTTAGTAAAAATGATGCCAGAGGGAATGTAACCGTCAATGACGAAATTAAATCTCGTGAACTCGGCGTCATTTGGTTTCAAAATGTCGCGCCGACTTTCCACACATTAAAAGAACACTTTTACGTTTTGGGCCGTTGGATTGGCAATCAAGATCCTATGATATCACATCGTTAGACATTTTCCTGTAGGGATATGTTAGGTCTATAATCTATTCAGGCCTTGGTGCAAAACAACATGCGTGTCATTCGTCATTTACCCGTCGAAATGCTCTAACGAGTCATCGAAAATTGGACTCAACGGATGGACCATCTTCGACGTAGTCGCGGCCAACATTTAAAAGAGATAATCTTCAACAAATAAATTCCAAAAAAATTTCTTTCGAATGATAGCAAATACTTCCCATTAAATTCTAGGTTGATGTTTTCTCTCTAAAAATGTAGGGAACCTCGAAATGGATCACCCTTTATATGTAACATTACACGACGCAGTATCATACTGATACTATGAAAAATTTTATCTTTTATTTATTTCAATTGGTAAGATATTTGTGAAAATGTTGTTACATCACATGTATTTATGTATGTACTATTCCTTAAGTGATTTATGAGGTCAGTAAGAAATCTAGATTGCCAATTTCAATATTCCATTACATTGATATTTCTTACTACAGAATTTATGTTTCATTCATGGGCGAAACGACTAATTTAAAATTTTGGATTGCAATTTTTTATTTTAACAAATATTACCTTACTTACTATACAGGTGAAGAATTAGTAAGTTGAGGGATTAACAAACCACAGTATGTGAACAATTTAAATGAGCAAACATTTTTCTATTTTTTTCATATAAAATGAAATGATTCACCACATATGCAAATGACCAGCCATAAAGGTAATTAAAATCGTTTAACAGAAAAAACAAAAAAATAAACCGAGATAGCGACGTTGTGGCATTGATTTAATACATATGCTCATGCTATATGAATTAGTTATATATATTTATATGCTTAAATGAATAGTTGTATAGATGTATAGCAGCATAAATACTCAATGCAAGGACAAACCACAATAGAAAAAAAAGTAGGGAAGGAATAGGTGCGCACAAGGCTGAACATATTCATGAAATTTGTAAAGATCGGAACCCTAAAACGAAACCTAAAATAATCTCCAGAAAATTTCATTAACTTAAGATAAATTAAAAAAAAAATCAATTTCATCGTCATAACCTACTCGCGAGGAAACTCCCCCTTGTGGGGTGCCTTTGAGCCTGCGTATTTACCCACTCCACCAAGATAGTTCTGTCGTTCCTCTAGAGACAGAAAACAAGAGTGTGTAAGGCAGTGTCCGGTGATCTACCTTTGAAATAGACATGATGTGCCTTGAAAGTCGATCTCTTGGAATACTACTCCTTAAGTATCTCTATTTATTCAGCCAATTGCACGAAAGCGGCACCGTCCGTTGCAGTTGCGCTGGTATAACGCCATTTGGCCCAGGGGACTTGAAAGGTTTGAATGAGTTGATCGCCCATGTCAGGTAACGGTAACTTAGAAGGTTCTAAAAGAATGCGCAGTCCGTCCAAAGCACTCCGAGGGGTGCGATCCTAGAAGAAAGATTGCTCGAAAAGTAAGCTTCCAGGAGCAGCTTAAAAAGTGCTGGCTTCTCAAAGTCCACTTCCGTCCCCACCCTTTAAGTACCCCAAGAGCATGGTCTTCTATGTGAACATGCGCGAAGATTCACCGGAATCTTGCCTTCCGCATAAGGCTTTGCATGAAGACCTTGGCCTTGCTAATTTCGCACTTTTAGATTGTGAATCTGGCTTTATGTAGCGCTCAGTCGTTAGTTACGCCTTGTTAAAGTGTCGACTACACGAAGCTCAGATTTCCGAGAGTTCCAATGTCCACAAGTGGTTTTTACATCTTCCGTCTCAGTGCTGAAAACTTCAACGCACGCGTCTGGAAAGAGTATGAAATTCTTCTGTTGTGCATTAAGCAGGGTTACTGGGAGTTTTATTCAATATAGGTCCCGGTTAGTTTTCCTTAAATTTCTATAGATTTTCTTATACGGGCGCGCCCCAGACTCCAGACGGAATGCGATGTGCCTGTGGGCAGAGTCTGAGATCTGAGGCCATCGCATTTGAGGGTAAAGTTAGGTCAAGGACCTCCTTTCTGATTGCCGTTACAAAAGTGGGCGCTACCCCTGTTGCATACATAAAAATATTTATCTAAAATAAATTCGAAAAGTTACTCATTTTTCAGTCTTTTTCAGCACCATTGTACTTTTTCGCCCTCTAGTTTTGCGGTGATGATACCAAGCAAGCTCTACTCTCGTTCCACCTGTGTCGCTGACCGTGAACAGCTTTTGACTTTTCGTCCTAAATCCAGAAATTGCTTAACTGTCTCGTTTCAGACCGAGCAGTACATTTGCGAATACCGCCTTTGCATGCTGGAGATTACACAGAAGAAATGGCATTTTCCTTTCTTCACGCCTCGCTCCTCCTCGAACAAAAGACGGATTCTCCAATTCACAATCCGCCGTTGGCTAGACCGCTGTTTTCATTGTCGGGAGAAAAGTTGCTCCTATGAACTTGAAATTTAAACACATATGATTTGTAATGATAGATTCGATTTTTGAAGTCACACTGAAGTACATATATATTTTTCTAATAAAAATACAGTTTTTTATTAAAGATTAAAATTTTAACAAGTCTTTCGATTATTACCTGCATTCTTTTACAATTATAATTCTTTATTTCATACATTAACTAATTTATTTATCTTGAAGGATAATTATCAATATATTTAATATAAGGTGTTGTAAAAAGATATCAATTGATTTCATCCACTTTGGGTAGGTAGGTAGGTGTGCTAGCACCAAGGGCTGATTTAGCGCTGGATGCGCCATTTTGATGCACTATCGAAGGACCTTATCGCATTGCTTTTCCGTTTCATTATTGCACTAGAACAATTTTTTGCTCTCAGTGCATATATCTTATTCTTTGTAACGAGTTCTTTGTTCTATTCCTGTCATATTTGCTTTGTTATCTTGCAGCTTATTGTTGTGTTCCATTTGCTCTGTACGATTTGATCAAAATGCTTATAAAACTCCTTTTGATCGTTCCTAGCGGCCATAGGGCGGCACCGCTTCGAACTCGCCTAATGAGGCTCCTAGCTTCACCTACTCGTCCGCCTTTTCGATGCCGAAAATGTTCCTGTAACCGTGAACCCAAACTGTAGAAAAGTGGAATTGAACCACCAGTTAACTAAAGCTTTCCTGTTGTTATTGACTACGTTAGAAATATCCTGTTATGTCGACAAGACGTGCAAGGATGACAGACTACCCTGACGTGTATACAGTTGATTTCTCTATACCTAGTACTTCCGCTTGAAATATGCTGGCTGAATTTGATAGGCGGGATAGAAATAGAGATTTCGAGATCACTAGAGTATACTTCCATTGGACCCATCGGTTTTCTGCATTAACATCTATAAGAAAACCTCAACTCCAACCTCCACTGAATTTAACTTTAGAGGGTATCAGAATGATCTACTTATATTTAGCTGATCTGCTTAAATTCAAAAGGGTGTGTAATACGAAGGCTGTGATCACATTTAGTATATATATTAGGTTGTCAAAAAGTCTTGCGGTATTTTTATTGAATGATTTATTGAAATGTTTTATAACGGTTTGATGGCTCATGCCCAGCTCTTGACCGATACTACGGCTGCTACTATGCCGGTCTCTTTCGACCAATTCAGCGATTTTATCGCAATTTTCGACGACAGGCCTTCTGGAGCGTGGCGCATCTTCGACCACCTCTACACCAGAATGAAAACGTTGAAACCATCGTTGTGCAGTGGAAATGGAAACTGTATCGGATCCATAAACTGCACAAATTTTATTGGCGGCTTGAGATGCATTTTTGCCTTTATCGTAGTAGTACTGTAAAATATGCCGTATTTTCTCTTTATTTTGCTCCATGTTTGCGACGCTGTAACTCACGAACGACTTAAAAGACGACAGCCAATCAAACACGTGTTAGCGCGTGAAATGAGCTTTCCAAAAAGGTATAGCATGAACCGATGCGACGAATAAAACTAGAACTACGCGCTTTCAGCGCTAACTAGCGAAAATACCGCAAGACTTTTTTGACAACCTAATATTTATTTTCACACTACCATGAAAATGTAATGCAAAAACTTCTTGCAAAATCTTATTCGAATCGATCAATAAGCTGGTGAGTTTTGCACTAAAACATTATACTTTGTGCAACAAGGGTCGTTGGTATAACAAATAACTGGTTTTATTAATATGCTTAATAACTTCAATTAATCGCAAATATTTACGCATTTAAGTGCAGTAATAATTGAAAATACTTAATTCTATTATCACATAAGCATAAATAAGTTCATGGGTGCATTTTTTGGTCGCACTGACTATTTTTCGATATTTGGATGCGTGTAAAAAATTAATTTACTCATTAAATAAATAAATACCGCAAGTAAATTAATTAAAAAATTTTATAAATACTTATTTTAAAATGATGGTATTTTGGTGTAGGTTTGCTGGTATTTATACCGTTAATTGAAATTCAACTTTAACACTAATTTAATACCATTGTAATTCAATTAAAATCACTTTACTGCGGCATTGAAACAAACTGACCGCAAAAATGCTTTGCGTAAAGGCAGATTAATTTATATAAATATTAAATGCGGTGAGATAAGGATTTATGCATTATTGTCAACGGTATTGGTATGTAGCGTAAGTTATTTCGTTTAGAGCAGTGCAAGTGTTTGCGTGCTTAGTGGCCAAAGAGAACAGAAGGAGCACCCTAGCATTATACAAAAAAGTTAAGGTCAACAATTGGTTCGCAGTCGGCATATCCAGCTCTCCGTGGCATAGTTTTTACTCCAAAATTATTTAAGTTCCAATATTGTAAACAGATTTTAAGCTGTAATTTCACAGTTGAGTGCTTCGAAAACCCAAATTTCTTTAAATGTATCGTGCTATAAGTATGTACATAGTATGTATATATGTATATGATCGAGGTATTAGTATGTCAGAAATAATTTTATATCCAAAGCAAATTTTCAAAATCAAGTATTTAAAACCCATAGCTGTCATACAATCGGCTGTTCAAAAACAACATTTTATACTATAACTCCAAAAACAAAATAAATCATGTGACGATTTTTTGTAAAACATTAGCTTATTATTAATGTTAATTGAATACCAAAACTCATCGGATTCAGACGACTTTAACGCATAGCGTTCATACAAGTTGTATTTCAAAAATGATATTTTTTATCACAAATTTTGTAATTAAGCAGTTGAGAATACCAAAATGATACTAATCTTCGAGGCTTTATTAATAAAATGTGCTATAAAAAAATTATCAATATCGGTTGCCTACAACACTCAATTACAATACAAACGATTGTTCGAAAACTAGTTTTTTTGCAATAACATTTGTGATTAAGCATTTGGAAATACAAAATTTTGTTTACTATGCATATGAAGTAAACAAGTGGTTAACAGAAAAAATCAGCCAGATATGGCAACATTATCCAGTAGTGTCCATACAAATTACTGTTCAAAAACGAGGTTTTTCATCATAACTCCAACAATTCAGTAGTTAAATTGATGAAGTTTCGCGAAATAATTGCAATTGAGATATTGTAAAGTAGACATGTATGAAAAATAATCAAAATCAAAGTAACATATATCATAGATACAGTACCAAATTTTTTTCAAAAATATTTTTTTTTTGGAAAGTTTCTAAACATGCTGTACATGGAACGCAAAATTTTGCTTTATAAATACATTTATGACAAATAAATGTCAATTGCAAACATCGAACAGATAACTGCCACATAAAGAATTCTCCGAAAATAGATGATAAAATGATCATAAAGTCAAGCAAGTAAACAGATTTGAGCGAGTACTATATATGTATTACTCTTTTGTAAAGTTTTAAGATAAATCTATTTGCCACAAAGCAATTTTCTCTCTGTATTTTCAGAATTTTGCCACGCTTTTTACTTGCTATAAATGTATAAACAACAATATTTCAGTAATTGCATTTTTTCGCACTAAATTTATAGTTATTGAAATGAATGTGGTCATTCGTATTTCATCGCCTCAAACACAAAAGCAAATAGCATTTTTTTCCATAATCACCAACAATTTTGCTAGTTTTTGCTTTAAAATTCTACTCACCTTGTCAAAAACATGAGAAACTCGCATGCTGCCAGTCACGTATGCCCGATTTTGGGCTCGCAAAAAGAGGGAAAAAAATAAATGAAATCTGAAAAAATGTGGCATTTAGTGAGGCGCTAGCCAACGTTTCTTAAGCAAATATATATGTGAATTGTTGATGTGTGCTAAAAATGCTGCAAATAAATGAAAGCATTCAAACCAATGGGGAGAGAAAAATCCAAGCCAGATTTGTGATTTTTGTTTTTTTTTTTATGTAAATTCGATGTAAAAATCCAAGCACAAAAATAGAAAAAGAAATAAACTCTTTCAAGTTCCCCCGAAACTGCCCAAATAAACTGTCAAAATGGGTTACATAGAGCACCGGAAATCGACCATATAAAACGAGGCATACTTTTGGGAGCGTATAAATCAGAGGCTTTGCGTTATTCATCATACGCCATGGGGTTCTAATATACGCGCATGGGCTTAGCGCTCACAAAAAGTTCAAAAATAAAGCAAAATTTCAGCAGAAAAATCAAAAGCAACAAAAACAAGAAGTAGCAATACTGTGTTGATACAGAGGCTTAACAAAAGCAGAAATAGGCAGGCAGCATTGACAGGATATGCAGTGAGGCGCACATGTGAATTTAAATAAGTTGCGTGCTTTAAGAATTGTACTCGCATATATGTAGAATATTCATTGCGTGACATTCACATACAAAATACCATAACACACATTCATATGTAAGAGCGATTCGTTGCCATATCAAAGTCACTTGTATTTCACCTGACAAACGAAAGCGAAGACAATCAACTTCGGATTTCTTGTCACTTTCTTGTTTGCCACTTGCAGCTGTGCGGCGTAGCGTAACTCCTGGTGAACAGCTACGCTATATCAGGTAATGCTTATTGGCAGTGATGACATGCTGATAGTTGAACGCTGTTTTCTTCGTATTGCTGGCAGCAAGAGGAAATGAACGTCAGATACTTTCAGATTTCCTGTCAAGTTATTCTGAGAAGAGTTTGAATATTTCATTTAAAATTGGCGAACGTGACTTTGAGAGAATAATAGCAAATTAGTATTAAAGTTATTATAAAAGTTTTTGTAATAATCTACTTAAAATTTGGCTATTATACATATTATATACAGGTTCATGCCTTATACCATAAAAGATGGGTATAAAAAGTTCTACATCTTGATTTTGATGGGCCAGTTTGATGCGTTGACTTGAGAAATATTCTATGCTAAATTTTGTTAAGATAAAAGGTTTTAACAACAAGTGTTTTTTTTAGTTTGTATGACAGCTATATAAAATAGTGATCCATCTATGAATTTCTTCAAATATTGTTGCTCTGCTTTGGAAAATAATCCATGTAAATTTTCGTGAAAATATATTTTCGAATAAAAAATGTTTCAGTACAAGGATTTCATTGCGATCGTTCAGTTTGTATAGCAGCTATTTGCTAGAAAAGTTCGAAGTGTATGTTTGCAGAGTTTTGTGAACGGATGGACATGGCTATTCATAACCTTTTGTCTTTGGATGTTTTATTAAAGGGGACACATTATGTAAAGTTTAAACTAGAAATCGTTTTTTTCATATTTCGATAAGTTTATATTTAAAAATTAACTAAATTTTAAATCCATAGTTCAGTTAGATTTTGAGTAATGTATAGCCGCTCATCACAAACAGCTCCATCAACTTTAATAGCATTTTTCTCGAAACAACATTTTCAAATTTTTTTAAGTGACCACTCTCAGAAACGTTATCCGATCACTATGAAATCTTATCTGCATTTTCTACGCACAAAGTTCTCCGTTAACAGTTAACTGATTGATCTGATCAAAAATCGATTTTTGGCAGTTCCAAAATGAAAAGAGAATATTATATTACATAAATATATTTTTTTACAGCAATAGAGGAGGGGCCTTTTTTAATTGAAAATATGTATTTAATATTCTATTAAAGTAATGTCCAACAATTGGGCAGGGCTCAGCTAACTAACCGTTGCTTTTCAGAACACACATCCAATATCAATACATTTTTCAATTTTAATGTAAATGCCTAACTAAGCAATTCATGCGAACTTCGGTCAACCGTGGCGTATGATGAATATTGCACGTTATTTGGTTTTATAAATAAAAAATTTTTATGATGAAAATTGTCATTAATAAATATTTAATATTTCATTAATTTCAGGAATTTGATTACTAAATTTAGTATTTCTAAAAAATGCAATGGATACTCATGGAGTACGTACCAATGTACTTTCACATAATTTCATTGATATCACAAAGAGCTTTTGTTTAAACAAAAAAAAACTTCTTATATTTAGGTATAAAATCGATTTTCTTGTTGAAAACTCCGCTTTTAAGGAGGAATTCTGCTCTAGAATTTTGAAAAGTTCGATTTTTTTTCATATATTTAAAGTTTAGACTTTCAAAAATATGACCTTGGAAGGATTTTTCAAAATTCGACTTATTTTCGGTCACTAAAATTGTCTCCTAAACTTTAAACGCGTTTTTCTCGAATCTACTTTTTTCACACGGTACCGGCAATATCTCAAGTTTTATACAACCGATTTACTTGAAATTTTGTGTGAACCTTTTTTATATAATCCTTTATCGTACCTACTAGCATCGTGTCAAAATTTTTGTTTTTAATATTTCAAAAAATTCAGGAATTTCAAAAAAAGGCGTAAAAACTGATTTTTATTTTCAGGCAGTCGCCATTTTTCAAAAATAAAATTTCGTGTTTCCGGACTATAGCAGCATCCTTACTGATTAAGAATTTTTTTTTGATTTTCTTTTTTCAGACCACCAGAAAAGTTAGGATCAAGGTCACAAGGATGCGCCATTTTTTACACCTGTCTCTCCCCCCTCTAATTAATCTATAATTATTTTAATTTTTAATATTTGTTTGTATAATTTTTTTTTCTGTGTTCTGAAGATATCAATAAAAACACCATAAAAAATGTATAGTAAAAATATTTTTGGTTTTTTTTTTTAAATATAATTGGAAAAACTGCCCAAAATTTGATTTCTAGAGTAGAATATCCCCTTAAAGTTAAAGCCACTAACTCCGAATTTCGGTAGTAAATTTTATTATTTTCGACTCGCTGTTGGATCGTATATCTTTCCACGATGAAATGGTAAACCTTACCGAAGAGAAATGTCGAAAGAGCGGCAAAAAATATGGCATGGTTCGCTGTTCCTATTGGTCTTCTTTTGTAGCGTGTCTATTGAAAGCACCGTTATTAAAAAAAAATGTATTAATTGGCGAATAATGCACGAATTTCTTAATTTTGTACCAGAATAACTGTTGAGTTTTATTTTTCATTAAGGGTGGAGCCTGATTTAGAAGCTTAAAAAAATCGATATCTTTTTTGCTTAAATCTCTTTAAAAATAATCTTAGAATTAGTCTTCAAAGCCTTAGATGAGAATTTGAAATATTTTCGAAGCTAGAAGGAAAATAGTGACCGTCTAGTGGATATTAGAGCAATTGGGCAGAAAGCGAAAACTTTGACGCGCGATTTCTCGGTTTTTCATTTTTACGATTTTTCTTAATTGGCAGGCAGGATAGAAAAAAAAACTAAACGTCATATGGAATTGGGGCAAAATTTATTACCTTTGGCATTAAATTTTCTTCCAGTTGAACTAAAAAAACTAAGAAAAGTCAAGTCTGAACATATTTTTAAACAACATAAAGTAAAAATTTTTTTGGTCAAAAACAACTTTTTTCACTTTAAAAATAATCTAAAATTTGACACTTTTTTTTGGAATTTTTTTAGTTTTGCTAGAAGATAAATTATTAAAAAAAATGAATCTCTCTGAATTTTCTGTTTCCGATAGAAATTGCGATCTGCATCCTGCCCGCCGTCCGACAAATCCACATGGGAAATTCATAGGACAATTGCTTCCCAAAGGCGGAATATCAAAGATTTTGTATCCAAAAGAATTTGTGAGTGATGTATAAATATATAACTAAATATATAACTTATATGACATAATGGTCAATATATTTTTCCACAGCAATCGAATCGCCGTTTCCGTTCCAGACTGAAGAAACCCGCAACTTTTCCACACAACCTAATACTAACATACAAACATTTCATTCCCTTACAAAGAATAGCTGATAATTTTACAGTTCCCATTTAAAGTTTCTCTTTTGACTTTCCTGCAATTTATTTTTACACCTTTTTCCTTTGCATTATGTATTGTCTCTTTTTGATATAATTTTGCCGTCATTGCAGTTGTTTTTCGATCAATTATATAGTATTCGACATACATATGTATGCATAAATTTTTAATGTAGTGTAAGGTTGTATGCTTAGTTAGTAGTGATATCTATCGGAGAATCTAGAGCACAGCTAAGACCTTTTGAAAATGTAGGACATTTTATACTCTGAAGAATGTTCCACCATATGCTCTTAGTCCCCAGATTTGGAGATGTCGCTCGGAACTTTTGCACATATCCTTTTTCAATAAGAAGTTGCTCATTTGTTGGAACCGCTTCTGTCGGACAATTATAACATATAGCTGTCATACAAACTGAATAATCAAACTCACACTCTTTTATGGTAAACTTTTTTAGCTGCCAAGATAGTATCTTACGAAATTTTTGATACATTATTTCACATAGCATCGCTAAAACTTTCGAAGAAATTGTTCACATATGACAAATATGAAAGCAACTGCTTAAACCGGTACAACTCAGTAGTACATTGGCATTTCTACAATGGATAAAAATATCAAACAAGGAATTTGTCTCAAAATTTGTATTTCTAACCAAATATCCTGTGCGGAATCGACGAGTGGTACAATGCCTTTAAAGGCAGTCGAAATATCGTTGAAGACATCCCTCGTTCTGGATGGCATTCTACCTTTTCAATTCATGAAAATATCCCGATAAATCTGAATTTAAGAGAATACGTAAACAGGGCTCTTTGAACATTCTTGTTCGTGGCAATTCCAATTCCACATACATGTAGAGCCTTATATTTGCCAATGAGACATGGGTTTATGAGTGGGGCATGCAAAGAAATCAATAATCATCGAAATGGAAAGGAAAAAACGAGCCAAAACCTAAATAAATAGCCAACGCCGCTCAAAAATCGAGGTGATGCTCATTGTCAAATTTTTCAAATATTCGTGGTTTGGTGCACTATGATTTTTTTCCAGAAGGACAGACGATCCAAAACAGTATTTGGCCGTGTTGAGACGTTTGCGTAAGAACATCCGTCGAAAATTGCTGCCCCATGGAACCCGTTTTCAATCGATCGAAGAGATAAAACAAAATTCGATAAGGAAGCTGATTATTGATGAATAATTAAATATTTTGCGTTTTCTTTACAATTTCAGTGAACCTTTTTGTCACAAAGTATATATTTAAAACTTGGTTTCTTTTTAATAATTTTCAGCACTTTGCTTCAAATAATTATAACCTGCTTTGTGAAACATTATAAATATACTAAATTCAAAACTTTTTCCTACTCAGCCTTTGCTTTCGATACTACCACTTTCCAGCCTTTTTACGTTTTTTTTTTCTTTCTCAACCCGCTTCTCATATGTCATTGACGGCATTTCAATGAATATGGCGTGCGAAAATCGCAAAACTATTACAAAGAGGAGCGGTGCACATGGTCAGGAAGCAGAACGGCGACAATCGGAAATTACAACAATGTGGCCAATAAAATACCGTACTCTTACCATTTCTCGCTGTCAACACCAA